>OZ012737.1:291964530-292193486 GCA_963859935.3 Lathyrus sativus
ACGTAGTTCGGGCTACGCACGACACAAGCTGTTCAAGTGTCTTTTATGAAAAATCTCACCTTAAACAAGGGTTTTCTTATTACAAAAAGGTTGATGTTTGTTCAAATCTTTTGACGGAAGAAGTGAATTGATTTCTGTTATAACCTTTATTAATGTTTCTCTGTTGTTTTGAAGAAAGAAGAGATGACACTCTACAAATCCTAGGGTTGAAAAAAAGGGATAAAAAAATCTACCCTAATGTTATCATGCATGGGTTAAGACCTAATGTCTATCATGTCCTCTCTTGCGCAGAGAGAAACAGAGATCCTAAGGGATAAACGAAAACAGAAACAGCAGATATATACAATAAAGCAGTAAAATGCATGGATGCAACAATACAAGCGAGGCAAGGGAGTCCCACTCAACCTCGAACCTAGAAAACAATAGGCAAAAGTGAACAGAATTCACTTTCAACCTAACAGGTTAAACATCAAACAATACAGTCAGGGAAATTCAATCAATACATCAAGAATTAAACAGCTAAAATAAACAGCAAAAGCAGTCTTCATCAGCATCTGTCTTCAAGTCAGCATCAACTATCTACAAGCTTCAAGCAAGCATCATTCTCTGATCTTCAATCTCCCAATGGCTTTTCTTCAAGTCCCAATCTCCAAGCTGAGGATCCAATCACAAGAAGGAATTGGGTGTTAAGCAATTAGTTGACCACCAAAGGTGGCAAACAGACTGCTAACAACACATAGAATATTTCTCTCAAGAGTTCTATCTCTTAGACACTATCACCAAGCCTTCCAAAGGAAGGGGGTGAATGTCTTAGAGAGACTCTGCATCATAGAGAGGGATGGAGGCAATCAAGACCTTCCATGTTTGTGAATCAAGCTTTCTACTCTAGAGCTCTGCCTAATTCCTAGATCCTATAACCTTCAACAGCTTCCAGCAAGAGATACTCCTCATCACCTCTGGAAGTTGGTCTTCATTCTTTAATCTTCAAACGGGCTTCATCAACACAGTCTTCAGCTCAAACCCCAAGCCCCAAACAAACCCAATACCCCACACAGTCAAATAATAACCCTAAAGAGGGCACACCACACAGTCAATCAAATACAAGCAATATGCTAATAGCAATAAGGGAAGCCTAATATTTTCTAAGGGATCTATTATCTACCCATAACCCCTATAGTCCCATACCCCAAAATCAAATTAAAAATTCCTAAAAGAAATGATCTATCTCACCTATGTTCACCTAAAACCCTAATTTTAACCACTCTAATCTCTCCTAATCAAATCATCTAAAAATTAATCCTAAAATTATGAATTAAATCCTATGAGGAAGCTAAAGTCCTAAGCTAATCACCCTAAAAAGAATGGACCCTAAATCTAAGGGGAGCTAATTGAACTAAAGTCATCAAAATTATGTACTAAACTAAATCACTTAAAAAGCTATTTAAAAGAAAAATGCACAAAAAATATTAAAACAAAATAAAATGCTAATTTTATTATTTATTATTTTTCTTAACAGAATTATTGACCTACTGTAAAAAGAAGCAATTAAAAATACCAATTTTCTGATTTTATATGATTTTTTAAAGATGCTAAAAATATAAAAGAAAAATAAAATCAAAGAAATGAATTAAATGGGGGAGGGGGTGTCAAAAGTAACTACGCCCAGTTCAATTCTAGATGGGCCAGGAAGTAGGGGGCGTGATTAGCATTGCGCCTGGGCCCACTATGCATCAGAAAATAAAAAAGAAAAAAATATAGGACGCGCGGTGCATTTAGCAACAATTTCCAGTTAAAATTCATTGGGCTTTGCTAAGGGGGGTGGGGTTAGCATTCTGATTCAGGGCCCATGGTCAGGTTTTTAGTGAAACGTTGCGTTTCACCTTGGTCAATTCCCTCCATTTTTACTTTGAATCTCAGCAATTGGATTTGAGTTTCAGTCAACCATTTTGACAAGATCAAACGAACATGCTTCATCTTCTCCAACGAGCCCTAGGGTTTTCAGAAAATCCAACTTCATGCATGCAGCTTCAAGGCATTCGTTCTCTCTCAATATTCCATGAAATCAAGAACTATAAGAACCAAAATTAATCTACTAACTCCAAGGAATCCAACCATACCAATATCACTCCCTGAAACCCCCTAGAACTCCAAACCCGATAGGTAGAAACCCCTGGTTCACCAACTGCACACTGCAATGGAATCTCACGATTCTTGATTCTAATGGTACTATCTTGTTCATCATGTCTCACTGATCTCAGTATGCTATCGTATGTGAATTATTGCTCAATAATCTATGAGTTCTTGATCTTGAAAGATTCATCACCATGTTATCAATCCTCACGAAATTCACCCTAACTTTCTGAATTCAGTCATCTGATCAACCCTAACAGTTCTAACCTATTCTTTCTACCTAATTAACACATAAACAAGGAGATAGAGGAGAATTCACCAACCTGCTAGGTAGCTATGGCAGAGGTGGTTCCAGTCCAATCCAATGCTCGTAATCCTTCGAGAATGATCCTTGCTTGATGAGGAGCTTTCTGTTTGCAAAAGGATGTATAGAAAATGCTTGGATGAAGAGATTCGAAACTGTTATGGATCTTGAAACTTCAAACCTTAGATCTTCAATCTTCCATGGATGGCTCTCTAATTCAGCATGTATGCACTCAAGAGATTCAATATATTGTGGATGAAGAAGAAGAATGAACAAAATTGGTGTTGATTGTATGAATTCACTCTTTCTTACAATTGAAGCAACAATGGAGTCCTCACTTTCCTCTCTCTCTTTTCACCAACCTCTTCCACCAATGATCCACATTCATTATATAGATGATGATGGCAATGCCTAGAAGTTTCTGGATCCCTCTAGGATGATTCTAGAATGTGGTAGAAAGTTATGGAAATCTCACTTGATGACATGTTGAATATCTCTCATCTCTTGCATACAACCCTCTAAACTTGTGTTAAAATCTCTCCTCATGAGATATTGAGATGGTATGTGTGAAAAACAAGCTGATTCCTTGCCTTGTGTGAAGTTTTCTAAAGTTGCCTTAATATGCAAGTAACAACATTACAAAGCAAGTCCCATTTTTAGGCCTCAACTCAAAAATGTGTTTAAACCATTGTTTTCAAAATGTTGTTTGGAATCAATTTGGTATATTACATGACCCATTTTGGATTTATAGATTGCCCAAACCAATTTTTCATGTGAACTTTTTCAAGTTATATGCCATTTTTAAGTCATTTCCCACCAACTTTTATCAAGTCTTGTTCTATGCATTTCCAAAATTCCATGACCTCTTTTCTAGACTTAAAATGAAAATTTTGAGCAACTTTGATGTTGTGAAGTTTTTCATTTGAAGCTCCCTTGTATGCGTTTTGGGCATAGGCTTGAAATGACCTGTAATTCTCAAATGACCAAAATACCCTTTGCTTGCTAAGACCATAAGTAGAGTTCCACAAATAATATGAAGGCATACCATACCTTCCTAGAAAGCTAAGACAATGAGGAACAACTCTCATGTTGTCCAGAAATCCATTTGAAATCTCCTTGAAGGTCAAAAGTTGCTTGGAAGACAGACAACTTTCACAGACAAAATTCAGTGCCCTCAGATGACCTGTAACTTGCAAGAGCTATAACTTGAGTTCTATAAATCATCTTGATGACTTCCACCACTCAACTTAAAGCTATGAAGATACTCTACAAGTTTCATGTGGACCAGAAATTCATATGAAGCTTGCATCTTGAGTTACACTGCTTTGAAGTTGGACCCAAATCAGGGGATTTTACCCTGAAACCCTAATTTGGTAACTCCTCTTCTTCTTGACTCCTGTTGATTTTTCTTGGGCACAACACCATATCCATATCCATATAGCAAATAATGAATCCCACCTTCTTCAAATGATCCTTGATGCCTTTCAAAACAAGTCTTTGACCTAGGATTGACCTAGTGTTGACCCAGATAAAACCCTAGTTGACTGACTTCAACTGAGGCTCTTGCAATCATTCTAATGACTTGGTTACTCCTCAAAAATGATCATCTAGGCTCTTCATAACATCCATACACACCTCATGCTCTTGGCTCATGGCTCACACTTCCTCTGATGATCCCCAACTAATCTCAAGATAGGGGAGAACCCACTGATCAATCTGTCAACCCTTCAAAGCTCAAATTCTTCCCTGGTGACCTGAGTAGTCTTGGATATGAATGAAACCCTTGAATATGCCTCTTGAGATAAGAATAACACTTGATCCCCTGATTAAGATAGCTTGCCTATGTTATGCAATGCAGATGAATATACTATGTACATGATGCCAATGCAAATGATTATGCAATTGAAACATAAACCTAGGTTAGAAAAGGTTGGGCAAATTTTGGGGTGCAACAATCGCGTATCAACTATTTTGGAATTACTTCCTTATAGTCATCGCACTACATCCTAATAAAGCCATGGTGGGGAAAAGGTAATCTAAAGGTCCTCAGTATCACGGGCTCCCATGTAGAAAGTAGCATTATTTTCACGAATACTCGATCAACAATACTAACTCTCAGAAGGGCCTCTACTGAGCGGTGGTTTTCTCAAGTCAACTTGGTCGGGAATCAACTCCCTATAAGTCTCTTTGAATATACCACCATCCTATCATAAGTACGCTCAAACATGGGTATAATGTTGTCTCATCACTCAAAATTCCCAAGATCCAACAGGGCACATATGTACATATTTACAAGTATTCACAAATATAGCAAGTAATCAAACAAGATAGGCTAAACCCTCAAAACACATGTCCCCAGTGAAGTCGCCATTTCTGTTGCGGTGAAAATTGGATATCAAGCTATTAGATTTAACTTGAATCTTAATTCTTTTACAACCGAACTTTATTTTATCCAAAGGAAAGGTCTAAATAAAGAAAAACCTTTTTCGCGATGTAACGACAACGCTTAAGAGATTTGGGGATCGGGGGTTGGTTATACCTATGGAAGGTGTTAGCACCCTAAGCATCTGTAGTACTCTACAGGAACCTTTTGTTTGATTGTTTGCTAAGTTTGTGAATATGTACTATGGATTGGGATATGGATTAGGGATAAGTAAAGACCTAGATGGTTTTCTAAGTTTGCTCGCGAAGACATCGCATCTTCTGCCTACGTATCCTAACTAGGATAGAATCAGAGCAATCGTAGTTCACCTCACAAGGGATAAAGAACACTTGATTATGGTCAAGGTTCAAGGGGGAACAAACATGACAATGTTTGTGTGGAGTTTGACAAAACTCCCTATTCTAAGTTGTAATATTCAAAAGGGGGAGTAAGAAATCATGATGATGATCCTTACATAGAGTTAACAAACTCTATCCTAGGGTTCTAGTTAAAGAACACTCCTAGTACATGTGGGTCTTTTAGATTTAAAGAAAAGTCTAATGGTTTTTAACTAAGGTTAAAATTACTTAACAAAGTCAAGGGAATGGGTGAATGAGTTATCCATAACATAAGGGTTATTGGAAAGACTTTTCCTTCGGAAGGGGACAGGAAAGGCAACTTGGATGAGAGCTAACAAGCTTCTTCTCTTGGGGAAAGAAAATTTTGAACAAGATAACAATATAATAAATATAAATTCATGGTGACAACCATTAGGTGAGCATGTGAAAAAAAATGAAAATGCATTGATGACAATCAAAGCAGTTGATTAAGCAGGAAGTGTGACAACATATCAAGCTTCAGTGCATTTAGCAGATGAAATAAAAATGAACATGGTAACAACCAAATACAAATCCTAGAATGTTAACTAACATATAAGGATATGAGGGCAACCAAAACATAAGCGTATACAATTACAACAAGAGAGAAATTCATCTGCACATGTTTAAACGATCGTAAAATGCACCTAACTTGCAAATAGTCAAAAGGGATGAAAAATTAGGAAAACATGGATTTTAAAATATGGCATGAAAGTAGACATCAAAACAAACACAATGCAAAAAGAATGGTTGAAAAATGATTAAAAATGAGTGAGATATGAATTTTTGAAAATGGGATGAAAAATGACAAAAATTGGTAAAAGGGTTGCCCTCCTCAGGGGTCGAACCCAGGTTCAGTATGTGCAAGGCGTGTTTTTGGCAATGGTCTTACTGTTGCACCCAAAAATTTGCCCAACCTTTTCCTTCTTGTTTTTGCATTAGCATAACATCATTATAGCATTATCATAGCATTGCATTAGCATTTATGCAGGGGATCAAGTGTGATATACATCGAGAGAGGCCTATCTAGAGGTTTTATTCGAGCTTGAGGAGTCACTAAAGTCACTAGGAAGTGGTTCATGCCCTTGAGAAGTTCAGATGCTTGTGTGGGGTTCATCCCCTGACTTAGAGGCCAACTGAAGATTATCAATGAGTTGGGAAACTATGATTACAGGTCATAAAATTACAGGTCAAGTTCAATACTTTGCATAACTCAAATGAACTCTTTTCCAACATGAAAGTTGCTCCGAATGGCGTCATTGGGTCAACTAAATCTCAAGGCTTTAATGGGTTAGCTCATGGTGGAAGTTTGATAAAAGTCGCTTTGGTGAAAACATGTGAAAAGGCATAGTTTGGTATTTCTTCAAAATTTAATCAAATAAGTCCATGTTTGTACTTATTTTGAGTGGAAATCTCATTTTAAGAACAATGACACTTTTACATTTTTCATTTGAAGCTTTCTTCATGACCTATTCCAAGATTTCTTCACACTTAAGTAACACTTTGAATCTAAGCCCTTAAGATTGAAACAAGGGATAATTTTGGACCCTAGATGTATCTTATGATGCAAGAAATAAAACCAAATGGAGCCAAGGAAAAAATCCTCTTCCATGATCATTTTTCACACTTCACATATTTGAAAAAATTGAATTTTCAATCCTTGGATTCTCCCACTTTTCATTCATTTTCTCGTTACCAATCAATCACACAACAATTGTACACATTGTTCATCATCTTTTTGGAGAGAATTGGAGCAAGAATAGCATTGTAGCAACATGAAAAATTGGTGAAAAACTCAAATTCGATTTTCAAGTTCCACTGCAATTCAAGGCTGTTCTTCGATTCAAACATCTCCACCAACAATTTTAGAACGTGTTCATACAGTTTTCTTGAAGGTTTAGCGGATGTGTGAAGCTCTAGGAAGTCAAATTCGGAGGTAATGGAAATTCAATTTTTCTCCCTAATTATGAGTCTCTTCCATGCCATTTTTATAGTATTGCATCACCCTGGAGTAGTACATCGTTTCTGGTAAAGAAAGATCCATTTTTATGACAATTTTGTGTTCTTGAAAGATTATGATCTACACACGGGTTTTGATTTAGAGGGAGTTTCCATGGAAAGTAATGGCATATTTGAATTCCCCACGAAATTTCATGCGATTTCGGTTCAAAAAGTTTCCGTTTTGGTTAAGAAACGAGGGAGATATGTCCTCACAAAGAATTCCGGCGCTAGCCCCTTCACCGTCGTCCTTCTTGCTGCGTTCATGGCCGAAAAAAGCTCAAGGAAGAATACGGTCTTTCTACCGTCCGATCGCTTCAAAGACTTTGACCATCATCATCATCTTACGGCCCAGGATCATGCTACGCGCGCGGCCAAGTCACCTCATTAATCCGTGTGGCACGTCAACTCAGCTCGTGTGTGTGTCCTCACCCCTGTTCGATTCCGGGCCATTCCACTTTTGTGTATTCTCACTATTTCATGTGTTTTCTCATGTGTTCATGTACTTGTTCATGTTCTTTTATTTATCTTTTTTATGTGCTGACTTCAAATAATAATAAAGAATAGCATACTTAGTCTTTTTAATCCCCATTTTTTGTGCTGAATCCTTAAGATGTCTAGGATTTAATAAAATCGGAATCATGATTTTATCACGTTCTGACATTTTATTAGAATTTTTTACATTTAAGTGGTCATAAAAAATATCCTAATCGAGTCATGATCTTGTGAATTTTCTTTGACCCATCAAAATGTCATTTCAAGGCCTAACCTTTTGCAGGGATCTCATACACATGTTGAGGTGTTGTGATATATTTTTGTGGGAATTTTATTGTACCATTTTAGTTGGTTTTGGATGCTTTCTTTAACATGCTCCATTTTAACTTTTCCTTTGGTATACATGAGATATCTTGCAATGTTTTCATCTTATTTGACCATTTCTCTTTGGATATTTTTGTTGTATCTCTCACCCCTGGTTTGTGGCTTGAGGTAGGGAATTGGAGATTTTTATTTGAATTTTTTAGCACCTTTTGCTATTTTTCTTATATTTTTGTATTCGGACTTGTAATATGGACATTCGAACGGACTTCGGTTTTATTTTGGCTCCAACGACCTCGATTTGTTTGTGTGGTGAATGCTAGGGTTCTTATTGCTTGTTATAGACATTATATAGGATATGTAGATCATTGATTGGCTGGTTTTATCATACATGAATTGCCCATTAGGTTCCATACTTTCATGATAGCGCGTTATGATTCCAAATTGTGGTATACGTACGTCATTCGTGAGTTTTATTGCCTTGTATCTCTTTATATTCACTTGTGGCCAAGATTGTATGTTTAAAATAGGCCATTTTCCAGTCATTATGGGCTTGAGGTTGATATGACTCGCCTCCCTCACTTGCATTCCATTTTTACTGTTATGAATCCGCATTTCCTGTATGCTGTTACTTCATCTGTTTTCTGTTGCTTCCTTTGCCTTTCCCTTAGGAGCTCCATTCTTTCTTGTTGAAGATAGAATGTGATAGACATTAGGATTTGAAACCATGTATGATAACATTAGGGTAGTCTTCACCTTTGCAAACTTCAACCATAGGACGAACATTGCATGATAACATTTAGGGCTGCGTAGTTTCCCTTAGAGGTCTGTTTCTCTTTCTCATCTTCAAACATTCTTAAAATACTTAATAAAGGTTAACACGTGTCATGCGTTACAAGCCTTAAGCTACTTGATAAAGAATTATGGGAGGGTTTCCCTCACATAATTTGAATGTTTAGTATGGTACCCTTTGGGTGACGTGCGATGCATTCACTCTTAAGTCCAAGTCTTTAGTGCGACACGAGTTACAAATGAAACTCAAAACACTTCTTCATAAAAGACATAAAAATAAACATTCAACTTATTTTTGTCCTCTTGGACTTTAATCTTTAGAGGTCATTTTCTTAAAAAGAGTTTCGTTAACTCTCGGTTCTCTCGCAAACGGTAACGCCTAAGTCTCCAATGGTCGAGCTGCATACACCAAACTGCTAGAACCGATTGTTAACCCTACTCGGGTTAAAAACAACTTAAACCAAACTTGTGGTCTAGTTAGCCCGAACTACGTTTGCTCTGATCTTTCATACCAGATGAAAGTACGTAGGCACGAGATGCGATATCTCGGCGAGCAACCTTCCCCCCTTTCACCCGTAGTTAGGCGAACTACGTTGACTCTGATTTCTCGTTTCAGACGGGAATACGTAGGCATAGAACTGCTGTGTTCTGCCGAGTCACTTTTCTTTTGTTTTGTCCTTAAGCCCTTAGCGTAGATATTATTAATCAAACCCTTTTAGATAAACAATTAAGCATGGATCCCATCGAGTACGATGGACGTGGGGGGTGCTAATACCTTTCCCTTGCGTAACCGACTCCCGAATCCAGGACATGGTTGCGATGACCATTACTTTCCTTTTGCGTTAGGTTTTCTCTGAGCGTTTCCTTTCCCTCCTTTGGGATAAATAACGCATGGTGGCGACTCTTCTGTTCTGCCGGCGCCGATTTTCGCAGTAGCGACAGCTAGCGACTCTGCTGGGGACTGCGATGGTTCCCTATGCGAGTCTCGCCTTGGATTTTCTTCCTAGCTGTCTGGGTCATCCCCAGCAGCTGGCGACTCTGCTGGGGACCCAACGTCCCTTATGCGAGTCAGTCCTAGCGCTTGTTTGTTTATCTTGTGGGTTTTGTACATACCTGTTGTATCTTAGCTTTACTTTCCTGCATTTTATTTTCCCACAGTTTATTTTCAGCATTATATTATTTCCTTATTATGCTGTTGTGGGAGGGGATTGATTCTGATGAGTGATAAGCCAGGCCCAGGCTTGAGTGTACCTAGCATTAGTTGTGGAAAGTAGTGGGCGTGTGCTTGCTTTGCAGGTACTAGTGTCTCACGAAATCCACGCTCAGACGAGATTCTCCCAGTTGACTTCTTTTCTAGCCCTTTGGGCTTGAGGGGTTGTTGGTTTGGAAGGTTGTCGACTCTGGGGACCGATCATTTGTGATTCAGCTAAGTGAGGCCGCTTCAAGAGATGATGATTCCACACCTTCTGGGTATCGTATCATCGCTCTTGAAAGTCTGTGACGCTGATGAACGCATAGGATGCCGTACCTTATCAGTGGATAGGTCCATACCTATGAGAGGGATTGGGTTATGCAGGAAACCATAGCTCCAGATCACCCGGTTTTCTCTAAAGTGTGAACTTTTGGGTTTGATATCAGAGGTCTTCAGTATCAGTGATCTATGTCATGCAGTGATATATGTTATGCAAAGGCGAATCTCTGGTTATTCTCAAGCTACAGCACAATCAGCTTCTGATTATTATTGCTACAGCACAGCACAGCTACCTTGATCCCCTATAGCATCCTTGCATTTTTGCATTTCTCATCTGCATTGATTACATGACATTGCATTAACATTGCAGGTGCATATTCCCTTTGATTCTAGCTATCTCGCTTGCCGTCATTCGTGCTCAGATACTTGTGCTTGTAACTACCTATGTGGTCTTCCATCTGTATATGAGGAGTTTTTTTACTATTGCTGTCTGAGGGGTTTCCGTTGTCATGTGTTTCACCCGGAACTAGAATCAAGGGAAATATTCCATATGCATATATACGTTGTTAGCATTTTGCATATTTTTCTTTGTGTTTGCAGGTACCTTCTTAAGCCTCGTTCTTATGTTCTGTTATCTTTTCAGAGTTGTTTCAGGATTGCTGACCAGAGACTTCACCGGTATCCTACTAGAAACAATCTCAAGAAAGCCATGGATCACGTTCATACTGAGATGCAAGAGATGAGGGAGCGCATGACTCAGCTCATGGAAGTCATGCAAGGTATAGCTCAAGGACAGGAGCAACTGAGAATAATGGTCCAGCCCCTGGTAGCTAGGGTTGATCTTAATGGAGTTCTTCACGGAGGTATTGCTGCTAATACTCCCCGCAACGATACAGAGATTCCTAACGCCATTGTTGTGCCTACCGGATGCACCCCAACTGCTGCAGGGACCGGGAATGGTAGTGATGTTGGCGTCCGCCACACTGGTATGGGTAATGCTGCTGGTAATGCAGGTTTGGGTAATGCTGGTAATGCAGGTCTTGGTAATACTGTTAACTTGGGTTGTGGTAATGGTACTCATAATGCTGGGTTTGGACCTGGTGCTGCTAACCATGGTATTGCTAACGTTGGGTATGGTTACACCGTCAATCGAAACGTCTATGGTCCGGAGGGTGCCTATGCTGGGTATGGCAATGGGGACCAACAATGGAATATCGTCAAGACGACGTGTTCTCTATGAGGGATGTGGGCGCTGAGCTGCCTGCTGAAGCTGATCACAGATTAAGGATAGTGGAGGAACAGATGAGGAACATAACAAATCAGGACTCCATGGGGCTCGACATGGCCAATTTAGGGCTGATCCCTGATTTACGAGTGCCGTACAAGTTCAAAGTTCCTACCTTCGATAAATACAAAGGTGTCACTTGCCCGAGGGTGCTCATATGTTCATACTACAGAAAAATGTCAGCCTATTCAAATGATGAGAAGATGCTCATGCACTTTTTCCAGGATAGCCTGTCAGGGCCGTCGTGTGAATGGTATATGGGTTTGGAACCCTCTCAGGTTCGCAGTTGGAAAGGTTTGGCTAAAGCATTCGTGAAGTATTACCAGTACAATAGTGACCTTGCTCCCAACAAGGTCCAACTTCAGAATGTCGTCAAGAATAGCGGGGAATCTTTCAAAGAGTACGCCCAGAGGTGGCGTGAGCTTGCAGCCAGAGTGCAACCCCCAATGGTAGAGAGAAAGTTGATTGACTTGTTAGTATCGAAGTTATCTGGGATGTACTATGAAAAGCTCGTCAACTGTATGTCCGGGAGTTTCTCTGACCTTGTCATCACTGGTGAGCGTATAGAAAACGGCATCAAGATTGGGAAAATTCAGGCCGTAGAAGTACCTTCGTCAGGTGGAGGAAAGAAAGTGTTCGGAAATAAGAAGCGTGAAGGCGACGCTAATTCTGTATCAAGCTCTCGGGGTAGAGGCAAAGGTAGATATCAAGATCAGTGTCATCATCATCAGGCTGCAAGTGTTATCATTCCGATACCACAACAACAACAACAACAACCACAACAGCAGCAGAATCAACAGGGCTACAGGAAGTACCAGAATTCGAGAGGGGCAAATAGAGTATTCGATACGCCACCAATGCCGTACTCCCGGATGCTTCAGACGTTACTACAACTGCAGTTAATCCAGAAGAGAACCTTGGCCCCTCTGATAGGCCAACCACCACCTGGCTATGATGCAAATGCCCGCTGCGAATTCCACTCGGGGGCACCCGGGCACAACATTGACGATTGTAAGCCTTTTAAGCACAAGCTACAATACTTGATTGACAGTAAAGCCATAAACTTCTCGCATGAAGTGCCCAACGTGGTACAGGATCCTCTGCCAAACCACGGACAAGCCGGAAGCGGTTGAGTCGCCCACAAGTCAAGATACAAGAAGCCCAGTCCTCAGAAGCTGGCAATCTGCATTTTGCATGTCATTGCTTTACATTTGTAGTTTCTTTCCTGTCTATGTGCAATTCTCGCTTGTAAAGCTTGTTGTTCTCAATTGATATTGATAATGAAATAAATATGCATGTTTTGAATTAATCCATTCGTGTTCACTTTATTGCTATCTTTTATTTCAAACGCTTGTTTAAGTGGAATCCGGGGAGGATGACGAAATCGAAAGACGTGTAAGCTTTCGATTGTATGCTATTGGATAGAAAAACCTGTTGACGATATACAGGCATTGTTTCAAATCGATAAACACCGGAGATATAAGGAAGATAATCCCTTGTCAACCCCTTTGAGCCTTGTAGTAGGAGTTTCTTTCTGAAAATGACAAACCCTCAATCTTAACCTGGGGCAGGGTAGGCGTCAGTTAATTTGACCAAGCGTCCAAATTGCGAAAGGAGTGTCCGTTCGAAGAACAATCACACCTGTATAGGTCGTGCCTAAAGGACCACAATGGTTAAACCTTGCCGATAAGGAGTGAAACAGTCACAATCTATTTTAACAAGTCAGACAAGCCGGTGTCACATGATTTGTTCAAAAAAGAAAAAAAAGTCAAAAGAGAAGCCCGCTAAGTCGAATCTTACGAATAAGCGACTTAGGTAAAAATTAGGGTATCTCGCTGGACTTCAAAATCAGAAACTCAAAAGAGTTAGTCCAGGCAAAAATTAGGGAGAGAAAAAACGAAAAGGATTACAAGAGAAAAAATCCTCAAACAATAACGAAATCGTGTGACCCAGGCACTACAAAGACGGAAAGGGAATGACTGTCACTTCAGAAAGCAGGTGGTTTCCTGAACCATCACTCCTATCATTCCACCTTTGAAAGGTGAACACTAAGGTCGAATTAGCTAAACATAGGATTGGAGAACATCAAGGAGAATGGGTGGGTTAAAATGAATTTTGAGCCTTATATCCTTCCTTGTTAACCGTGAACCCGACCATGTTACAACCTTCAAAAGTCCTAATTGAAACAGGTTTAGATCGAGAGCATACTTCAGTAAAGATCACATCGAAACTGACTCCAAAAAGGATTCCTCTTACAGTGTTGTATTAATTTTG
This sequence comes from Lathyrus sativus, assembly GCA_963859935.3. NCBI lineage: Eukaryota > Viridiplantae > Streptophyta > Magnoliopsida > Fabales > Fabaceae > Lathyrus > Lathyrus sativus. Next base: position 291,978,400 of record OZ012737.1, read on the forward strand.
ACACTTTGATAATTGATTCGTTCATTATATGTCATAAATTTTTCCGGTGAACAGGATTGGGTTTTGAAAAACTGTCATATGCATTTCATTTAATATATCTTTCATGCAGAACAACTTGTTTTACTTGCGAGTAAGCGCTCGACCGCAGGAAAGTTTCCACAGTGGAAAGTTTGATCAGGATAGAATGTAGAACGCCTGAATACTCTGTTGAGCTGTGGCCAGCTATTATCAAATAACCCCCAGTAAGGTCAGCCATCCAAGAATCAGTTAATTTGGGGCAATCAGGTCGAGATTTGGTAAATCTCTCGCAATCGGGGGTACCGCTCCGCAAACTAATCAATCAGAGGCAAAGCCATTACAAGGCTGGGGCATGCCACCCTATGAGGAAAAGAATTTGTTCTTCTCCATACCTCTAGAGCTTATCCGAACTATTCAACCAAGGATCCTCTCACGGTCCAGATTCTGGGGCAAGCCATCTCGGGGTCGTCTCATGGCAAGCTATTTTCTTCTCAGCGTAGACCTTCCCAAGAATCAGACTGGGGCAGGGGCATTACACTTGGGGCGACTTCTCAGAGAGATTCGGATGAAGCTCATTTTTCCAACAATCAAAGATCATTCCCCAACAGTTGGTCCGGCGTACCTCTAATCCCCACAGAGTACGAGTATGGGTTTGTTCCCCAGCGAGTCGAGATCAAATTTCTCTCCACCAGGCATGTGTGGAATATCCTCCGACAGGTCGTTCGTGACCCCAACAGTGTAACGTGTGTTCCAGGGAGGTCATGCATGACCTTTACTCCGTCCCTCAGCAAGAGTTTCTCATCACCAGCAGAGACTTGTTCATCTCCAGTAAAATTTGTAACTCCAGGTTAGTTGGTATGTCCCTCAGCAGAGTTGTGATCGTATCTTCCAAAGTTGTTCAGAGTTTTTCTCCCCAGCATGAAGCTGTGGTATTCAGACATCAGTTTTTACGTTGAATATTCAGGCTCCGGTCAGTACGTCGAGTGTTCAGACTCCGGTAAAATCAAGCAAGGGTCCAGACCCCTATTAGTGTTCGTGGCTATTCCGTCGAGTATCCAGGCTCCGGTAATCTCCAGTTTGTATTGATTCTTTCTCTCGTCGAGTATCCGGACTCCGGTAAAGATTTTGTAAGGTGATCTTGATAAGTATTTGTAGTATTCTCTTTCCGGTTTGTATCTTCGTCGAGTATCCAGGCTCCGATTTGTTGTTTCGTCGAGCATCCAGGCTCCGATTTGTAGCTTCATTGAGTGTTCAGACTCCGGTGTGTTTTCGTTGAGTCTTCAGACTCCGGTTTTCTTCGTTGAGTATCCAGGCTCCAGTGTGTTTTCGTCGAGCATCCAGGCTCCGATTTGTAGCTTCGTTGAGTATCCAGGCTCCGGTGCGTGTTTGTTCGTTGAGTGTTCAGACTCCGGTTTGCTTCGTTGAGTATCCAGGCTCCGGTGTGTTTTCGTCGAGCATCCAGGCTCCGATTTGTAGCTTCATTGAGTATCCAGGCTCCGGTGTGTTTTTGTTGAGTGTTTAGACTCCGGTTTGTTACTTCGTTGAGTATCCAGGCTCCGGTGCGTGTTTGTCCGTCGAGTATCTAGGCTCCGGTTTGCTGCTTCGTTGAGTTTTCAGACTCCGGTGCGTGTTTGTCTGTCGAGTATCCAGACTCCGGTTTGCTACTTCGTTGAGTTTTCAGACTCCGGTGTGTTTTCGTTGAGTTGTCAGACTCTGGTTTTTTAGCGTTGAGTGTTCAGACTCCGATGTGTTACGTTGAGCGTTCAAGCACCGGTTCCTCCGTTGAATATCCAGATTCCGGTGAAATTTCCAATTTGTAACGTTTTGCTTTGTCCGTTGAGTGTTCGGACTCCGATAAAGGCAATTGGGTATACAGATCCTAGTAAGTGTTGTGATAATACTCTCTCTCCGTTGAATGTCCAGATTCCGGTGAATGTTCGGTTTGTGATGTATTGTTTCGTCCGTCGAGTATCCAGGCTCCGGTAAATCCCCAGTGAAATCACCAATTACGTCGAGCATCCAGGCTCCGGTCAGTGTGTTGAGTATCCAGATTCTGACAGATTTTGATGTGCCCCTATCATGCGTTGAGTATTCAGATTCCGACGATTCGAAAGAGTGTTCTTTGGCCCATGTGGTGTTCAGACCATGGCCAGTTACGTGTTGCCTGAAGCAGAGTTACTTGATTAAGTTTCTCTTTCCCTTGGTGGGATGTTCAAAATGTTCATTATGTTCGCTTTCTTCGGAGATTCTATCCCAATCAGAGTTTGCAGTTTACTTCTGCGGTTGGCAAATTTACAGGTTCTTTCGGTATTCAACCACCTTTTACCTAGATTGATTGAAAGTCGTTCGCTTTTCACTCATTCAGGTCCAAGTCGCTTGAAAAGGGGCAGCTGTTGCACCCCAAAATTTGCCCAACCTTTTCCTTCTTGTTTTTGCATTAGCATAACATCATCATAGCATTGTCATAGAATTGCATTAGCATTTATGCAGGGGATCAAGTGTGATATACATCGAGAGAGGCCTATCTAGAGGTTTTATTCGAGCTTAAGGAGTCACCAAAGTCACTAGGAAGTGGTTCATGCCCTTGAGAAGTTCAGATGCTTGTGTGGGGTTCATCCCGTGACTTAGAGGCCAACTGAAGATTATCAATGAGTTGGGAAACTATGATTACAGGTCATAAAATTACAGGTCAAGTTCAATACTTTGCATAACTCAAATGGACTCTTTTCCAACATGAAAGTTGCTCCGAATGGAGTCATTGGGTCAACTAAACCTCAAGGTTTAAAGGGGTTAGCTCATGGTGGAAGTTTGATAAAAGTCACTTTGGTGAAAACATGTGAAAAGGCATAGTTTGGTATTTCTTCAAAATTTAATCAAATAAGTTCATGTTTGTACTTATTTTGAGTGGAAATCTCATTTTAAGAACAATGACACTTTTACATTTTTCATTTGAAGCTTTCTTCATGACCTATTCCAAGATTTCTTCACACTTAAGTAACACTTTGAATCTAAGCCCTTAAGATTGAAACAAGGGATAATTTTGGACCCTAGATGTATCTTATGATGCAAGATATAAAACCAAATGGAGCCAAGGCAAAAATCCTCTTTCATGATCATTTTTCACACTTCACATATTTGAAAAAATTGAATTTTCAATCCTTGGATTCTCCCACATTTCATTCATTTTCTCATTACCAATCAATCACACAACAATTGTACACATTGTTCATCATCTTTTTGGAGAGAATTGGAGCAAGAATAGCATTGTAGCAACATGAAAAAGTGGTGAAAAACTCAAATTCGATTTTCAAGTTCCACTGCAATTCAAGGTTGTTCTTCGATTCAAACATCTCCACCAACAATTTTAGAACGTGTTCATACAGTTTTCTTGAAGGTTTAGCGGTTGTGTGAAGCTCTAGGAAGTCAAATTCGGAGGTAATGGAAATTCAATTTTTCTCCCTAATTATGAGTCTCTTCCATGCCATTTTTATAGTATTGCATCACCCTGGAGTAGTACATCGTTTCTGGTAAAGAAAGATCCATTTTTATGACAATTTTGTGTTCTTGAAAGTTTATGATCTACACACAGGTTTTGATTTAGAGGGAGTTTCCATGGAAAGTAATGGCATATTTGAATTCCCCATGAAATTTCATGCGATTTTGGTTCAAAAAGTTTCTGTTTTGGTTAAGAAACGAGGGAGATATGCCCTCACAAAGAATTCCGGTGCTAGCCCCTTCACCGTCGTCCGTCTTGCTGTGTTCATGGCCGAAAAAAGCTCAAGGAAGAAGACGGTCTTTCTACCGTCCAATCGCTTCAAAGACTTTGACCATCCTCATCATCTTACGACCCAGGATCATGCCACGCGCGCGGCCAATCACCTCATAATCCATGTGGCACGTCAACTCAGCTCGTGTGTGTGTCCTCACCCCTGTTCGATTCCTGGCCATGCCACTTTTGTGTATTCTCACTATTTCATGTGTTTTCTCATGTGTTCATGTACTTGTTCATGTTCTTTTATTTTTCTTTTTTATATGTTGACTTCAAATAATCATAAAAAATAGCATACTTAGTCCTTTTAATCCCCTTTTTTTTTGTGCTGAATCTATAAGATGTCTAGGATTTAATAAAATTGGAATCACGATTTTATCACGTTCTGAAATTTTATTAGAATTTTTTACATTTAAGTGGTCATAAAACATATCCTAATCAAGTCATGATCTTGTGAATTTTCTTTGACCCATCAATATGTCATTTCAAGGCCTAACCTTTTGCAGGGATCTCATACACATGTTGAGGTATTGTGATATATTTTTGTGGGAATTTTATTGTACCATTTTAGTTGGTTTTGGATGCTTTCTTTAACATGCTCCATTTTAACTTTTCCTTTGGTATACATGAGATATCTTGCAATGTTTTCATCTTATTTGACCATTTCTCTTTGGATATTTTTGTTGTATCTCTCACCCCTGGTTTGTGGCTTGATGTAGGGAATTGGAGATTTTTATTTGAATTTTTTAGCACCTTTTTCTATTTTTCTTATATTTTTGTATTCGGACTTGTAATATGGACATTCGAACGGACTTCGGTTTTATTTTGGCTCCAACAGCCTCGATTTGTTTGTGTGGTGAACGCTAGGGTTCTTATTGCTTGTTATAGACATTATATAGGATATGTAGATCATTGATTGGCTGGTTTTATCATACATGAATTGCCCATTAGGTTCCATACTTTCATGATAGCGCGTTATGATTCCAAATTGTGGTATACGTACGTCATTCGTGAGTTTTATTCCCTTGTATCTCTTTATATTCACTTGTGGCCAAGATTGCATGTTTAAAATAGGCCATTTTCTAGTCATTATAGGCTTGAGGTTGAGATGACTCGCCTCCCTCACTTGCATTCCATGTTTACTGTTATGAATTTGCATTTCCTGTATGCTGTTACTTCATCTGTTTTCTGTTGCTTCCTTTGCCTTTCCCTTAGGAGCTCCATTCTTTCTTGTTGAAGATAGAATGTGATAGACATTAGGCTTTGCAACCATGTATGACAACATTAGGGTAGTCTTCCCCTTTTCAAACTTCAACCATAGGACGAACATTGCATGATAACATTTAGGGCTGCGTAGTTTCCCTTAGAGGTCTGTTTCTCTTTCTCATCTTCAAACATTCTTAAAATACTTAATAAAGGTTAACACGTGTCATGAGTTACAAGCCTTAAGCTACTTGAGAAAGAATTACGGGAGGGTTTCCCTCACATAATTTGAAAGTTTAGTATGGTACCCTTTGGGTGACGTGCGACGCATTCACTCTTAAGTCTAAGTCTTTAGTGCCACACGAGTTACAAATGAAACTCAAAACACTTCTTCATAAAAGACATAAAAACAAACATTCAACTTATTTTTGTCCTCTTGGATCTTTAGAGGTCATTTTCTTAAAGAGAGTTTTGTTAACTCTCGGTTCTCTCGTAAACGGTAACGCCTAAGTCTCCAATGGTCGAGCTGCATACACTAAACTGCTAGAACCGATTGTTAACCCTACTCGGGTTAAAAACAACTTAAACCAAACCTGTGGTCTAGTTAGCCCGAACTACGTTTGCTCTGATCTTTCATACCAGATGAAAGTACGTAGGCACGAGATGCGATATCTCAGCGAGCAACCTTCCCCCCTTTCACCCGTAGTTAGGCGAACTACGTTGACTCTGATTTCTCGTTTCAGACGGGAATACGTAGGCATAGAACTATTGTGTTCTACCGAGTCACTTTTCTTTTGTTTTGTCCTTAAGCCCTTAGCGTAGATAGTATTAATCAAACCCTTTTAGATAAACAATTAAGCATGGATCCCATCGAGTACGATGGACGTGGGGGGTGCTAATACCTTCCCCTTGCGTAACCGACTCCCGAATCCAGGACATGGTTGCGATGACCATTCCTTTCCTTTTGCGTTAGGTTTTCTCTGAGCGTTTCCTTTCCCTCCTTTGGGATAAATAACGCATGGTGGCGACTCTTCTGTTCTGCCGGCGCCGATTTTCGCAGTAGCGACACTTACCATTGAGGTGGCTATACATCCGTTGATGTAAGCCACCCCATAAATATGTATGGGTTGTTTCAAAACCAGGCTGGGCAAAAAAACATGAACAAACTTGGATTTGCATTTTAGCCATAACTTCCTCAATTCTTGATGTTTTTTCACAAAATTTTAGTGTAACTTGAGTATTTTTTCATGAGGAACAAGATGACACTTTTAGTTTTTTGAAATTCTTCCTCTAACTCAAAACCCGATAGTGTGTGCTTTGTGATGTTTGAAAATGCAATTTGATATGAAACTCTTATACCAGTCAGTTTTAAATCGATGTATTTATGCACACACACCACAATAATGATAATGAATGAGTTTAAGCCAGAAGAAAATCTCAAGACAGCTAGGCATAGCAAATGACATGTAAGTTGCAAAAATGACATTTGATGCAATATGAAAGATGCAGTTCAGGTTCAATGCATATTTTATGTAAATCAATCACATACACACATCAAGTATAGGTTACTAAGGATGTTGAAACTTAATTTGAAGTTAAAAACAGACTGTAGCAAGATATGTCTTCCAAAATGCACTTTGGTTATTTGGCAGGGCATGAGAAAACCTAATTCATGGTTCTAAGCATTTTCGGATTGAACCAACCCTATACACACCATACATACATGTAAAAACATAAGTTCAAGCAAGGAAAGTGGTTTCAAATTGACTGGTATGAGAATTGGTATACGAACTGCATCTTGGTGTTTTTGGAAAGCATGAAAAATTCAGTTTCAATCTTTGTGTACATTTTGATCATTTAACTTATGTGTACACCTCTTATATACATCAACAATCATGTTCAAACATACAAATGATTTCAAAACAAGTCACAGTTGAAAATGGCATGTGGCTGCATTTTGAGGTTTAAAAGTATGCATGACAAGGTTCAAAACAGGTTCTAGGTGTATTTTGATCAAGGTAAGCATACATACACATTACATACATACTTTTAAATGAATTCAAACATGGAGAAAGGCTAGAACCAAATTGTCATGAGAAATGATATTCTAAATGCAAGTTTGGCAAGTATTGATGCATGAGGGATGTCAGTTCAGCTTAAATGCAAAATTTTATCAAGTTAATCACATACACATCTTGAAAACATGTTACTAAGTGATTCTAGACACAACATTGGTTCCAAAATGAGCTGTGATGAAAAATGAGGTTCTTGCTACAAATTGGCAGTTTAAGGTATACATGAAAAGTTTAGTGAAAGTTGTATTTCCATTCAATTAATCATATACATACACTTCATATATAGAAACAAATGTGTTCATGCTCAAGAATCGCCTCAAAACAGGTTGTGGCAAAAATATGATTTTAAGAGGGCATTTTGGTTTCTTGCAAGACAGTAGGATGCTCAAAATTAATTCTAGGCACTTTTACACCAAATGGATCACACATACATCTTGTATACATGTAGACAAGTGAGTTTAAGCAAGAAAAGTGATTCAAAACAGCTTGGCCTAAAGAATGATACACAGGCTGCCAAATGGTGTTTTGAGGCAATGCATGAAAAGTTCAAAATCAGGTTCGAAGCATATTTTGACCAAACAAGTCATGCCTACAGCTTACATGCATGTTGAGGGATGATTTCAAACATCAAGGATATTTCAAAGTGGTCTGTAATGAAAAAGTGGTTGTCAAGTTGCAAAGTTAAGTTGTGAAATGCATGAAGATGTTCAAATTCAATTCCATACATTTTTAGACTGAACCAACCATATACACACCACACATACATGATATTGAATGAGTTCAAACACAATTTGGGGCTAAAAGAGGACTGTCATGAAAAATGAGGGTTTGAGTTGCAAATTGGTCATTTTTGATGCAAGACATGAAAAAGTGCAGTTCAATATTTTAAACACTATTGATCAAGTTAACTTCACACACATATTGAATACATGATGTTGGATGAATTTGAGCATAAATTTAATCATCTCTAGGCCTGAGATCACAACAGGTATATTCATGGCAGACGTTTGATACAAGACATAACATACTTCCAACATAATGAACCAAAAATGCTAAAACATGAAATTATGGTGTAAACTAAAGATGGAGTGTCTACATACCTCTAGTAGACTGTGTTGTGCAAGTTAGAACACCAAGAAACCCAGAGGAGCTTCAAATGCACTTAGCTTTGGGAGATTTCTTCTTTGTGAAGCAAGAGAGCAAAAGCCAAGACAGTTGGAGAAATAAACTCCACCAATGATCCTCAATGCTTTGGACAGTTGAGAAATGATATATGTGAGGTGTTTCAGGGATTAGAACTTCAAGGGAATGTCTAGAACAAGTTTTGGCTGATTTTGTGGCTTTTGGTCAAAGTAACTTGGTATGGAAGTTGACTTTTGGAGTGGTGAGATTTTTGAGTGGTCTAAGGTCTTGAACACCTTCTATATAATATTTAGAGATTGTGTGGATGATTGTTGTGGTGTTTGAATGAAGAGAAATGATTTTGGCAGCATTTGTACCAAGATAGTTTTTTGGTGGTTTTTGACAAGTTTGGGATTTTGTGATTTTGGAGCAGATGTGCAAAGAGCAAAGGTTTGAGTTTTCTCTGGTTTTCTAGAGTGGATATTGTGTGGAAAATGAAATGATGAGGGCTCCCTTTTATAGGCAAATGAAGAGAGGGGGCAGATTTGGAGATTTCTTCACATGAAAGAAAGGTTTTACACTTTTGGATCAAACCTCCACAAAGGGGTTTTCTTGGCAGATAGGTAAGCCCAATAGTCAAGCAAAATGATGATTTTGAAAGGGCTAAATGCAGGCTAGAGGGCATAGCTTGATGGTGGTGGCAGATTTCACTTTACACCTCTTGCTTGGTTTAATCATTTTTAAATGCAAGTTGCAAGGCAACTTGCAAGCTTGGAGAATTCACCTCTTCTACATAATCTTCTCATTTCTATGCTTCATAATCCCTACATATCAGAAATAATATCATCCAAGGGCTGAGATTGGCCAGTTTGATCAAAGGAATGATTTTTGAACTTTGGACAAAGTGGGACTAAAGTGTGAAATCACCAACTTGCCATAACCATAACTTTCAGCTCACATATCCTTTTGAGATGTGCTAGTACTTTTTAGAAATAACTCAAATAGCTATAAAACATTCATGTTTTCATGAGTTTCAAATTCCCAAAGGAACTTGGCCAAAAAGTCTCTCATAGTTGCTAGAAAAAATGAACTTAAAAGTGAAATTTCTCTAAGTCTTTTTCCCTTCTCAAAATGAATTTGATCATAACTCCAAATCTATGCGTTTTCTGATCATGGACCACTTAGGGACTTTTGTAGGATTTGTCAAGAGCTTTCAAATGAGATTTGAACCACTTCATTTGGATGTGTGGTTAAGGAGTTATGGTTTAGCCCCTTTCAAAACCCTAATTTCCCAATTTTTCGATTACTCCTTCATCCTTGATCCAATGGTCATGAAAATTGATAGGAAAGTGCAATATGATATAAGGAACATTTTTTATTCACACTTTGAAGTCCAATTCCTTAATTTTGAAGAGTTGACTTTTTGGTCAACTGTACGATCGATCGGTGACTACCGAGTCGTCTGTTGATACTCTGGACCTCCTGAGACTTTGAAACTTCTTAAATGAACTTTATTAAGCTATATGAACTTCATGGATCAAGATCCCACCATTAGAACACCATCCAACACCAAAGTCAAACTACAATTGACTTTTACTAGTCAAAAACCCTAATCGGGTGCCCTGAAATACACTGTTCTTGATTCTGGGGTAACAACCTCAAATTGGGTATTCAATTGACATCATATGATACCCTTGATCTTTTTCATGATTGAATTAGCCTAAAACTTTGATTGAGCACAAATCCTGAAGTTTTGATTTGACTGTACACAACCCTGATTCATCTGTAACTTGACAAAGACAAACTTGCACTGGCTTAGGGTTAGATAATCCATGAGTATGCTCCTAAAATGATAATGAGAATCTAAGGGGTCAAAATTTGGGGTATGACAGCAACATTATTGTTTTAAAATGTTGTAAGAAATTTCTTTTTCGTTGCATTTTTTTGTTATCTTTAGATCCACACGATTTTGATCTCTATTGCAATGATTACGTTGAGTGTAGCAAACTCTAGGTTGATTTTATTGGTTTATGTGCGGTTCCTTGTATGATTATTGTTTTGTTTCAACCTTATACTCGCGTCCGATGGTTTGGCCTAGTAGTAATCCGATTGTTATGCGCCGACCAATACGTGTTTCAATTTGCAACTTTGTGTCTTAATTTGATTTTATTATGTTGTTGCTTATTGATTCGACTTGCGATGACCGCTAATGCGGTAGCAATTTTCTATTTAAATTTGTATTATTTTTCAATGATCCAACACCGTTATCTTTAGATCGAATCTAATTTTTTGGTAGTCTTTGCATGTTTTCACGTACGCAACCTTGATTTGCATATTTGCGTCATGATTTTAATCTGTGCACTTTTCTTTTCAGTTTACATTTTTATTCATTTGATATATGATGTTAATATTTTGTATGCATCTTATTTTCGTTCACGCCTAAATTGCTTTTAAAACTAATTCTTGATTTAATCAAGCCATTTTTAAACCCTTGTAAGTCAACTTCTTTTTAGCATCGCCATCAACCTCATGCCAACACTTTCTCTCTTTCTTTGGTTGCGGTTTCGTTTACTAGGAGCACCCTTAAGGACTAGGAATTGACCTAACTTTTTCTCAAACTCTTGATTCAACGTCTAGTGGTCACTTCCCTCATAAGTCGGTTGCCTTTTGCAATCGCCACCATGCAAAATTCAAACCTTGATCGTACATCAAGTATTTTTCTTAAAACTAAAATCTCTTTTCTAAAAAAAATCCAAAAATACTTTAAGTCATCTCTAACTATTTTCCAAATCTTAATAAAACATCTAACAAATCTCAAATCATTTTGTCTTCGGGCTTTTCCATTTAAAACTTTTCAAAAAGTATATGCTACCTATCATCGTCCATAAAAAACACAAAGCAAACAAAAACACATTTTTAACATAAACTACAAAGTTCTGATTCCCTCTGGGATACATAGGCATTGAGTTGCAAAACTCAGACGAACTCAATAATAAAAAACTTTCATTTTTCTCCAAGTATTCATTCATCCATCTTTCCCTTAGTAAGCTTATAGATTGTTAGAACACAGATTGATGTTCAATATATCTCATTGTTTTGATGATAACGTTAATGAAATTTTGTATAGAGAATTTATATACACTAATTATGTACAAGTGTTTATTTGTTTCAGATATCAAAATTAATATTATTCTGGAAGCAAGAACGCCTCTGAACACCACAGAACGAAAAAGCTCTGAGCGTCAGAAGCAACATATCAGAAGACTCTGATCTGCTACAATGACTCTGAGCAAAGCTATGAAGAACTTGAGTAAAGGACATACGTAAAGCTTCAGAAGATTCTGAAAGTACTCAACACTGCAAGTATAGAAGTTCTGATAAGCAAGTATGCTCTGATAAGGATTTCACGCTTAAAGCACTTTGTTGCAAACTCTGATTGAGAAACTCTGATTGAGTTAACTCTGACCTGAACAACTAAGGACATCATCAGAAGTTCTGATGCAAGGCGTTCCAAAGTTATTGAAGAAGATGTTGTTCAAATAAAGATACGTTAGTATATTCCTTGTCTTATCCTAAACGGATCTTTCCCCATTCCTGCTTGACACAAGAATTCAGACAAAAAGGATGTGTCAGAACATTCCTCTTCTGAGAAAGGAAAATTCATTAGAAGACAAAAGGATCAGAATGCACAGATTGCACAGTCTTTGAGAAAGGACTTCATAGTACTATAAAAGCAAGTCTCAGTATCACTTCAAAGGTTGACGAATACAAACGAACTTGACGGAATTCTTAACATAATATTCAACATGCTCTCACAAATATTCTTCAAGCTATAATAGCTTTTATTTTCGTTCTATAACTTGTGTAAAAATCACTGTTGTGATATAGCTTATTAGAAGCATTTATTAAACACAAATTGTTAGTTTATCTTTGTATAAGATTTCCTTAAGAAGACCAAGTTGTGGTCAGAATTTCTTGAGAAGACTAAGACAGTTGTCTTAGTGGTTTACACTGTAATCAAGTTTGATATAGTGGATTAAGTCCTTGTTGAGAAAGGCAAATCACCTTGGTAAGGTGGACTGGATTAGTTTGAGTTCAAACAAACTAGGATAAAAATACTGTGTTATTTTTCTATCTTCCAATTTGTTTTAAAACCCTTATTCAACCCCCCCCCCCTTTCTAAGTGTTTTTCTCACCTTTAGTTGGCATCAGAGCTCCGGTTCTATAAGTGCTCTCACTTAACCGTGACAGAAAAAGATCCTGTTGGGAAAAACTCTTTATCTCTTGTTCTTTAGTCATCATAGCTGCTGAAGCTTCAACTTCAACTTCATACAACAATAAATACGATGATAGAGACAGAATCAGCACCAAACCTCCCATGTTTGATGGTGAGAAGTTTGATTACTAGAAAGATAGAATAGAAAGTTTCTTTCTAGGCTATGACGCTGACTTGTGGGATTTGGTAACTGATGGTTATATTCATCCTACTAATGATGAAGGCAAAAAGGTTGACATAAAGTCTATGTCTGATCAACAGAAGAAGGAGTTTAGAAACCATCACAAGGCAAGAACCATCCTATTAAATGCAATATCTCATACTGAGTATGAGAAAATAACAAATAGAGATACTGCATTTGATATGTTTGAATCTCTAAAAATGACGCATGAAGGAAACTCCCAAGTAAAGGAGACAAAAGCCTTGGCGCTCATTCAGAAGTACGAGGCCTTCAAGATGGAGGAATCTGAATCTGTAGAAGCTATGTTCTCAAGGTTTCAGATTCTAACTGCGGGTCTGAAGGTTCTGGACAAAGGTTACTCTACTGCTGATCACATCAAGAAGATCATCATAAGCTTGCCAACAAGGTGGAGACCAATGGTGACAGCTCTGAAGCTTGCAAAGGATCTGAATAAGATCACTCTGGAGGAATTGATCAGTTCCTTAAGGAGTCACGAGATTGAGCTAGAAGAAGATGAACCTCAAAAGAAAGGTAAGTCTGTTGCTTTAAAATCTAACAAATCTGCTAAAGCTTTGCAGGTTATTGAAGAAATTCTGAAGAATCTTCAGAAGAAGAAGATGAACTATCTTTGTTGTCCCAGAGGATAAACCAACTCTGGAAGCATAAGCAGAAGAAGTTCAGAAACTTCAAGAGATCTGATCAGCATGGTGATTCTTCTGGACATAAGAAATCTGGAAAGAAAGATATAATGTGTTATGAGTGCAAGGAGCCTGGCCACTATAAAAATGAATGTCCCAAACTTCTGAAAGAGAAACCCAGAAGAAAGTTTGAAAAGAAGAAGAAAGTATTAATGGCCACGTGGGATGATTCAGATGCTTCTGAATCTTCATCAAAATCAGAAGATGAATGTGCTAATGTGGCACTAATGGCTGACGTGGAGAACCACGAAGAAACTGATGAATATGGATAAGAATCAGATTCTGAGGAGGTATTTTCTGAACTTTTTAGAGCTGAACTTGTTGAGAGTTTATCTGAAATTCTTGAAAGCTACAGCAAAATCAAACTCAAATACAAGAAGCTTCAAAGTTGTCTTGTATCTGAGAATGATCAACTGAGATCTGAAGTTGCTGAGCTTAAAGCAAACAATCTTAAAATAAAAAATGATTTAGAAAAAGCTCAGAAATATGACTCAGATCCTATATAATGCTCTAAAAACATTTTAGAAGAGTATGATTATAGCTTTCAGAAGTTTCTGGCCAGAGGCCTAGATAGAAGAAAGATGGCTTCAATGATATATGGCGTAAGCAGAAACAACAGAAAGGGAATTGAATATGAATCACCTTCTGGGATGGACTTAAATCCGAAACCTATTGATAAACTGATCATCAAGTATTCTCTTCTGTATACTCATTTCAAATTTGGTCATTTAAATGATATTAAGCACACACGTTCTGATCAGAATAAACCTGTGTTTAATAAACCAAAATTCCATCAAAACAAGGATGCTCTTAACGGAAAGAATTTCAGAAAGAATTTCAAACCTACTAACCCTAGAGGACCCAAGAAAATATGGGTACCTAAGGACAAAATGATTTTTGTTGCATACATCCTTAGCAGCAAAGTTGAAACACCAACCATGGTACCTGGACTCTGGCTGCTCACGTCACATGACGGGAAGAAGGTCTATGTTCCAAAGCCTGGAACTTAGATCTGGAGGTGACGTGAAGTTTGGAGGAAACCAGAAGGGAAAAATAATAGGCTCTGGAACTATTGGTAATGGTAACCTCCCTTCCATTTCTAATATCTTACTTGTTGAAGGATTAACACATAATCTATTGTCCATAAGTCAATTAAGTGACAATGGTTATGACATAATCTTCAATCAAAAATGTTGTAAAGTTGTCAGTCAAAAACATGGCTCAATCCTCTTTAATGGAAAAGGGAAGAACAACACTTACAAAATCAATCTTTCAGAACTTAAAGTTCAGAATGTAAAATTCCTTTTGTCTGTTAATAATGAGCAATGGGTCTGGCACAGAAGATTGGGTCATATTAGTATGAGACGTATATCTCAGATTAATAAGCTTAATCTGGTCAGAGGACTTCCTCAGTTGAAGTTCAACTCAGATGCTTTTTGTGAAGCATGTCAGAAAGGAAAATTTTCAAAATCTTCTTTCAAAATAAAAAATGTTTTTTCGACCTCTAGACCATTAGAGCTTCTTCATATTGATATGTTTGGACTAGTGAAAATTGCATCCATCAGAGGTAAGAAGTATGGATTAGTCATTGTTGATGACTACAGCAGATGGACATGGGTAAAATTCCTGAAACATAAGGATGAGTCTCATTCGGAATTCATTGACTTCTGCAGACAAGTCCAAAACGAAAAAGAATTTAAAATTGTTAAAGTCAGAAGTGATCATGGTGGAGAATTTGAAAACAAATACTTTGAAATTTTTTTAAAGAAAATGGCATTGCACACGATTTTTCTTGTCCTAGAACTCCTCAACAGAATGGAGTTGTAGAAAGGAAAAATAGAACATTGCAAGAAATGGCCAAAACCATGATCATTGATACTAACATGGCAAAACATTTTTGGGCAGAAGCAGTGAATACAACTTGTTATATTCAGAAAAGAGTGTCTGTAAGACCTCTTCTGGAGAAGACTCCTTATGAACTGTGGAGAAATAGAAAGCCCAACATTTCTTATTTCCATCCTTTTGGATGTGTATGTTTTATGTTGAACACTAAGGAAAATCTGAACAAGTTTGATTCTAAAGCTCAGAAGTGTTTCATGCTTGGATATTCTGAACGCTCTAAAGGCTACAGAGTATACAATACTGAGACACAGATTGTAGAGGAATCAATTCATGTTAGATTTGATGATAAGCTTGGCAATCAAAAGCCAAAGCAACTTGAAATTTTTGTAGATAGAGAAGTCCTTCTCACAGACTCTGAAGAATCAGAGGCAGACAAAGCTTAAGCAAAAGCTACATCAGATGCTGCTCCCTTGACAGCTCAGATGGATAGCTTGACAATTTCTGAAGAACCAAATGTTAAAGGATCATCCAGAATCAAAGCCTCTCATCCAGAGGAAATGATAATTGGAAAGAAGGATGTCCCTATCAGAACAAGGTCATTTCTCAGATCTTTTGGAGCGTCACTGTTTTGTTTGGTGTCTATCATTGAACCTAATTCTATGGATGAGGCTCTGAATGATAATGATTGGATACTTGCAATGCAAGAAGAGCTTGACCAATTCACCATAAATGACGTCTGGGATCTGGTTCCAAGACCAAATGGTTTCAACATCATTGGAACTAAATGGGTCTTCAGAAACAAGCTGAACGAGCAAGGAGAAGTTATCAGAAACAAGGCTAGGCTGGTGGCTCAAGGATACAGTCAGCAAGAAGGTATAGATTACACTGAGACTTATGCTCTTGTGACAAGTTTAGAATCTATTCGCTTGCTTATTTCTTTTGCTACACAGAATAACATCACTCTATATCAGATGAATGTTAAAAGTCCCTTCTTAAATGGTTTCATAGAAGAGGAAGTGTATGTTCATCAACCTCTAGGTTTTGAAAATGAAAAATTTCCAGAATATGTTTTTAAACTTAAGAAATCACTCTATGGCTTAAAGCAAGCTCCCAGAGCTTGGAATGAGAGGCTGAGTAATTTCCTTCTAGAAAACAACTTTGTCAGAGGAAAAGTTGACACTACTCTCTTCCCATAAATCAATTAAGAAAGACATTTTAGTCTGTCAGATTTATGTTGATGATATTATATTTGGAACTACCAATATTACGCTTGGAAAGGAGTTTGCTCAATCTATGCAGGCAGAATTCGAGATGAGCATGATGGGAGAACTCAGATTCTTTCTGGGAATTTAAGTGAATCAGACTCCAGAAGGTACCTACATACATCAGACAAAGTATGTAAAGGAACTTCTGAAGAAATTCAACATGTCAGAAAGCAAGGTAGCAAAGACTCCAATGCATCCTACAAGCACACTAGGTAAAGAAAAGGTAAGTAAAAAGGTAGATCAGAAGCTCTACAGAGGTATGATTGGTTCTCTTTTGTACTTGACTTCTTCTAGGCCTGATATTCTCTTTAGTGTCCGTCTTTGTGCTAGATTCCAATCAGATCCTAGAGAATCCCACTTAACAACTGTTAAGAGGATTCTGAGGTATCTGAAAGGTACTACTAACGTGGGTTTGTGTTACAGAAGATCTGATGAATACAGATTAGTTGGATTCTATGATGCTGACTGTATTGGAGACAGAGTAGAGCGTAAGAGTACTTCTAGAAGCTGTCAGTTTCTGGGAAGTCATATGATCTCTTGGTTCAGCAAGAAGCAACCCATAATAGCGCTATCAACAATAGAAGCAGAATACATTGCTGCTGCTGGTTGTAGCACATAGATGCTCTGGATGAAGAGTCAACTACAAGACTATCAGATTCATGAGGGTAACATTTCTATTTTCTGTGATAACACTTCTGTTATTTGCCTTTCTAAGAATCCTATTTTGCATTCTAAGGCAAAGCACATAGAAAGTAAGCATCATTTTATCAGAGACTATGTTTAGAAGGGAATTATTAGTTTGAAATTTGTTGATACAGACCATCAATGGGCTCATATCTTCACAAAACCCCTTGCTGAAGATAGGTTTAAGTTTATTCTAAAGAATATTAGTATGGATTTTTGTCCAGAATAAAACTATTATTCAGAAGAAAATTTATTCTGATGAAATATGAATAATGTCTATGTTCTGAAGTAATTCTTCTGATTATTTCTTTTAGTACATTATTTATTTTGTGGAACTCTGATCTAACAAGTCTCAGAAGATCTGAGTTTTGTTGAACGTTTCTTATTCTTAAGAGATTCAGAGGCATATCTATATCAAACATGTGTCACACGAAATATGAAAAGGTGGAGTGTAATACAATGAGACGCTGTTTTGAGGTACTATTTGAATTCTCAATTCTCGGTTTTCTCCCCACGCTTGTCAGAATCATTAAATGCTTTTAATTATTATTCTTTTGATGTGAACTTTAATTTAATTAAATGCATTAATTGTTGAATGTGTGCCCTAATTGTTTTCACTATAAATGGCACAACACAACACCATTTCACACTTTACACTCTCTCTCTCTCTCTCTCTCTCTCTCTCTCTCTCTCACGTTTATGCATTTCTGCCTACTTCATTGTTTCCTCTTCTCTTCCAAACCTAAAACCCTAAAAAGTTCTCGTTATCTCAAATCTTCATCAATGGCAACTTCTTCATCAACATCTCAACAACTTGAATCAACTATGGCAGTTGTTTCTTCTTCCGTAATTGGTCCTACTCCATTAAAAGAACCAGTTAGAACACTCCTTACACCCATTGAACAACTGGAAGTTTTAAGTGAATTCTTGGTGGATTTTGAAAGCATCGCTGAGAATGGGTTTGATTTACGTCCAACAGTATCAACTCAAGGATGGACAAAGTACTTTGACAGACTGGTTGGTCCAGTTTACCCTCGTTTGGTCAAAGAATCTTGGATTCATGCAAGTGTTTTCCCCAGTTCATCATGTCTTCTGTTCTGGGCAAGGAAATCATTGTTACTGAGGATCTGATTTGCAAGCTGATAGGTTATCAAGAATCAGATGGTGTCACTCATCTTCCAGCTAATCGTGTGGATATGGATGAGGTTTACAGTGAGGTGTTTACTTCTGGAGAAGCCTCCAGCAAGATAAAGGATCTGAAAGTTCAATACAATATCTGGGCTAAGATTTTCTTGGGCTGCATTCATCACAGAAAGTCTACAAATTCACCTGATTACATCAACTATGATCAGATGTAATTCATGTATTGTCTGGGAAAAGACATCAAAGTGGATATGCCTTTCTTGCTATTCAATCATTTGTGGACTCATGTGAAACAATATAGAGAAGAAGTCAGAACCAAGCATCAGAAGATGAGAAACTGGATACCTATGGGACGACTCATCTCAGATATTCTGACTGAGAATGGCTTGGTTGGACATCTGACAGAAGCTGGAATGAAGGAAGAATTAGCTTCAGTGATTGGCAAACCTCTGAAAGGGAAAAGTCTTCAGAGGATGAGAATTGTAGAAGAACTCACTTCTGCACCTGATCAGATCAACTCTGAAGAAGTCAGCAAGAGAAGGATACTAGTAGATGATTTTCCTCTGTTTCATGCTAATGAACCAAGGGAAATTATTCTGGCCTATATAGCAACCTGCCTAGCAGATGGAACTCCCATTCCAGAACATCTGATTCAGAGAGCAGGCGAACCTGAACCAGACTTTTATGGAGACAGACAAAGGAAGAAAAGGAAAGTCTCAGAAGAAGGATCTTTTAAGCCAAAAAGGAAAGCTTCTGGTGAGGCAACTTCTGCAAAGCCAAAGCGGGTCAAGAAACAAAAAGGTAACCCTCCTTCTGCTAGTTTAGATTCCATTTTGGAGACAGTTAAAGAAGTACTAGCATCTGAACCCCCTTCCTATGAACCTATTCCTTCACCTTCTCCTCCTCATAACTCTGAACCCATTCCTTCTGAACCAGAACAATCTCAACCACTTCCTTCTACACCTAAACCAAAACAAACTTCTGAACCTCAACCACAATTTAATGTACCATCTACACCCTCTTTCAACATACATCAAAAATCTACACCTGATAAAACCCTAACTTCTGCTCCACATACTTCTGAACCATAACCTTATGAAAACCAAACTTCTGAAATTCCCCCACCTGAAT
Source organism: Lathyrus sativus (assembly GCA_963859935.3). Lineage (NCBI taxonomy): Eukaryota > Viridiplantae > Streptophyta > Magnoliopsida > Fabales > Fabaceae > Lathyrus > Lathyrus sativus. Next base: position 291,997,807 of record OZ012737.1, read on the forward strand.
CACAACCTTCTCCATAACAAACAGAAATTATCCCCTCTGATCCTAAACCAATGGTTCTTGATCTTCAACCTCTAATGACTGTCTATCCAGTTCCCTCAGGATCTTCTGAATCTTCTGATTCTTCAGATTTATCTGATTCCACAGACTCTGATAGCTCAGGTTTCATTTCGTCTATTATCGAACCCCTTGTTTCCATCCCTTTTGACCCTGATCATGAAACTTTACCATATGAAGCTCAGTTTACAAAACCTTCATCTGTCTATACTCCTTCTGCATACCCACCTGTTATTATTATTCCTTCTTTCTCTATACCCTCCACTTTTGAAACTACCAAAACACCCTCTCTAGAAAACTATCTGAAACCTAAACCTAGGTTGGATGTTAGTACTTTATTTGCTGGGTTTAAAAAGGAATTAAACACGTGGCTGTCTACTGTCAAGAAGGAATGCATGTCAAGTTTGAATTCTGATGATTCTGAGACTATATGGCAAAGATTCAGATACAGATTTGATTCTGTAGCTTCCAATCTTCAAGAGATCTGCATTGACGATGCCAAAGTCAGGTTTGCTGAGGCTGTGAGACAAACTCTTCTGAGAGTTGGCTGAAAACCAGTATTGCTTTTGGAAAACACACCTGCAAAGAATGTGTGTATTCCTTCTGAAGCATTGGTTGCTTCTGAGACTGCTGCAGTGGTTAGCTCTGAAGTAGTAGCTCCAGAAGTTTTTGCTCCTGCTTTTGAGAATCTAGACTCTGCTCAACCTGCTGACATGGTCATTCAGGATTCTTCTGATTCCTTGGTTGTTCATGATACTTCTACTTCTACATCAGCTCCAGATTCCTCTGAAGTGAAGAAAGAAGAAGAAGATATGCATGTTCCGATTGCTGAACTCAACGCTAGCAATACAGAGATGAAGTCTTGGAAGGTGAAACAAGATAAGACAACTGATGAGATCAAGACATGGATGGCTAAACAAGAAGAATCCACATATGAGATAACGAATCTTCTGAGGATGTTGGCTTCTCGTCCTTCTTAGTTTTTCTATGTTTGTTTGTGCACTTGTTTTTATCTGACTGTTTGTTTGTCTTGGATATTGTTTATCAATGAATGAATGTTATGTTCCTCTGATTGAACTTATCTGTTTCTTTATTGTTTTTCTTCTGTTTTTTTTCTGTCTTAAAGTTTTTCTTAAAAGATTTTCTTTTTTATATGACAAAAAGGGGGAGAAAATGGTAATTTTGATAATTCACATAAACAGTTACCAAAGGCAACTCATACATGATAAATATCAACTAATCATATTTCTTGAGTATTTCAGAGCAAATAATTCTCATCTGATAAATTCTAAGAATTAACTCTGAACTAAAAGTCTGAGAATCTGCAAGTTTCCTGTGAAGCTGAAAAGAATACAGAAGCTGAAAGGGAAGTATTTTATCTTTTCTGAAGTATTCATTTCAAGGGGAGATTAATATTCTCAGGGGGAGTAATATTTCTTTTCTATGTTAACAAAATTTCCCATAGTTTTTGTCATCATCAAAAAGGGGGAGATTGTTAGAAGACAGATTGATGTTCGATATATCTCATTGTTTTGATGATAACATTAATGAAATTTTGTATAGAGAATTTATATACACTAATTCTGTTCAAGTGTTTATTTGTTTCAGATATCAAAATTAATATTATTCTGGAAGAAAGAACGCCTCTGAACCCCACAGAACAAAAAAGCTCTGAGCGTCAGAAGCAACATATCAGAAGACTCTGATCTGCTACAATGACTCTGAGCAAAGCTATGAAGAACTTGAGCAAAGGACATACGTAAAGCTTCAGAAGATTCTGAAAGTACTCAACGCTGCAAGTACATAAGTTCTAATAAGCAAGTATGCTCTGATAAGGATTTCACGCTTAAAGCACTTTGCTGCAAACTCTGATTGAGAAACTCTGATGGAGTTAACTCTGACCTTAACAACTAAGGGCATCATCAGAATTTCTGATGCAAGGCGTTCCAAAGTTGTTGAAGAAGATGTTGTTCAAATAAAGATACGTTAGTATATTCCTTTTCTTATCCTAAATGGATCTTTCCCCATTCGTGGTTAACATAAGAATTCAGACAAAAAGGATGTGTTAGAACATTCCTCTTCTGAGAAAGGAAAAGTCATTAGAAGACAAAAGGATCAGAATGCACAGATTGCACAGTCTTTGAGAAAGGACTTCATAGTACTATAAAAGCAAGTCTCAGCATCACTTCAAAGGTTGACGAATACAAACGAACTTCAAACGAACTTGACGGAATTCTTGACATAATATTCAACAATCTCTCACAAATATTCTTCAAGCTAGAATAGCTTTTATTTTAGTTCTATAACTTGTGTAAAAATCACTATTGTGATATAGCTTATTAGAAGCATTTCTTAAACACAAATTGTTAGTTTATCTTTGTATAAGATTTCCTTAAGAAGACCAAGTTGTGGTCAGAATTTCTTGAGAAGACTAAGACAGTTGTCTTAGTGGTTTACACTGTAATCAAGTTTGATATAGTGGATTAAGTCCTTGTTGAGAAAGGAAAATCACCTTGGTAGGATGGACGGATTAGTTTGAGTTCAAACGAACCAAGATAAAAATACTGTGTTATTTTTCTATCTTCCAATTTGTTTTAAAACCCTTATTTAAACCCCCCCCCCCCCTCTAATTGTTTTTCTCACCTTCATAGATATCTAACACCCTTCATGCTTAGCCAACTTAGACGGGTCCCATTGAGTATGATGGATGTAGGGAGTGCTAGTACCTTCTCCTTACATAACCGACTTCCGAACCCAACATGGTTGTGATGACCATACCCTATCCTTTTTCCCGTGGGTTTTCTCGATATTTTTCCTTTCCCTTTGTGGAATAAATAAAGTTCGGTGGTGACTCTCTGTTAGTCCATCCGTGAACTTTCTTCGCGAGGTTGTATTTTTTGAGGTGCGAAAGATGGAGACTCTGCTGGGGACTAGTTCACCCCTAAGCAACTCAAGCCTAGTCTAGGTATTCTTCGCATGTTTGAGTGTTTATTTATCTTATCTGCTTTCTCAATTTCTTTAATGCTTTCCATACTATGTATATATTCGTGGATCTGTAAATAGAAATTTTTTATTACAAACCTTGTGGGAAAGGATTTCTACCCAAGCCTATAGTGAACACATAAGATATTAGAGGTTGAGTAGTATGAGACCCCAATGAGTCCTCCTCGCGTAGTTCGATACGAGAACATCGCTTAGAGTAGATTTTAATAAGGATGTTGGCGACCGTCAAGTTCTTGGCATGGACGACCAAAGTTTTCATTGGGATCCATGACTCAAAAGACCTTTTGGAACCTTGAACCATTTAGCCAAAACTAGGATTGGTGGTCACGTAGTATGGGGCACAGAGGATTTCTCCTCATGTATTTCGATACAAAGACCTCATCTAAAAGAGATTCATATGATGAAGTTATCAACTGACATGCTCATGACGTGTCTGATAAACTGTCGTGTGTGTCGCTTCCGCGAAAATAAGGTGCCGGCAAAACAGAAGAGTCGCCACCTTTCGTTATTTATCCCTCGGAATGGGAAAGGAAACGATCGGAAAAACTTGACGAAAAGGTATAAGACAAGGTCATCGCAACCATTGTCTGGGTTCGGGAGTCGGTTACGCAAGGGGAAGGTATTAGCACCCCTCACGTCCGTCGTACTCGACGGGATCCACGCTTGATGTGTTTACTGGACGAGTTGGTTTATCTATCTACCTATCAAGGCTGGTCTGCAAAGCAAAGAAACTGACTCGGCAAAGCGTCGCACTTTATGCCTACGTATTCTCATCAGAGAATGAGAAATCAAAGTCTACGTAGTTTGACTAACTACGGGTTACGGGGAAGGTGGCTCGCCAATACATCAGTATTGTGCCTACATACTCTCAACAGGTAGATTCATCTGTATTATCTAGTAGGGTTAAACAACAGTTCCAGCAGTTAGGGACAAAGCCTGTTTGCGTTGGCGCTGAAGTTTAACGACACTCTTTTCTTCAGAAAAGCTTCCTTTGAATTATGGGCCCACAGGGCAAAAAGGTTTGAAGTTTGTTTTCTGTCTTTTACGAAAGAAGTATTTTTTTTTATTGTGTTTGCAATTTCAATCGCACTAGAGACTATAACCTGAGAGTGAATGCGTCGCATGTCACCCAAAGGGTGCCCTACTAAACATCTAGACTGTTGAAAAGAAACTCTCCAACAATCCTTTCTCAGGTAGCTTAAGGCTCGTAACGTACGAAAGAAATCATTCATGATTACTGTATCTTAAGCTATTTTGAGATGAGAAGAGAACAGGCTCAACTACGAGGAGACTATCAAGTCCTACTGTTGTCATGCCAAGGATTCATCCTATGGTTGAGGTTTGAAACAGGGAACTCCTGGAAGTTATCATGCATAGGTTTCAACCTAAAGTTCTATCATCACTTCCTTATCAAGGGAAATGAGAGTCCTAAGGGGTCATGTCAATGATAAACAGAAACAGGTAAAGCATCAGCTTAAACAGTAAACAGTAATACAGTAAAATGCATGCAATGCAAGTGAGGGAGGAAATGTGTGTGGGGCAGCAGCCTCCACAAGCTCATCTCAACCTCAAGCCAGAATGAATAATAGTAATCATACTGAGGAAATAACAACATGTTATCAAGCAAAATACAATAAACTGCAATCATACATAAGAAATAACATGCTATCAAGCAAACAGAAACCACATGGGCAAGGGAGCAGGGCTCTACCGAATACCCGCAAGCAAAGCCATACAGTAACAAGACAAGCAGAGGGAGCAACTCAACCTCTAGTGCAATCATGCTCCTAGCTTAAAGTCAGTCTAGACATGGACTTATTCTAATGCATCAAGCAAGTCAAACAAGGCACATTAGCACAGAAAAGAAAACAGACAAGAGAGAAAGCAGATCAACAACTCCTTCTTCCAACTCCAAGCCTCAGCTCTTCTGACAGCAATCCAGTCTTCAGACCTCCATCACCCTTCAGGACTATCATCTTTCATGACAAATATCAATTTGCTTCTCCAGGTTTCAACCCTTCAACATAAGTTTCAACCTAATCTTCTTCTTCAAGCTTCAGCTCCTTAGTCAATTCCACCTTCAGGCTTCACTCTTAACCACAAGTATCAACTTGATTCCTTCAGGATCTCCAAGCTTCAAAGTAAGTATCAACTCATCCTCTGCTCTTCAAGCCTCAGCTCTACACTCAATCTCAATTGAATCCTCTTCATAAGTATCAACTCAGTCTTCAAGCTTCAGCTCTCTTACTTTACCTGTCTCAACTTGGTCTTCTCTTCCTACAAGCTTCAGCTTCTCAGAGTAGTCCTCAATCATCTGGAAATGTCAACTTCATCCTTCAGTCTTTAAGCCTCAACTCTTCATTCAGTCTTTACTGGATCTTCATTGGGTCTTCAAGTATCAACTTGTTTCTTCTTGCTCTTCAAGCCTCAGCTGCAATGGCAATGCTCAGGGAATCATCCTCTTCCATACTCTTCAATGAAGTCTTCATCTTCACACTCAAGCCCAACATCTTCAAGATACTCAAACCAGAATAAATCACTTAACTGGATAAGCTAGGATATTAAACTGCTTATTGACCACCAAAGGAGGCCTATAAGGTTTTAACATCAGAAGAATGGTTCCCTCAAAATTTCTACTTCCTAGGTACAATCACTTATCCCTCCAAAGGAGGGAGGTGAATACCATGGAAGGACCTTGAATCATGGGGAAGAATGGAGGTGATAGATACCATCCATGTTTAAGAAAGAAATTAACTAAGTCTAAGCTCTACTTAATTCCTAACCCTAAAACAACAACAAAACAAACAAGTCTTCAAGCTCTCAAGCTCCTTCTTCAATCTTCAAGTCTTCCACTATGCTCCTCCATGCTCCACAAAGCAAGACCAAGCCCACCAAGCCAAGCAAAAGCCCACAAAGCAAAGCAAAACAAAATACAAGCCCACAAGGGCAACACAAACAACAATCAATTACAAAAATCAATTAAAAATAGTATACTATTATATTAAAATCTAATATAATTTCTAGGGGATCCTATATAACTACCCTTATATGTCCCAATATCTAACTTGACCTAAAAACCCAAAATTCTAGTGTTATTGTGGACCTATGTTAAGGATTGACCTAAATCTACACAACCTAAAGTCATCTAATAAAAAACTAATCACAAAATTATGGAATAAATCCATAGGGGAGCTAAAGTCCTAATCTAACTATCCTAAAAAGAATGGTGCAAAAATATAAAGGGAACTAGCTAAGCAAAATTCTACAAAACTATGTATCAACATAAAATGAATTAAAAAGCTATTAAAAGAGAAAATATACAAAAAATATTAAAAATGCATGAAATGCAAATGTTTTGATTTTATAATTTTCTAGACATAAATTTGAAATAGGAGGAAAAATTCCCATGCCAAAATCATTATTTTTCTATTTAATATGATTTTCTAAAGTCTAAAGAAAAATAAAGAAAAAGAAAATAAAATGTGAAAACAGTTGGTGTATTTAGCAATGATATGCAGTGTTTTATGGATGATGGGCTTAAATGGGGGTGCGCGCAGCAAAAGCGCTTAAGCCCATGTATTTAAACAGAAAACAAATCAAAAATATAAAGAAAAAAGAAAAAATACGCGGTGCAATAAGTAAGGATATGTAGTGCAAATCAAGACTGGGCCGTGGATGGGGGTGTGAATGGGAACTAGTAACTAAAGCCCATGACCACCACTTAAGTGGTACGCTGCGTTTAGTCTGTATTCAGAATCATCTTTTAAAATGTGAAGTTAAAACACAACCGTTAGATCACGCCAAAGTCAACCAGTCTCCTCGAATCCAAAGGCCAAGAAGTCATCTTCTTCCTCCAGCCATGAAAATGGAGGGAAAGCTCCATAAAACAGAGCTTCACATATCAAGCTTCTCCTAACTCGGGATCCTTCCAAACTCAACCAAAATCCATGATTTAAAACCCTAACCTGTTCTAAATTCATCCCTGATCACAACCATCCATTTAGATTTCATTGAAATGCCCTCAATCTCTAAACCCGATAATGAATCCAAATCATGCTCAATCATCAACTCTAATGATTCCTGAAATTTCTTGTACCAGAATGATCATCACATTACCCTGATTGAAACTAGCTATCAAACTCGTGCTATGCCTCACTATACCTCATGTTCTTGATCAATAAAGAAATGGTGTCATCATCTTGATCCTCTCCAAATGATCTCAAAGTCTCCAGAATCCATCTCCTACTTGTTTATAATCGTTCTATACTAACAAACTAACTTAACAATGCCTAAATTAAGGTGTGGATTAAAAGTTGCAACCCTGGAAATTTCTGAAAATCAGTGGTAGTAAGACTCCACTCCAGGCCCTCTAGCTCTCCAGAATCTTTCCTTGATTGATATTAATGCTTCTGTTTGCAAAAGATTCGATCCAAGAAGCTTGCAATTCAAAATCCGATGGTGACTTGCTTCTTTCCAAATCCAAATGCCAACTATTCAAACCTTCATGATCTTGCTCCCAAATTTGTATGCACACACTCAGTATGATCAATGGAAGGTGTTAGGATTTAAAGAAACAATGGATTTGATGCAGAATATGGAAATTGGTTTTTACTTGCAATGGAAGAAATGAAATGGCAATCTCACTCTCCTCTCTCAACTCTCACCAACCTTGCATCTGAGCAGCTTCTAATCAATATATAGGATGGTTCTGAACCATCCAGAACTTTCTGGAAGCATCCAATGAGAATTTGAGATTCTCATGTCATGAGTTTTTGAATCACTTGTCATGCCATGCTCAATTCTGTTTGCAGCTTGAAAACCATCCTATTCTCTTTCAAAATCTCCCCTAGTGACATTTTGGAATGGTTTAGCTTGCCAAGTTCCTTGCCCATGCCTCAATTCTATGTTTTGCAAATGTTGCTTAATATGCAAGTAACCATTTTCCAAAGCAAGTCCATGATTTATACCTCAAATCAAAAATGTGGCTAAACCATTATTTCTAAAATGTTTTATAGAGTCAAAATGATATATTACATGCCATGGTTTAGATGTGTAGCTTGAAAATTTCAATTTCCAACTTTGACTTATTTAACTTATGCCTTCATTTTAGGTCATTTTTACCACTTTGAGCTACAAGCCTTTTCAACATCTCATGACCTCCTTACTAGCCTTAAAACATCATTTTAAGCAAGTTTGATGTTGAACATTTTTCCCTTTGAAGCTTGGAAATAGGAGTTATGGCCTTATGCTTGAAATGACCTGTAATCTCCAAATGACCAAAATGCCCTTGACTTGTCAAAGCCATAAGTTGAGTTCTACAAATCCTATCAAGGACTTATAGTACTCTCTAGAAATCTAAGAAGATAAGGAACAACATTCATGTTGACCAAGGGTTCATAGGAATCATCCTTCTATGGCAAAAGTTTGATGCAATTTGGGTGACTTTCAAGGCCCCAGATTCACATACCTCAGATGACCTGTAACTTGTCAAAGTCATAACTTGAGCTCTACAAATCCTATCAAGGACTTCTAGTACTAAAATTAAAGCTAAGATCAAGCTCTACAACATTCATGTTGGGGGAAAGATGAGATGACAGTCACATCTTGAGCTAAACTTCCTTGAAGATAGGGGTCAAACTAGGGGATTTTACACTGTCAAGCCCTAGAAACCCTAGCTTGAAACTTCTCAAAATCTTCAATCATGATGAGTTGACCTTGGAATCATCCTTATAACATCTCAATGCATCAATCCATGATCACATGGCTCTTGGATTAGGTCTCAACCTTCCTCAAATCATCAGTTGACCCAGTCAAACCCTAACTGCACCACTCATGGTTGAGGCTTCTTATTCTTGCACAATGACCTGTCTAGGCTTCATGATGGCTTTCAAGACATCTCATAAGCTCTCTCAAGGCTTCAAGTCCACATTCGTGGCTTCATAATCATCTGAGGAGCTCCCACAACTCTCAAGTTAGGAGGCACACAACTCTTGGTTTCAACCACTCTCTCTGAGGATCTTCTAACTTCTCTGACAAGGATATCAACCCTTGGATACTTGAATAGGCTTCTTAGCTAGCTTCATAGTCTTGTGTAGCCCTTGATTGGTAATCATACCTCTTGATCTCCTGCATACATGTCAATGAAATGCAAATGATAATGCTAATGTGAATGAAATGAAACATAAGCTAAGTAAAGAAATGTTGGTCAAATTTTAAGGTGCAACAGCTGCCCCTATTCAAACGGCTTGAACCTGACTGGGTGAGAAGCGAACGGCTCTCAACCAATCAAGGTGCGAGACGGTTGAATACCGACAAACCCGGAAATTTGCCAACTGCCCGAGTACACGATACTCTGACGGGCACAAGTCTTCGAAAACTGAAATATTAGCTGCACGGCAACTAGTTGGAGAATTGGTCACGCGGTAACCGGTGATACATGGTCGATCATGCCGTCAGGCATCAAGATTCCTCGGGACTCGTCAGGTCAACAATCAAGTTAATCGTGCCACCGGGCATTCAAAGAGAACTTTTGGGCATCAGCCGGACTTCATCAGTAAGTCGGGAATAGAATTCTCGGTCAATCATGAACCAATTGGGGATATCCGAACTTCTGCCATCAGGCACTCCGTATCAGCTGAGAGAACTGCTTCATTAACCCGGTGGGACTTCAATCGTCAAGTCTTCGAGGGAAGTTTCAACTTCGCTATTTAGAAACCTGCTGGGGATGACGCATCTCTGCTGGGGATTCTGGAGAAATATCAAGTAACTCTGCTCCAGAAATCATTCTGGGGGAATCATCTCTGCTGAGGATATTAAGAATCATCTTGGACAAATAACTCCCACGGAGACTTCAGGAATCATCTTGAACCAATAACTCTGCTGGAGATTTCAGGAATCGTCCTGAGCAAACACTCTACCGGGGACTCTAAGCATCATCTTGAGCAACCCTCTCTGGCGACTTCACAGGGGATTATAAGAATCATCTTAAGCAAACACTTCGCTGGGGGAATTCAAGAATCATCTTGAGCAAACCATTCTGCGGAGGAACACCTGCAAAACAAGAACAGTAACGCCCTAGCTCATGTCTAGTATGCATATGATCGACAATGGCGTAATGTTCCACGCGGTGGCAGTGCTACGCGTTTATGATAAATGCTATGCAATCATGCAAAATGCTACGACCCCGTCAGTAAAATAAATGCCGACGAGAGAATCTTCCTGTCAAGGAGAAGGACCCACTCTGGTGGAGGAAGGAATCATCCTGCCGAGGAGAAAAAAGTCACGCCAATCTCGATCGGACTCCGCAAGGGGAAACAAACTTCAGTTGACTGCTGCGGGGGATGAAGCTCTGCGAGAACCTGGACCTGCTGAGGAAAGCGATGTCAATCGCAGAGATAAACTGCACGACCTTCACGGCTAACCTTCCTGGAGACAACGACTCTGGCGGGGAAACACAGCATCAGCTATTCAACACTCCACTGGGGAAAACCAATCATGGCCTGAGCGGCTTCCAAGGACTTGGCTCTCTTGGGGATCTGCAAACTCGGCTGGGGAAGAAGGAATCATCCTGCTTACAGGGGAGAGTACGATTCTGTGGGGAATCTCAATTCCGATGGAGACTTCAGTCTGGAACTATCAACTGCTGCATACTTCAGCGCATGACTCAGCTGGGGAGATGCCGTTCCTTCAGGATGTACTTGGCTGGGGAGAGAATCTTCTCTGCCCGGGGAGACATATCAATGCTCACGATCTCATGTTCGGACTCTGCGGGGAGAGACTGCTGAACCTTGCTGGAGAAGGAGGAATCATCCTGCTTGGGGATGCGCACGGCGCACTGTCTGGAATATGCTACACCTGTAACAACACAAACAAACAGACAAGATGCCCCTCTCAAAGGGACCTATCAAGGTTATTATCTTGTGACAATGTTCGAGTAATTCATTGTTTCAACAATCAGTGGCCTAGGCCAGTAAGTTTATGTATGCGCATTTTATCAAAAACATCGGCGTTCTTTTCCGCAAACAAAACAGATAAATGCTAAACAGGCAAACAGAATTGCTGAATAGTATACATTTTATTGATAACGAACCCCTTAATGGGTAAAAATGTTTTACAACAGATGCAAGCTCCTGGAATGAGGAAGCCGCGCAAAAATGAAACATAAATATACATCAGTATATACAAATGTCGGCAACGAGGCGTAGACGAACACCATGAGTTGATCCCTCTATGACCCACTCGACTTCGATACTTCTCCGACGCTTCAGATTCAGAAGAGATTGATTCGGATAAACGGCCCTCAGGTCTTCCAAACCACTAAACAATGAAAGTCCATACGCGGAACGCAGTCATTTGCTTTTTCAAATCCCTAACTTTTGCGTGAACCGCCCTTTGCGGGTTTTCAGTTCACCGGGATACCCTTTTTTGCCAAAGTCGCCCATCCGGGTTTTCGACTTTGCGGGTGTACATTTTTTTCAATTTATATCCCTAATTTTTGCTTGAACCTTTTTCCCTTTTTTATGGTTCGCCGGGATGCCCCATTTTTGCCTGGACTCTCTTTTTACTGTCCAGCGGGTCGCTTTCAAGCAAAGTATTTTTTAACTGCGTTCGTGTTCACCGGGGATGCAAAATCTTCACCATCCATCGTGGATAACAACAAAGCTCCTTCCGAGAAGACCTTGCTGACGACGTACGGACCTTCGTAATTAGGAGTCCACTTGCCCCGGTGATCGGAGTGTGGAGGAAGAATCTTCTTCAGGACGAGATCACCCGTCTGAAAGCTTCTAGGACGCACCTTCTTGTCATAAGCTTTCTTCGTTCGGCTTTGGTATAAACGACCATGCGCAATCGATGCTAACCTCTTCTCGTCCATCAGGCTGAGTTGGTTTAGTCGGTTCTTAATCCATTCTGCCTCGTCGAGTTTCACGTCAACCAAAACTCGCAAAGAAGGGATCTCCACTTCTAACGGTAGGACAACTTCCATGCCGTACACTAAGGAGAAAGGAGTTGCCCCGGTTGACGTACGTACCGTTGTACGATAACCATGCAATGCAAATGGCAGCATCTCGTGCCAATCCTTGTAGGTCACAACCATCTTCTGAACAATCTTCTTTATGTTCTTATTGGCCGCTTCAACGGCGCCATTCATCTTCGGCCGGTAAGGAGACGAGTTGTGGTGTTCAATCTTGAAACTGTGGCACAACTCCTTCATCATCTTGTTATTCAGATTCGAACCATTATCCGTAATGATCCGCTCGGGAATTCCGTAATGACAAATGATATCCCTCTTTATGAATTTAGCCACCACCTGCTTGGTCACATTAGCATATGAGGCTGCCTCCACCCACTTGGTGAAGTAGTCGACAACTACTAGAATGAAGCGATGACCGTTAGATGCAGTGGGCTCGATCTTGCCAATCATGTCGATGCCCCACATGGAGAACGGCCACAGGGAGGACATGACATTTAACGGGCACGGCGGCACATGAACTTTATCAGCGTAAATCTGGCATTTATGACACCTCTTCGTGAATTTAAAGAAATCTGATTCCATCGTCAGCCAGTAGTATCCTGCTCTCAGGATCTTTCTCGTCATAGCATGCCCGCCGGCGTGCGTACCAAATGTGCCTTCATGGACTTCTTCCATGAGCATACTCGCCTCTTTCTCATCTACACATCTGAGTAGCACGAGATCGTGGTTTCTTTTATACAAAACTCCATCAGGATTGAGATAAAAATTTCCATACAGCCTCCTCAGAGTCTTCTTATCCTGGGTTGACGCTCCCGCAGGATACTCCTTAGTCATAAGGAAGGTCTGGATATCATGGAACCATGACTTGCCATCGGAGGCTTCCTCGATCGCAAAGACGAATGCAGCTCTATCAAGACGAGAAAGGACAATTATTGGAGCTTCATTCCAAAAATTGACTTTATACATTGAAGCCAACGTGGCTAAGGCATCAACCATCTGATTTTCTGCTTTGGGCACATGATGGAGTTCCACTCGATCAAAGAACGGAAGTAGCCTTCTGGCATAGTTCATGTACGGCACCAAATTCGATTGACGAGTCTCCCACTCCCCTTTAATCTGGTTGATCACAAGCGCCGAGTCACCATATACGTCTAGGTTCTTGATTCTCAAATCAATTGCTTCTTCTAGACCCATAATGCATGCTTCGTACTCCGCCTCGTTATTGGTGACTGGAAACGTCAGTCTCGCAGTGAACGGGATATGGGATCCGTGGGGAGTCGTGATGATCGCCCCGATACCACTTCCATAAGAATTAATCGCCCCGTCGAATATCAACTTCCACTGGGATTTCCTATCTGGCCCCTCGTCGGGCAACGGCTCATCGCAATCCTTCGCTTTGAGAAACATGATATCCTCATCAGGGAATTCAAATTTCATCAGCTGGTAATCCTCGATTGGTTGTTCGGCAAGGTATTCAGACAATACGCTTCCCTTGATGGCCTTCTGGGACACGTACTGAATATCATATTCCGTCAACACCATTTGCCATCTGGCAATCCTACCCGAAAGCGCTTGCTTCTCGAAGACGTACTTGATCGGATCCATCTTCGAAATTAGCATAGTGGTGTGATTGAGCATGTACTGTCGCAAATGTTTGGCAGCCCAGGCTAATGCACAACATGTTTTCTCCAGCATCGAGTAACGAGATTCACAGTCTGTGAACTTTTTACTCAAATAGTAAATGGCATGCTCCTTTCTGCCCGTCTCGTCGTGCTGACCGAGAACACACCCCATACTATTCTCAAGAACTGTCAAGTACATGATTAGTGGCAGTCCAGCCACTGGGGGTATCAAGATTGGAGGTTCCTGAAGATACTGCTTTATCTTGTCGAATGCCTTCTGGCAATCCTCATTCCAGGTAATCGCCTGATCTTTCTTTAAAAGCTTGAACATCGGTTCACACGTGGCCGTGAGCTGAGAAATAAACCTTGCAATGTAGTTTATTCTGCCCAGGAAACCACGAACTTCTTTTTCTGTTTTTGGCACTGGCATTTCTTGTATTGCTCTTATCTTCGCAGGATCAACCTCGATGCCTCTTTCACTCACGATAAACCCCAGCAACTTTCCAGACCGTACTCCGAAAGTACACTTGTTAGGATTCAGCCTCAACCTGAACTTCCTAAGCCTCTCAAAAAGCTTCAGCAAATTGACTAGATGTCCCTCCTCCGTTTGGGACTTCGCAATCATGTCATCAACATAGACTTCAATCTCATGATGAATCATGTCATGAAACAAAGTAACCATTGCTCGTTGGTAAGTGGCCCCTGTGTTATTCAGACCGAAAGGCATTACCTTGTAGCAAAATGTTCCCCAAGGGGTGATAAACGTAGTTTTCTCTGTAGAAGCATGCTTCAGTCTCAAGTTTTGATGATGTCAATGCTACTCAAAGTTAATATCTCTTGATTGCAAAAAGACAAGCCGTTCAAAGTCATCAAGATCAAGTCAAGCTATCTTTCAAGTCAAGCTATATGGAACTGATTCTTCCAGACTTGCCTGCATTACTGGTATATCAAATCCACCTTTTTAATTTTGATATACAAGTGTTCAAAAACATCAATCTTTTGTGCATAATACATACACATGTTTTTGAAACTTTAAAAATGGTATAACATTAATTTTAAAAAGCATTTTTCTGAAAATTAGCAGTGTTAACCGATTAACCATATGGGTTAACCGGTTAACCATTTTGAATTTTGAATTTTCTGGGCTAACGTACCAGTGTTAACCGATTAACCATATGGGTTAACCGATTAACACTGAACGTGCAGTGAAAAATTGCTTTGTTTTGAGTTCAAAATTATTTTTTAAAATCATACCTTTTCATGGTTTGAATCTTTTAAAATCATACCTTTTGTGAAAGGTTATTTTACTCATATAAATTCTGAGTTTTTCATTTTGAAAAACACACCAATAGAAAACCAATACTCATTTTTAAAATTGTCTTAGAATCAAATTCATTTTTCAAAAGTGTTTATACCTGCATTGAAAGTTTCACATTCATTGAACACTTGTATTGAAAAATTACAAAGAGTGAATTTTGATTCATTGAAGAAGATCACTTTGACAATTATACTCAATCCAAATTCATTACAATTATTTTGTATTTGACTTGTGATCCAGGATTGTTGGACACAAGGGTGAGTGTTTACAAGAGGATTGTTCGTGTACACTTGTGAGATTTTATTGTTTGATAGTAGGCCTCACCGGTTGATGGTGTGATAGGTTGTACTGTTTTAAACAATAGTGAAAATTCTCTTTCATGTTGAAAGGGGAGTGGAGTACTCTCGGATTGTGAGGGGAACCACTATAAATCCTGTGTCTTTCTTTCTTTCTGTTGATTTACTGCTTTCCATAACCAAGAACACCATCCAGTATATTTCCAAGAACCATATAAAAACCGGAAAAATTTCAAAAGTCCTAATTCACCCCCCCCCCCTCTTAGGCATACTCTGTTCTTATAATTGGCATCAGAGCAGGTTAAGGTAACCTGTTCCTAACGATTCAGTATGGCTTCCGCAAGTACCAACCTGGTTTTCAAAGATGGTGGAAGTAGTAACAAACCACCACTCTTTTCTGGAGAATACTTTGATTTTTGGAAAATCCGTATGAAGGCACATCTTGAGGCTCAAGGAGATGGTATATGGGAAACCGTTGAAACTGGTCCACATGTTCCTACAAGTGTGGTAAATGGTGTTGGAACCCCAAAGATCAAATCCTCATATGATGAAGATGACAAGAAGAGAATCTTGAATGAGAAGAAAGCAATCAACATACTTCAAAGCGCTCTCAGTATGGATGAATTCTTTCGCATATCACAGTGTCAATCGGCAAAACAGATTTGGGATACCTTGGTAGAAACGCATGAAGGAACAGCAGAAGTAAAAAGATCAAGACTTAACACGTTAAGTCAAGAATATGAGATGTTCCGTATGCAGCCCGGTGAATCTATTGTTGCCTTGCAAAAGAGGTTCGTTCATCTGACAAATCACCTGATTGCTCTTGGGAAGACCTTCACCAATGATGATCTCAACTTAAAAGTCCTAAGATCCTTGACAAGAGAATGGCAACCAAAGGTGACCGCCATTTCGGAAAAGAAAAGTCTTTCAACGATGACATCCGCTTCATTATTCGGGAAACTTCAAGAGCATGAACTGGAACTTGGAAGGCTTGAGAAACATGAAAGTCAAGACAAGAAGTCCAAAGGAATTGCCTTGAAGACTGACACAAAGGATGACAAAATTGACGAATCTTCCGAAGACGAAAATTTCATGCTTCTAGTAAAGAAGCTTGGTAAGTTTTTCAATAATAATAAAACTTCTTCTTTTTCTAAAAAGAATAGACATTTCAGGAAAAAGGAGGCATCCACATCAAACCAAGAAATTACATGTTATGAATGTGGAAAACAAGGTCACATAAAGCCAGACTGCCCAAAACTCGCAAATAAAGGAAAATTCAAGGGCAAGAAGGATTTCAAAACAAAGAAGGCTTATGTCGCATGGGACGACAACGAAGTGAGTTCATCATCGGAATCAGATAGTGATGAATGTGCAAATATTGCCTTAATGGCCTCTCACCACTCCGATGACGAAAATGAGGTTAGTAGTAATTTTTCTGTCTATGATAATGATGCACAAGAAGTTATAGATGAACTTCTAAAAGAGTGCAAGACTTTGTATAAAGACATCTCATCACAAAAGAAAAGAATTTTACTTTTAGAAAAACAAAATTCTGATTTCTTGAAAAATATTGAAGATGAGAAACAAAAAGTGATGGATGAAAAACAAAGTCTTGTATGTAAGAATTGTGAGTCTTTGTCTTTTCAAATTGTTCAACTTAAAAGAGTTTTAGAAAGATACGAAAAGGGTCAAATTGGCTTGGAAGAGATTCTTAAACATCAAAGGTATCCTAATGATAAAAGTGGATTGGGATATTCTAAATTTTCAAAACCAAGCACCAATAAGACCATTTTTGTAAGAGCAAGTGAACAAATTGTAAAGAAAGAGACAAGCACTTCTAAAACTCAGCATCAAAATCATAACAAGAAAAGAATTAATAAGAAAAAGAATTATATTCCTAGATATAGAAGTCATTTTCAACCTACATGTTTTTATTGTGGTATTAAAGGGCACACACCTAATGCTTGCTATGTACGTAATATTGGTGTTGCAAAGGGGCATTATGTGTGGGTGGAAAAAGGTACTAACTATCAAGGACCCAAAGCAACTTGGGTACCTAACACTACCTAATTTTGTTTTGTAGGTGTGCTTGAAGACAACCACAAATGAATGGTATCTTGATAGTGGTTGCTCGAAGCATATGACGGGAGATATAAACAAATTTTCAAGTCTATCATTAAAGGCCAAAGGATACGTCACTTACGGTGATGATAATAAAGGAAAAATTCTTGGAGTTGGAACCATTGGTGCACCTCCATGTACCATCATCGAAGACGTTCTTTTTGTTGAAGGCCTTAAGCATAACCTGCTTAGCATCAGTCAATTGTGTGACAAAGGGTTCAAAATCAACTTCACAAAGGAGGAATGCTTGATCGAACACGAAGTCACTCATGAGATTCTGCTAAAAGGTAGAAGATATAATAATATTTTTATGATTTCTTTTGATGATTCTTCTTTGAAGGTAAAATGTCTTATGGCGAACAACAACGAGGCATGGCTTTGGCATAAAAGATTTGCTCACATTCACATGGAGCATTTAAACAAATTAATCAAGCATGATCTGGTTGTTGGGCTTCCGAAGATAAAATTCATCAAGGATAAATTATGCGATGCATGTCAAAAGGGAAAACAGACCAAGACAACTTTCAAATCCAAGCAAGTGGTTTCTACATCAAGACCACTTCAATTGTTGCACATGGATCTTTTTGGTCCATCAAGAACGAAGAGCTTTGGAGGTAGTATTTATGCTTTAGTTATTGTTGATGATTTCTCTCGATATACCTGGACAATGTTTTTAGTACAGAAAAATGATGCGTTTAAAGCATTCAAAAAGTATGCAAAACAAATTCAAAACGAGAAGTCACTCACTATAGCCTCCATAAGAAGCGACCACGGTGGAGAATTTCAAAATTCAGACTTTGAAGAATTTTGCGAAGAACATGGAATTTCTCATAATTTTTCGGCACCAAGAACTCCTCAACAAAACAGCGTCGTAGAACGGAAGAATCGCTCACTAGTTGAACTTGCTAGAACAATGCTCAGCGACACAAATCTTCCAAAATATTTCTGGGCAGAAGCAGTAAGCACGGCATGCTTTGTAAGCAACCGCGTGAATATTCGACCGCTACTCAAAAAGACTCCGTATGAGTTGTTCAAGGGAAGGAAACCGAATATATCATTCTTCCACATATTTGGCTGCAAATGCTTCGTTCTCAACAACAATAAGGACAATCTCGGTAAGTTTGATGAGAAGTCCGACGAAGGTATATTTCTTGGTTACTCATCTTATAGTAAAGCTTTTAGAATTTTTAATAAAAGAACTCTTACCATTGAAGAGTCCATTCATGTTTCGTTTGATGAGACTAACCCCTCGAAAGAGGATAATATTGTTTTGGATGATGATGATGATTTTGTAGATACTTCACAAAATGAAGAAATTGTTCCAAAAGATCAAACAATACTACAAGAAGATGTTACTCAAGAAAATCAAGATCTTCCGAAAGAATGGAGAACACACAGAGATCACCCAATTGATAAAGTTATTGGTGATATTAGTCAAGGCGTGGCAACTCGACTTAACTTAAAGGATGCGTGTCTCAACATGGCGTTTGTATCTCAAATTGAACCATCAAAGATCGATGAAGCTTTAGGCGACGACCAATGGATTATAGCAATGCAAGAAGAACTTAATCAATTTGAAAGAAATCAAGTTTGGACCCTTGTACCAAGACCAGACAATAAGCATATTATAGGAACCAGATGGGTGTTCAAGAACAAACTTGACGAGAATGGGATTATAGTTCGTAACAAGGCAAGATTGGTCGCACAAGGCTACAACCAGGAGGAAGGAATTGATTTTGATGAAACATTCGCTCCGGTAGCAAGGTTAGAAGCAATTAGATTACTACTTGCTTACGCATGTTCTATGAATTTTCAGTTATTCCAGATGGATGTCAAAAGCGCTTTCCTGAATGGATACATTATTGAGCAAGTCTACGTCAAACAACCTCCGGGTTTTGAAGACTTCAAAAATCCCTCACATGTTTTCAAACTGAAGAAGGCTCTCTACGGTTTAAAACAAGCACCACGAGCATGGTATGATCGCCTTAGCAACTTCTTATGTGAGAAAGGATTTACAAAAGGAAAGGTTGACAAGACGCTGTTTATAAAGAAGATCAAGGGTAACACCTTGTTAGTACAAGTCTACGTCGACGACATCATATTTGGATCAACAAACAAAGAACTGTGCGAAGAATTCTCACTCATGATGCGAGAAGAATTCGAGATGTCCATGATGGGAAAGTTAAATTATTTTCTTGGACTACAAATCAAACAAACCAAGGATGGAATCTTCCTCAACCAATCCAAGTACTGTAAGGAATTAATAAAGAAATTCGATATGGATAGTTGCAAGATAATGTCTACTCCTATGGGAACCGGAACGTATGTTGATCAAGATGAATCTGGTACTCCAGTTGATATTACTAAATATCGAGGTATGATTGGTTCATTACTATATTTGACGGCAAGCCGTCCTGACATCATGTTTAGTGTTTGTTTGTGTGCGCGCTTCCAAGCAAATCCGAAGGAATCGCATCTCACTGCTGTGAAGAGAATTATCAAGTATCTCAAAGGAACGACCAACGTCGGATTATGGTATCCTAAAGGTAGTATTTGTTCTTTAGTTGGTTATTCTGACGCTGACTATGCAGGATGCAAAACCGATAGAAAAAGTACAAGTGGTACATGTCATATTCTTGGAAATGCTCTAGTATCATGGGCCTGCAAGAAGCAAGCTTGTGTAGCACTCAGCACCGCCGAAGCAGAATACATAGCCGCAGGAAGTTGCTGTGCACAGATTTTATGGCTGAAACAACAACTTCTGGATTATGGTGTTGACCTCGGTTGCATTCCTCTACGATGTGACAATACTAGTGCCATAAATATCACAAAGAATCCGGTTATGCATTCCAGAACAAAGCACATTGATATCCGGCATCATTTCCTTCGAGATCACGTATTAAACAGAGATGTTGATGTTACTTTCGTCGACACACACAACCAACTCGCCGACATCTTCACCAAGCCTTTGGCAAAAGAATCATTCTACAAAATTCGGAGAGAACTTGGGATTCTTGATGAAGGTGACATCTGATCCTTATCTCTATTTTATATATGCATTAATTGTGATATGTTTTCATGTATATGCATTCTGTTTTTATGTATTTTTCAAAAATTCGAGCATGTTAATCGATTAACCATATGTGTTAACCGATTAACACTGTTAAATTTTCAATTCTGATTAAATTTTTTAATGTGTTAACTGATTAACCTATATGGTTAACCGATTAACACTGTAAATTTTTCAAAAAATCAGAAACGAAAATTATATTAATTTTTGAAAATTTTATATTTTTCTTTATATATTTTGTGTGGTTCATATTCTCCTAAATATCCACATCCATATCCAAAATCCACATTCCCTCTTAAATCCTAACTTCTCTCTCCCACTCTTAAAAGTTGGAAAAACTCCCCATAACTTCTCAAACCCTAACTTCCTCAGAACCCACAACCCCAGTTTCTCTCAAACCTCCATCCATGGCTTCAGCATCAAACCGCGGCAAGGGAAAACTTCCAGAACATCACTCTGCATCTGATGAAGATATTCCTATGGAAACAACCAAGAAGCGCAGAATGGATTTCAAAGTCCGAGTTCGGTCTATCCTTCCGGTAAAGTATGTGAATCTTAAGGCTTTTCCTGCATCATCTTTTGATTTTCCTGCTTTGCTCAAATATCAGAGGATCGATAAATTTCTGTCTGATTCTGGAAACTGCTACCCGGATCTTGTCAAATCCTTTTTGCATAAACTGTCTGTGTTTCTAAATGCAAGTGATGAGCATATTATGAAAACAATTGTTAGAGACTGTGTTGTTGAAGAAAATCTGTCTGATGTTGCTGCAATGCTGAACATACCATCATCTGGGTATTTTCTGAGAAAGGGAGTTAACCACGTGGAAGGACCGTGGTCCAACTACGACAAGATGGAGTTCTATTATCAGATCTGCAGATTTCCAAAGGAGATGATTATCGCCAACCAATGTACTGCTCGTCTGTTGTGCTATGCAAAGAACCTTACCGTCTCTGATCGGATGCTTCACTACATAATCTGCTATGTGCTGATTCCCAAGGATTCGAATCATGCACAAATTAATGATCTGGAAATGCAACTTCTTTTTGCAATCAAGAACAAGATTCGTGTCAATTGGATTCTGACCATCATGTATCACCTTCAACAACAACTATCTCTGTCGACCCGTCTTCCTTATGCACGGCTGATATCAAGAATTTTGGAATTGACTACTTTGGATCTCAACCGTGAACCAACCATCAAGATGAAATCAACCACCAATGAGATCAACGAGATTACAATTGTCAAGAATACTGGAATTTTTAAGGATAATGACGGTACTTACAAGTATTCAGAAGAAGGAGCCAATGCTAACCAGGCCTTTCCCATACCTGCAGGAGGCATCACCAACGAGTTCCTTTACCAAACTATCATGACTCAGCATAGAGAAACCTCCCGGGCCATTGCTTCCCTCCGGAACCTTGTCCTTTCTTCTCACCATACCAACCCTGACAGCCCTGTTGTATCTGATGAAGATAGTGAAGAGGAAGAAGAGGAGGAGGATATGGCGGATGAGGATGTTTAGAGAATATGCTGCTGCTGTTGTTTTTATTGCTTTCCTTTCTAGTTCTAAGTTTTTATACTTTCATTTGAACTATGTTTTATTGTAACAAGTACAATTTCTATTTGCTGCATTTTATATGTACTATGTTTGTGCTTTGTGTTTACTTGGCTTTGCATGTGCTTATTACTATATTTGTTGCTATCTTGTGATTTCTTTGAAAGCTCTTCCTTTTTGCTGATGTCAAAGGGGGAGAAGAGCTTGGTTCTGTTAATATCTCTCTGTGTGCAGATTTTTTTTCTCTGTTAAGATAGGGGGAGTTGCTAGACATAGGGGGAGAACCAGATCAAGAACCAAGAGATATCGCACAACATTTTTTTGATTGCCATCATCAAAAAGGGGGAGAATGTAGAAGCATGCTTCAGTCTCAAGTTTTGATGATGTCAATGCTACTCAAAGTTAATATCTCTTGATTGCAAAAAGACAAGCCGTTCAAAGTCATCAAGATCAAGTCAAGCTATCTTTCAAGTCAAGCTATATGGAACTGATTCTTCCAGACTTGCCTGCATTACTGGTATATCAAATCCACCTTTTTAATTTTGATATACAAGTGTTCAAAAACATCAATCTTTTGTACATAATACATACACATGTTTTTGAAACTTTAAAAATGGTATAACATTAATTTTAAAAAGCATTTTTATGAAAATTAGCAGTGTTAACCGATTAACCATATGGGTTAACCGGTTAACCATTTTGAATTTTGAATTTTCTGGGCTAACGTACCAGTGTTAACCGATTAACCATATGGGTTAACCGATTAACACTGAACGTGCAGTGAAAAATTGCTTTGTTTTGAGTTCAAAATTATTTTTTAAAATCATACCTTTTCATGGTTTGAATCTTTTAAAATCATACCTTTTGTGAAAGGTTATTTTACTCATATAAATTCTGAGTTTTTCATTTTGAAAAACACACCAACAGAAAACCAATACTCATTTTTAAAATTGTCTTAGAATCAAATTCATTTTTCAAAAGTGTTCATACCTGCATTGAAAGTTTCACATTCATTGAACACTTGTATTGAAAAATTACAAAGAGTGAATTTTGATTCATTGAAGAAGATCACTTTGACAATTATACTCAATCCAAATTCATTACAATTATTTTGTATTTGACTTGTGATCCAGGATTGTTGGACACAAGGGTGAGTGTTTACAAGAGGATTGTTCTTGTACACTTGTGAGATTTTATTGTTTGATAGTAGGCCTCACCGGTTGATGGTGTGAGAGGTTGTACTGTTTTAAACAATAGTGAAAATTCTCTTTCATGTTGAAAGGGGAGTGGAGTACTCTCGGATTGTGAGGGGAACCACTATAAATCCTGTGTCTTTCTTTCTTTCTGTTGATTTACTGCTTTCCATAACCAAGAACACCATCCAGTATATTTCCAAGAACCATATAAAAACTGGAAAAATTTCAAAAGTCCTAATTCACCCCCCCCCCCTCTTAGGCATACTCTGTTCTTACATTCTCCATGTCCTCCGGCGCCATCTTGATCTGGTTGTAACCGGAGAAGCCATCCATAAACGAAAACACAGAGAACTGAGCTGTGTTGTCAACCAACACATCAATATGAGGCAGCGGGAAATCATCTTTAGGGCTCGCCCTATTCAAATCTCGATAATCGACGCACATTCGTACCTTACCGTCCTTCTTCGGTACAGGCACTATGTTGGCGACCCACGGAGGGTAAGTAGTGACCGCTAAGAAGCCAGTGTCAAGCTGCTTTTGCACTTCTTCTTTGATCTTAACGGCCATATCTGGTCGCGTCCTTCTAAGCTTCTGCTTAACGGGAGGACAATCTTCTCGCAATGGCAAGTGGTGGACCACGATGTCAGTGTCAAGTCCGGGCATATCTTCGTATGACCAAGCAAAGACGTCACTATACTCTCTCAGCATCTTGACTAATCTATGCTTAACATCGCTCTGCAATGCGGCCCCTATCTTGACGTTTCTGACGAGTTCTTCAGAACCCAGATTTACGATCTCAATCTCCTCTTCATGAGGCAGAATAACTTTCTCTTCTTGTTTCAACAAGCGGGCCAACTCTTCAGGAAGGTCTTCGTCTTCATCAATCTCTTCTTCGGCTTGATAGATCGGGCAATCGAAGTCAAAGTTAGCCGTAGAAGGTCCAGAGTCGATGTCATCTGCTCTGTGGATCCTGCAATAACAAGGGTTAAGTTTAAAACAAGGATGTGCAGGTTAGCACAAACCCCATTGCCATTTTATTGTTTTTCAAAACAAATAGAAAACAAGAATAACAGCGATCACAATATTTGAATACGAAGAAAAACGCCTTTGATTTATTAACAAAATGCATGTACATAATCCAACAAGGCCCTGACAATAAAACCACTATGCCCCGGGTAGGACATAGGGTTGTACAATGATTGAAAAAAGTAAATCATTACTCTTCGCTTGTCATCTGGATGATATCCTTGACGGACCAATTGTTGAGGCCCTCGCCTGGCTTGCTTGGCTGGATCCAAGAGTCGAGGTCACAGTCGCTATCTCCGCTGTCTTCAGACACCGCGTTGATGCTTTCGAAAATCACTCCGCCACTGGTAAACTGGATCGGCCCCTTACCTCGCGACGCACTGCTAGAAGAAGAAGCTTCAGCTCTAGGAGAATATCCTAACCCAAACTTATCTTGCTTGTTAGGTATCTCCAAAATTCGCCCCCAGCCTGGGGTAGATCCGGCTTGGACAACGGCCCGAGCTTCCTTGAATGAGGAGAGAGTCATCTCTGGCTTTTCCGTGACTACAGGAGCTACGTCCTTCACTTTGACAGCTTCGAACGCTTGGCATAGAGTCTCATGGATTTCTCCATCCATCTCAACATACTTAAAGGACGACAAATGGCTCACCATTATGTCTTCCTCGCCACAAACAGTTACGATGCTACCCCCGACATCATATTTGAGTTTTTGGTGCAACATGGAGGTCACGGCACCAGCAGCATGGATCCACGGCCGACCCAAGAGACAGCTGTAGGCAGGCATGATGTCCATAATATAAAAGACCGCGTCGAACGTTTCCGGTCCAACTTGGATTGGCAGGGTCACCTCCCCGAAAACATGGCATTTGGTTCCATCAAACACCTTCACAACCAGATCACTGGGTGTGCAGATCACTCCGCGAGTATCTAACTTCATTAATGCCTTCTTCGGAAGAACATTAAGTGACGAACCCGTGTCCACCAACACGTGCGACATAATCGTGCCCCTACACTCTATCGAGATGTGCAGAGCGCTATTGTGGTTCCTCCCTTTCGGCGTCAGCTCTAAATCAGTGAATCCTAACCCATTTCTAGCATTCACGTGGGCTACGACTTCCTCTAGCTGATTTACCGATATTTCCTGTGGTACATATGCGGCGTTCAACACCTTCGGCAGCGCGTTGCGGTGTGCTTTAGAAAACAACAATAAGTTCAGGATGGAAATCTTCGAGGGTGTCTGATGGAGATGATCTACAATCTTGTAGTCACTCTTTTTAATCAACCGCATAAACTCCTCGGCGTCTTTAACAAGTAAGTCTTTTTCTACCCCACACGGGATCTCCTCAACGACTTTACTTTTACCTCTATCAGCCGCATCAGCTCTGACTGCTCTATCCGCCACGACCTCTAGTGGTGCAAACACTCTTCCGCTGCGAGTAATACCACTGATTCCCACAAGGTTCTCCATAGATGACCCAAACGGTTCTAGCTCCAACTTCTGTCCGTTGCAGTAGACTTCAGCCCCATAATGCCACGGGACGGCATTAGTGCTTTCGAAGGGTATCGGCCCAGCTTTGGTGATAGTAATCATGGGCGGTCTGGGTGCAGAAATAGTTATCGTCTGACGAGGGATGGTGATGGTGGCAACCTCATCGTCTTGCTTCAGCACTACCTCCCCTGATCCACATTCGGCCCTCCGGCTAAACTGTAAGATCCCTTCAGTCATCAGACTTTGAATTCCCTCTATCAACTGTTCACATCCATCAGAACATGCCGCACAACCCATACATAGCTCTCCGCAACCTGGAAAGAAACCCCTTTTCATCAACTTAGCTTTAACGAAGCTAAGCGGCGTCTTCAGATCTCTGACGTCAGTCAACAAATCCGAACTCTCGTCTTCGATAATGGCGTTCACTCCACCTCCCCTATGATTTGGCATGGGGTTCTTCGTGACATTTGGCACATTGTCCGAGAAGTTGATGATCTTGGCATCCACCATGTCCTGCACCTTGTGCTTGAAGGCTTTGCAATTCTCTATTGTGTGGCCTGGTGCCCCTGAGTGAAACTCACAAGTTGCATTTGCGTCATAACCTGGCGGCGGCGCCCCTGTCAAGGGAGCCAGCGTTCTCTTCTGGATCAACTGTAGCTGAAGCAAAGTCTGCAAGAGTTGCGCGTACGACATGGGCGGTGTCTCGAGGTGACGGCTCGATAAAGGTGCCCGATTCTGATACTTTCTGTACCCTTGTTGATTCGGTTGTTGCTGCTGCTGCTGTGGCTGTTGAACTGCCGGGATAGTTATACTGGCCACCTGCTGGTGAGGACCTTTACCCTTCCTTCGAGCGTTGGTCACAGCGCTCGCTTCTCCTTCCCGTCTTTTTCCACTATAAGGTTTCTTTCCGCCTCCTCCAGCTGAGGATTAATCACCTTGAATTTTCCCGAGTTTGATCCCATTTTCGATGTGCTCACCCGTGATAATGAGATCTGAGAAGGTTCCGGACATACCGCTGACCAACTTCTCATAGTAAACCCCTGGGAGGGTGGCTACGAACATCTGCACGAGCTCACGTTCAACCATCGGCGGCTGAACCCTAGCTGCCAACTCACGCCACCGCTGGGCATATTCCTTAAACCCTTCATTGTTCCTTTGCGACAAATTCTGCAGTTGGACTTGGTTCGGGACCAAGTCGCTATTGTATTGGTAGTGGTGCACAAATGCTTCAGCAAGATCCTTCCACGTGCGCACACTAGTAGGCTCCAGACTCATGTACCATTCGAGGGATGGCCCGGACAGACTATCCTGAAAGAAGTGCATCAGCAACTTCTCGTCATCAGAATGAGCTGACATTTTCCTGTAATACGATCTCAGGTGGACACGAGGGCAAGTGGTGCCCTTATATTTTTCAAAGTCAGGCACCTTGAACTTAGGAGGCACCTTGAAGTCAGCAATTAGTCCCAACTTGGACATATCAACGCCCAGGGTGTTCTGGTTCTCGATATCTCTCATCTTATCCTCAAGTGCCTTGAACCTTATACGTGCTTCAGCATTCAGCTCCCCTTCAGCACCTCTCTGAGAGAACGCATTGTCCTGACGATCCTCTAGCCATGGATGAGGCCCAAACAGATTCCCAACACCGGCATTGTCGTTGCCCAGCCCAACATTGACATTAGCTTCCAGACTCCCATTACCGACGCCCGTCGTATTGAGCCCCATGTTGGCCATCACATTGCCGTTGGCACTGCCGTTTCCCCCGGTCACGGGAACACCATTCTGTGGAGTTTCAACTGGTGGAGGAGTAGGTACAGTCCCACCATGGAGTACGCCATTGCTATCGACCCTTGAAATCAAGGGCTGAACCAAGGTTCTGAGTTGATCCTGGCCATTGGCGACCGCTTGCATGAGCTCCATGAAGCGATCTATTCTTTCGCGGAGTTCTTGAACATCAGTTTGCACTTGCTCCATGATCCCGGATTGATTAGCTCTGGTCGGATAGCGGTGAATAGGTCTCTGATCAATCCTGGAACCACCTGAAACAACCGCGAAATACAAAAGGGTTAGGAAAAACGACAAAGTGCTAGTTATGCAAATGCTTCATGCAAATGCAAACGTGTGTTTGTGCGTTAGGGAGATTTCCCCCCAATCCTAGTGCCTGAGTGCCAGTGCTGATAATAAGAAGTCCGAGTCCAGTCATGGAAATAACAATCTCATATATAAAGAAATCCCATCAAGGCAGTACACAACATCAGCGAGTACAAGAAGAATCAATAGCATGACCCCAGCCAACAAGCCTGGTGATGGTCAGCCTACAGCAATGATCAAAACAAAAGGAAAACAAACAGTCAAATGCGGCCGCGGGCGCGAAACTCTTCTAACAACCCCTTCGTTTCTGGATGATCAGGCCGAGTGAGCAACCCTTCGATGAGTAACTCTCTCTGCATAATGGTGTACTGAAGTCCTTCGACCGAATCTTCCCATGCTCCTTCACCGAAACAATCTTCTAACTTCCGCTTCTTGGATTCAAACATCAGTTTGTACCCCTTCAGGTTAGCAAGAGCCCTGTTGAGTTGGCCTTCGGCGGCATATCTGCGAGCGGTTTCTTCATCAAACCTCTTCTCACTAGCCTTCACCTGGGCTTCTAGCTTGGAGATCTGTAGCATCAGCTTATCCTCCCGATCTTTCCTTATGGCTAGGGAGGCCTTCCTGTGCTGGTTGAACTTGGATATCCTCCGATACGCTTCGTCCAAGTGCTGCTTCTTTGTAGCCAGTACGTCATTGACAGCTTTGAAGTCCTGACCCATGCGCTCACGCTCGGCTATCTGCTTAGTCAAATCTGTCCCCAGCTGGTTCACCAGCTCTGTCTGCCTCTTGAAGGAATGAACGGCTTCGTTTCTCTCGCTTCTGAGCTGAGCCAATTCTTTCTCCAGTTCTTCGTTTGCCCTCTTCAATTCATCTCGCTCAGCTAACACCTGATTATGCTGCTGAATGGGCACGGCAGTAGGCTCTTCAATCATTGGAGGGCTTTCCGGCTTGGCATGAGGAAACGACATCCCTATAGCATCTGCTCTGGCTCTGATCCAAGTCACATACGGAGGGTAGGCTTGATTATTGCTTCTCCCTAGCAATGGTTTTCCTCGCTTACTGATACCATTCCAAGCGCGCTGAAGCTTAGATAACAGATCCCCCTCTAGAATACCAGTGAGGTACAGAGATTCCTGCACCTCTTCATCCTTCGGCGGAGCTCTCAAAGCATACGCGAACTGTCGGACCAGTAAAGACGGATTATAGTTTATACAGCCCTTTCTGCCTATCAAAGGCACGTTCGGAAACCCGATGCAGCTGAAGATGATCTCGGTACCCAACCTATCTCTGTCAAACCAGTCAATATCCTCTGCAGATAGATTTATCAAACGGTCGGACCACTCAGCTGTGGCTGCAGACGAAACAAAGGGACCCCTCTTGGGCAGATGACTATCAAGCCATTTATAAAGCAAGGGTACACAGCATGAGACATTCTTGCCCCTTCTGTTCTCGTTTTTGTAGTGGACGAAATGGTAGACATCTCATATCAAGGTAGGGACTGGATTCCCTGATGCAAAGATGTGAAATGCGTCGAAGTCTACAAAATCGGGCATATTGGGGAACGGAATAATGCCATATATGCACAGAGCGAGGATGGCGTTGAACACGACCCAACATCCGTCTTTGGCGCACTGCTGAGCCTTTCCCACTAAAAACTGCAAGGAGAACCCGGGGACCTTGTTCCAACTAGACAATACCAACTCGGAGGCATCTAGATGAAGTGAAGGAGCTAGACTAGCCAGATCAGGCTCAGCATCCATATGCACAAAAGGTATCTGCCTCTTGATAGGCACACCTAACAAATCAGCATATTCCTCTAGTGTGGGCGCGAGACCAAAATCCTGGAAAGTAAAGCATCTCAACGGAGGATCGTAGAACTGCAGCATAGCGTGTAACTCGTTCAACTCAAACACAGAGGGTTTCCGAACCAAACTGAGCAATTTGCCGTAAGATTTTATGAACCCATCTCTCACAGAATCATCTGCTAAAGCAATCAAACCAGTCAGCTGAACCACATCAGGGGCAGGGAGCTTGTAAGCCACGGTCTTCCTCAGAGAACCCATAACAATACAATAGGAGGAAAGAAATCCTGGATCGGGGAAAACGGTACCTGCAACACAAACACACGTTAATGAAATGCAAATGAGTATGCAGAGCAACGTAAAATGCAATCATGCAGCAGGAGATCAAGGCAACTGTGTTGTGGAGATTCTGCATCAACAAAACCATAATCCTGCTCTATCAAGAACAACCACTTACTCTGATAAGAAGAAAACCCTGGTATCGGACCATAAATCTGCTCTGTCAAGAACACACACATATAGGACCATAAATCTGCTCTGTCAAGAACAAACATCTGATAATAAGGACCTC
Organism: Lathyrus sativus; assembly: GCA_963859935.3. Taxonomy (NCBI): domain Eukaryota; kingdom Viridiplantae; phylum Streptophyta; class Magnoliopsida; order Fabales; family Fabaceae; genus Lathyrus; species Lathyrus sativus. Next base: position 292,027,990 of record OZ012737.1, read on the forward strand.
TGATACAAGACCAAAAATCTACTCTGTCAAGAACAAACATCTGATAATAAGGACCTCTGATACAGGACCAAAAATCTGCTCAGTCAAGAACAAACATCTGATAATAAGGACCTCTGATATAGGACCAAAAATCTGCTCTGTCAAGAACAACCATACATCTGCTGATGAGATCCTCAGACCCCAATCATAAATCTGCTCTGTCAAGAACACACATATATATCTCTGAATATAAGGTCCTCTTATACAGGACCAAAGCTCTGCTCTGTCAAGAACAAACATCTGATAATAAGACCCTCTGATCAAAATCTGCTCTATCAAGAACAAATACACATCTGATGATAAGATCCTCTGATCCCAATCAAAAACCTGCTCTGTCAAGAACAATCATATATCTGCAGATGAGATCCTCAGATCCCAACAAAACTGATCCACTATCAAGAAAACCAGGTGGTCTGAAGGTCAAAGTTTCCTGCAATAAACCCAACCCTGCTCACAGATATGGACCTAAATTGACTCAAGTTCGGCATCCTATACGTTCATCAGCGTCACAGACATTCAAGAGGGGTGATACGATACCTAGAAGGTGTGGCATCACCAGCTCATGAAGCGGCCTCACTCGGCTGAATCACAAATGATCGGTCCCCAAAGTCGACAATCCTCCAAACCAACAACCCCCTCAACCCAAAGGGTTGAAAAAGAAGTCAACCGGGAGAACCTCGTCTGAGCGTGGATTTCATGAGACACTAGTGCCTACCAAGCAAGCACGCGCCCACTAATTTCCACAACTAATGCTATGTTCACTCAAGCCTGCGTCTGGCTTTTCACTCATCAGAATGCCCCTCCCACAACAGCACAGATAATCATATCATACTGAAAATAAAGTGCGGGAAATAAAGTGCGATGAATAAACACAACCCAACAAGTAATCATACAGGCTCTAGGATTGGCTCTCGCAGGGGACGTCGGATCCCCAAACTGACTCGCATTCGAGACGTTGGATCCCAGGAAACTATCAAGTCCCCAGCAGAGTCGCCAGTTGTCGCTTCTGCGAAAATAAGGTGCCGGCAAAACAGAAGATTCGCCATCTTTCGTTATTTATCCCTCGGAACGGGAAAGGAAACGATCGGAAAAACCTGACGAAAAGGTATAAGACAAGGTCATCGCAACCATTGTCTGGGTTCGGGAGTCGGTTACGCAAGGGGAAGGTATTAGCACCTCTCACGTCCGTCGTACTCGACGGGATCCACGCTTGCTGTGTTTACTGGACGAGTTGGTTTATCTATCTACCTATCAAGGCTGGTCTGCAAAGCAAAGAAAATGACTCGGCAAAGCGTCGCACTTTATGCCTACATATTCTCATCAGATAATGAGAAATCAGAGTCTACGTAGTTCGACTAACTACGGGTTACGGGGAAGGTGGCTCGCCAATACATCAGTATTGTGCCTACGTACTCTCAACAGGTATGAGAGATCAGAGCTTACGTAGTTCGGGGTAATACGGATTACGGGAATTTAGATTCATCTGTTTTATCGAGTAGGGTTAAACAACAGTTCCAGAAGTTAGGGACAAAGCCTGTTTGTGTTGGCGCTGAAGTTTAACGACACTCTTTTCTTCAGAAAAGCTTCCTTTGAATTATGGGCCCACGGGGCAAAAAGGTTTGAAGTTTGTTTTCTGTCTTTTACGAAAGAAGTGTTTTTTTTATTGTGTTTACAATTTCAATCGCACTAGAGATTATGACCTGAGAGTGAATGCGTCGCATGTCACCTAAAGGGTGCCATACTAAACATCCAGACTGTTGAAAAGAAACTCTCCAACAATCCTTTCTCAGGTAGATTAAGGCTCGTAACGTACGAAAGAAATCATTCATGATTACTGTATCTTAAGTTGTTTTGAGATGAGAAGAGAACAGGCTCAACTACGGGGAGACTATCAAGTCCTACTGTTTTCATGCCAAGGATTCATCCTATGGTTGAGGTTTGAAACAGGGAACTCCTGGAAGTTATCATGCATAGGTTTCAACCTAAAGTTCTATCATCACTTCCTTATCAAGGGAAATGAGAGTCCTAAGGGGTCATGTCAATGATAAACAGAAACAGGTAAAGCATCAGCTTAAACAGTAAATAGTAATACAGTAAAATGCATGCAATGCAAGTGAGGGAGGAAATGTGTGTGGGGCAGCAGCCTCCACAAGCTCATCTCAACCTCAAGCCAGAATGAATAACAGTAATCATACTGAGGAAATAACAACATGCTATCAAGCAAAATACAATAAACTGCAATCATACAGAAGAAATAACATGCTATCAAGCAAACAGAAACCACATGGGCAAGGGAGCAGGGCTCTACCGAATACCCGCAAGCAAAGCCATACAGTAACAATACAAGCAGAGGGAGCAACTCAACCTCTAGTGCAATCATTCTCCTAGCTTAAATTCAGTCTAGACATGGACTTATTCTAATGCATCAAGCAAGTCAAACAAGGCACATCAGCATAGAAAAGAAAACAAACAAGAGAGAAAGCAGATCAACAACTCCTTCTTCCAACTCCAAGCCTCAACTCTTCTGACAGCAATTCAGTCTTCAGACCTCCATCACCCTTCAGGACTATCATATTTCATGACAAATATCAATTTTCTTCTCCAGGTTTCAACCCTTCAACATAAGTTTCAACCTAATCTTCTTCTTCAAGCTTCAGCTCCTTAGTCAATTCCACCTTCAGGCTTCACTCTTAACCACAAGTATCAACTTGATTCCTTCAGGATCTCCAAGCTTCAAAGTAAGTATCAACTCATCCTCTGCTCTTCAAGCCTCAGCTCTACACTCAATCTCAATTGAATCCTCTTCATAAGTATCAACTTAGTCTTCAAGCTTCAGCTCTCTTACTTTACCAGTCTCAACTTGGTCTTCTCTTCCTACAAGCTTCAGCTTCTCAGAGTAGTCCTCAATCATCTGGAAATGTCAACTTCATCCTTCAGTCTTTAAGCCTCAGCTCTTCATTCAGTCTTTACTGGATCTTCATTGGGTCTTCAAGTATCAACTTGTTTCTTCTTGCTCTTCAAGCCTCAGCTGCAATGGCAATGCTCAGGGAATCATCCTCTTCCATACTCTTCAATGAAGTCTTCATCTTCACACTCAAGCCCAACATTTTCAAGATACTCAAACCAGAAGAAATCACTTAACTGGATAAGCTAGGATATTAAACTGCTTATTGACCACCAAAGGAGGCCTATAAGGTTTTAACATCAGAAGAATGGTTCCCTCAAAAGTTCTACTTCCTAGGTACAATCACTTATCCCTCCAAAGGAGGGAGGTGAATACCATGGAAGGACCTTGAATCATGGGGAAGAATGGAGGTGAAAGATACCATCCATGTTTAAGAAAGAAATTAACTAAGTCTAAGCTCTACTTAATTCCTAACCCTAAAACAACAACAAAACAAACAAGTCTTCAAGCTCTCAAGCTCCTTCTTCAATCTTCAAGTCTTCCACTATGCTCCTCCATTCTCCACAAAGCAAGACCAAGCCCACCAAGCCAAGCAAAAGCCCACAAAGCAAAGCAAAACAAAATACAAGCCCACAAGGGCAACACAAACAACAATCAATTACAAAAATCAATTAAAAATAGTATACTATTATATTAAAATCTAATATAATTTCTAGGGGATCCTATATAACTACCCTTAATACCCTATATGTCCCAATATCTAACTTGACCTAAAAACCCAAAATTCTAGTATTATTGTGGACCTATGTTAAGGATTAACCTAAATCTACACAACCTAAAGTCATCTAATCAAAACTAATCAAAAACTAATCACAAAATTATGGAATAAATTCAGAGGGGAGCTAAAGTCCTAATATAACTATCCTAAAAAGAATGGTGCAAAAATATAAAGGGAACTAGCTAAGCAAAATTCTACAAAACTATGTATCAACATAAAATGAATTAAAAAGCTATTAAAAGAGAAAATATACAAAAAATATTAAAAATGCATGAAATGCAAATGTTTTGATTTTATAATTTTTTAGACATAAATGCGAAATAGGAGGAAAAATCCCCATGCCAAAATCATTATTTTTCTATTTAATATGATTTTCTAAAGTCTAAAGAAAAATAAAGAAAAAGAAAATAAAATGTGAAAACAGTTGGTGTATTTAGCAAAGATATGCAGTGTTTTATGGATGATGGGCTTAAATGGGGGTGCGTGCAGCAAAAGCGCTTAAGCCCATGTATTTAAACAGAAAACAAATCAAAAATATAAAGAAAAAAGAAAAAATACGCGGTGCAATAAGTAAGGATATGTAGTGCAAATCAAGACTGGGCCGTGGATGGGGGTGTGAATGGGAACTAGTAACTAAAGCCCATGACCACCACTTAAGTGGTACACTGCGTTTAGTCTGTATTCAGAATCATCTTTCAAAATGTGAAGTTAAAACACAACCGTTAGATCACGCCAAAGTCAACCAGTCTCCTCGAATCCAAAGGCCAAGAAGTCATCTTCTTCCTCCAGCCATGAAAATGGAGGGAAAGCTCCATAAAACAGAGCTTCGCATATCAAGCTTCTCCTAACTCGGGCTCCTTCCAAACTCAACCAAAATCCATGATTTAAAACCCTAACCTGTTCTAAATTCATCCCTGATCACAACCATCCACTTAGATTTCATTGAAATTCCCTCAATCTCTAAACCCGATAATGAATCCAAATCATGCTCAATCATCAACTCTAATGATTCCTGAAATTTCTTGTACCAGAATGATCATCACATTACCTTGATTGAAACTAGCTATCAAACTCGTGTTATGCCTCACTATACCTCATGTTCTTGATCAATAAAGAAATGGTGTCATCATCTTGATCCTCTCCAAATGATCTCAAAGTCTCCAGAATCCATCTCCTACTTGTTTCTAACCGTTCTATACTAACAAACTAACTTAACAATGCCTAAATTAAGGTGTGGATCAAAAGTTTCAAACCTGGAAATTTCTGAATATCAGTGGTAGTAAGACTCCACTTCAGGCCCTCTAGCTCTCTAGAATCTTTCCTTGATTGATATTAATGCTTCTGTTTGCAAAAGATTCGATCCAAGAAGCTTGCAATTCAAAATCCGATGGTGACTTGCTTCTTACCAAATCCAAATGCCAACTCTTCAAACCTTCATGATCTTGCTCCCAAATTTGTATGCACACACTCAGTATGATCAATGGAAGGTGTTAGGATTGAAAGAAACAATGGAATTGATGCAGAATATGGAAATTGGTTTTTACTTGCAATGGAAGAAATGAAATGGAAATCTCACTCTCCTCTCTCAACTCTCACCAACCTTGCATCTGAGCAGCTTCTAATCAATATATAGGATGGTTCTGAACCATCCAGAACTTTCTGGAAGCATCCAATGAGAATTTGAGATTCTCATGTCATGAGTTTTTGAATCACTTGTCATGCCATGCTCAATTCTGTTTGCAGCTTGAAAACCATCCTATTCTATTTCAAAATCTCCCCTAGTGACATTTTGGAATGGTTTAGCTTGCCAAGTTCCTTGCCCATGCCTCAATTCTATGTTTTGCAGATGTTGCTTAATATGCAAGTAACCATTTTCCAAAGCAAGTCCATGATTTATACCTCAAATCAAAAATGTGGATAAACCATTGTTTCTAAAATGTTTTCTAGAGTCAAAATGATATATTACATGCCATGGTTTGGATGTGTAGCTTGAAAATTTCAATTTCCAACTTTGACTTATTTAACTTATGCCTTCATTTTAGGTCATTTTTACCACTTTGAGCTACAAGCCTTTTCAACATCTCATGACCTCCTTACTAGCCTTAAAACATCATTTTAAGCAAGTTTGATGTTGAACATTTTCCCCTTGAAGCTTGGAAATAGGAGTTATGGCCTTATGCTTGAAATGACCTGTAATCTCCAAATGACCAAAATGCCCTTGACTTGTCAAAGCCATAAGTTGAGTTATACAAATCCTATCAAGAACTTATAGTACTATCTAGAAAGCTAATAAGATAAGGAACAACATTCATGTTGACCAAGGGTTCATAGGAATCATCCTTCTATGGCAAAAGTTTGATGCAAGTTGGGTGACTTTCAAGGCCCCAGATTCACATACCTCAGATGACCTGTAACTTGTCAAAGTCATAACTTGAGCTCTACAAATCCTATCAAGTACTTCTAGTACTAAAATTAAAGCTAAGAGCAAGATATACAACATTAATGTTGGGGGCAAGATGAGATGACAGTCACATCTTGAGCTAAACTGCCTTGAAGATAGGGGTCAACCTAGGGGATTTTACACTGTCAAGCCCTAGAAACCCTAGCTTGAAACTTCTCAAACTCTTCAATCATGATGAGTTGACCTTGGAATAATCCTTATAACATCTCAATGCATCAATCAATGATCACATGGCTCTTGGATTAGGTCTCAACCTTCCTCAAATCATCAGTTGACCTAGGGTTGACCCAGTCAAACCCTAACTACACCACTCATGGCTGAGGCTTCTTATTCTTGCACAATGACCTGTCTAGGCTTCATGATGGCTTTTAAGACATCTCATAAGCTCTCTCAAGGCTTCAAGTCCACATTTTTGGCTTCAGAATCATCTGAGGAGCTCCCACAACTCTCAAGTTAGGAGGCACACAACTCTTGGTTTCAACCACTCTCTCTGAGGATCTTCTAACTTCTCTGACAAGGATATCAACCCTTGGATACTTGAATAGGCTTCTTAGCTAGCTTCATAGTCTTATGTAGCCCTTGATTGGTAATCATACCTCTTGATCTCCTGCATACATGTCAATGAAATGCAAATGATAATGCTAATGTGAATGAAATGAAACATAAGCTAAGTAAAGAAATGTTAGTCAAATTTTAGGGTGCAACAGTGTGGATCCGTGACTTTGGGGTTCCTTTAAACTCTAGATCTTAGCTGGTGAGATGCTTGTAAGGAAAGTGATAAGCCTTATCCTTCATCCGTACTTCGGACTTATGAGATCCCGCGATCAGAGATTTGGTTATTTACCCGTTGCTTTGGATGACATCAAGGACTCAATGGGTCCTGTGATCCTGGGTCTTGCATTTTAGCACTATACCCATACATATCATTTCATCTTGCATCTTATTCAAAAACTACAAAAAAAAATATTTTTTCATTTCATCTTCATTCCTTCAGTAAATCAAGTTGATTCCCCAACACCAGTACACAATTCGAGCCAATATCAGACGAGTAATGGATCAGATTCAAGAAGAACAAGTTGCTTTCAAAGAGGAGTTGAACTCTATCAAGGGCAAGATTGACCAGATTCTTGAAGCCATAACTATGGCCCGAAAGGAATAAGAACTGCATGAGGCTGTTGCCGTAAACAACAATGTTCATGTGCAAGGATCCGCCTTAAGGCTTTCAGTTCCCGTTCCCGATCCCATCATCTATGGAATGCCTATGAATTTCACTCATGCAGTAGAAGGAGTCGTTACTCAACCAACTCCTACATATGGGGTTATTGTCGGAGTTATCCCACAAGCTCAACCTATAGTTATTCCAATTCTCCATGCTGAAGAGAAGATACAAGATAAGTGAAACATGGAAGATTATCACGAGGCTATCACCATTGTCAATCCTTACGCTGCTCAAGATTCTGAAGCCATCAAGATGTGTCGTGATTTAGTTGAAAAACTCGAAGTTATAGAAGGACATAACCCAACCTCTTGGAATGCCTTAGAGATGTGCCTAATGCCATATGTTGTGATTCCTTCTAAGTTGAAGGTTCTGGAATTTGAAAAATATAAGGGCCTCAGCTGTCCTAACATTCATTTGAAGATGTACTGTCGAAAGATAGTTGCCCATGCTAGGGATGACAAGTTGATGATCCATTGCTTCCAAGACAGACTGTCTGGAGCATCGCTAGAATGGTACATGCAACTGGAACGCAATAGTATGCTTACTTGGGCTGAGTTGGATGAAGCTTTTGTTAAGCAATACAAATACAACGCCGATCTAGCTCCAAACCGTACTCAACTCTAGAGTATGGCTCATAAGGACAACAAATCCTTTAAAGAGTATGCACAATGCTAGAGGGAGTTAGCTGCAAGAGTGCATCCACTACTGATTGACCGTGAACTGGTCGATATCTTCATGGGTACCTTGTGATGCCAATACTATGAAAAGCGGATTAGCAGTGTGTCTTCAGGATTCTCTGACATGGTGATAGTCGTTTAAAGAATTGAATAAGGTTTGAAGGTTTGATCCTTTTCCTGTACCATATGGCCAAATCATCCCTTATCTACTAAAGGATGGAGTAGTTTCCTTGAGAGATCTAGCACCTTCAACTATTATCCATCCAGGATATGGTGCCAATGCTCACTGTGAGTATCACAAGGGTGCCCTAAGACATACAATTGAAAATTGCAAAGCTTTCAAGCACAAGGTTCAAGACTTGACTAACTCGAAGGAGTTCACCTTCACAGAGAATAATCCAAATGTTGCAACAAACCCCATGTCACCACATATGGCCCGTCAATGAATACTATTGAAGGGGTTGTTGAAGACAAGTAGAGCGGTTTCTGAGGAAGCTAGTTTAGTAGCAAGTCAGTCAAGAAGATTTTAATTCCTCGAATAAAGCCAGTCATTATGCCACATTTCCCTTTTTTGCATTCTTGTATTTTGTTCTTGTTTCTCCAAGTACTGGTTGCTTTAAAGCATTGTTATTTGTATCTGGTTTTATTAATAAGACGATTATGTATGTTTTGAATTAGTCTTTTTTGTATTCACTCATCTTTTTCATATTTTTGAAATACAAAAAAAATATATCCATATACCTCTCCTCTCGTCCACTTTCTTTATCAAACTATTCTTTTAGCAAAGATTGGAGAAGGATGATGAAAACGAAATACCCATAATTGTGGTGGTATGCTTTCGGATAAGATCTTGCTAATGATGTACAGGAATTCTTTCAAATCCTGAAACACTGGAGAGATAAGGAGTTAGTCCCTAGTTAACCACTTCGAGTCTAGAAGTAGGAGTTTCTTTTGGATCTATAAAACCTTACGCTTAACTTGGGGCAGGATAGTGTTTAGTTAATCTAACCACACATTTGAATTACAAGATGAATATAGTCGACCACCTGATATTTGTTCTTGAATGACCAATGAATTGCAAGTCACAACCCCTCAGCAAAATATAAAAAAAATCGAAAAGCCTGCTAAGTCGAACACCTCAAAGGGAGACTTAAGCAAAAATCAAGGCAATCCCGATGGACTCGAATAGTAAAATCCATCCATGCAAAAGTTAGGGGTCAAAAAAAATCAAAAGAGGTCCTCAAATCCTCAGCAAAAAATAGAATAAGATTCAGTGACCACCATATCCAAAACTAAAATGGTTACTGGCATCCGAAAAAACAAAATAAGGTGACTGTCATTTCAAGAGACTCTTGAATCACCACTTTCACTTCTACCCCGTCAAATCCCTTTGTGAAGACGAATGTGTGTAGGCTTAACTGAATGTAGGACTGGACATCATCATGAAGAAGGGGTGGGTACAAATCAAATTTCGAGCCTTATATCCTTTGTTTCGAATAACTGTAAACCAGACCATGTTACAACCCTCAAAAGACCTAATTGAGAAAAAAATTATTCTGAAATCATACTACAGCAAGGTTGCGTAAACTGACTCCCTACAAATTTTCTGATTTTTAACATTCGTGTCAATCTTCTTGATACATCTTTAACACACTGGCTAAATCAGCATTGCATTTGGACTAATGGTCCACTCACCACACACTTCCACATCATTCCAATAAATGATTTTTTTCAAAACTTGCATAAATGCGCATTAATATTACCATTTTTGAATGAATAATTTTTACTGCAAATCAGTGCTTGACATCAAGGAAATTCTAACAAGGGGCAATCAAAGAGGAACTTGAACTTTCATTGGTGCTAACACGAATCAATCTACCTCAAGAGCTCAATCAGGGGCAAGTCATCTCAGAAGCTCATCAAAGTTCAACTTCCATAGATTAGACCATCTAAAGAATCGTTCAATCAGGGACAAATAATCTCAAAGGCTCAATCAGGGGCAGGCTCCTGCCATATTCAGATACTGGGGCAATCATGTCATGATAACTCTCAGAGTTTTCCAACATAATCCTTTCAAGAACCCAACAGATTGGGGCAAAGCAAGTTGCAAGGGATATGACCTCTCTGTACTTTCAAGTTGGATAAGAAGATCTTGCCAGACAATAGTGACCATTCATGGCAAAGCAAAAGCATAATCTTATAGTGTTAATTACATCGACACACTCATCTTTATGCCATCCTGATCCTCATACAAAAGAGTTATGATTCTCTCAGAAACAAACACAGCTTGCCAATAAGTGATCAAACTTGGAAAGCCAGAGCATCCAGTTCCATTCTCTGATCGTAGCATCATCAGAGATCGAGTGTCGAGAAGTTAGCCCTAACCTATCCAATCACTTATTTGCATTCGAACATCATATGCATCATACACATCATAAGTATCATTGCATATATGACCAAAATTTATATACATCCCCAACATTTTCATCCTTATATGCATCTTAGTGTATCAGCATTTGCATCGTATTTACATCCGATATGGAATACTTTTCACAAAATTAAACATGCATACATGTATAAGTCAGGATCCATGATTAATCATGAGATTCCAGGCCGATCTTCAGCTAAGCCAATGGGTGTTCCCCATGGAGTTGTTCTCTTTAACCTTTTGCTGATGAAGTTGTTCTCTTAGGACTAGATTATTCATTGGTGTTCCTCCAAGCATAGGTCTTGCTAGGTGTTGTTAAGTGGACATTCCCTGTTAAGTGTATTTCTTTAACCTTTTGTTGATCTTCCCAAGCCAGTCTTGCTACCATCCTTTTGGTGATAGCAAGATTTGTGGTTTTGATTTCACCTTCATCCTTTTGGTGATACTGATCATTAAAATATGTGTTCGTTGTCACCCTTTTGGTGATACCAAGATTTGTTCGACCTTACTTTCATCCTTTTGGTGAAGGCGGGCATAGAAATTATATGCTCACTATCATCCTTTCGATGATATAAAGCTTTATTGTTTGTGTTTTATCTTAATCCTTTTGGTGATGATGATCATTGAAATTGGGAAGTTACTATCATCCTTTTGGTGATAGCGAATAATGTTGCTACCTTCATCCTTTTGATGTTGGTAATTTTTGAAGATTGGGAACTTGTTGTCATACATTTGGTGATAGCGAGGGTGCGTGTTTACTATTATCCTTTTGGTAATAGAACCGTCATCCTTTTGATATCGGTGATCTTTAAATTTGGGAATTTACTATCATCCTCTTCGTGATAGCGAATTGTGTTATTTCCTTCATCCTTTTGATGTCGGTGATCTTTAATGTTGGGAATTTACTACCGTCCTTTTGGTGATAGAAAATGATGTTGCTACCTTTCATCCTTTTGATGTTGGTGGTCATTAGAATTATGTATTAACTACCATTCTTTTGGTGATAGAATCTGATTTTTTTACCTTTCATCCTTTTGATTTTGGTAGTCATTACAGTTTTATATTTACTATCATCCTTTTGGTAATAGAAAATGGTGTTGTTACCTTCATCCTCTTGGTGTTGGTGATCTTTGAAGATTGTGTACTTGCTATTATCCTTTTGGCAATAGCGAGTTATGTGTATTCACTATCATCCTTTTGGTGATAGAACCGTCATCCTTTTGGTGTCGGTGCTCTTTGTAGTGATGATCCTACCATTTTCCTTTTTTCAATGGCGATCTTTGCGAGTTGTGGCCCTACTCTCATCCTTTTGGTTCTAGGAAAGTGTCATTGTGATCTATCCATCATCCTTTTGGTGATGGCGTTCTTTGTCATTATGATTTAACCTTCATCCTTTTGATGTTGGTGATCTTTGAAGACGATCGAGTTAATTATCATCCTTTTGGTGATAGACAGCTTTGTGTATTGATCTTACTGTTATCCTTTTGGTAATAGCAAGTTGCAGTGTGATAACTACCATCCTTTTGGCGGTAGCCATCTTTGTCATTTTGAACTATTCATCATCCTTTTAGTAATGGTTGTTATCTTTTTGGTAATAGCAATCTTGGAGTTTGTTTGTCTTACTATCATCCTTTTGGTGATGTTGACCTTAGTCTTGATGCCTAATTATTATTGTTAGAACACAGATTGGTTCTTAATAATATCTCTATGTTTTGATGATAATTATTATGAAATTTTTTAATTAAGAATTATATACTCTAAAATTTGCTTAAGAATGTTTGCTGCAGATATTAAAGTAAATATCACTCCAGAAGCAAATCAGATCTGAACATAAGAAATATGCAAGGCTCTGAAGCGTCAGATGCACCCATTAGAAGATTCTGAACGCTGCCATCAGAAGATCCTGAGCGTTGTCTCCAGAAGGATCTGAAGCAGAAGCTCCAGAAGAATCTGAAGTAGGCCAGAAGCATCTGAACCAATGAAGAATTTTGTATGAAGAGTTTTCAAGCATAGTTACTTCAGAAGACTCTGAGAGTACTAACGCTACCAATACTGAGGATCTGACCCAAAACTCTGCTCTGAACTTATACACGCTAAAAGCACACTTGCTGCAAAGACTCTGATTCAGCAAAACTCTGATCAACATCAGAAGGCTCTGATCAAATTAGACTCTGATGATTCTTGCTGAAAATTGTTGAAGAAGAATTCAAAGATTATGTCCGTTGGAATATCCAAATGACTCTTTCCTTATTTATGCTAGACACAAGAACACAGACAAAAAGGATTTCTTTGTGATTTCTTCTTCTAGGAAAGGTCACTTGATGTGAAGACAAAAAGGCTCAGACCTTTTGGTACACACTTCTCAACGTGAAATACTCTTGGATCACTGTGCCTATAAAAGCAAGTCTCCACTCATCTTCTTCAGTTGACGTAACACTTGAAAAGAATTCATTATCAAAGCTCTCATACAACTCATATATTCTTGCTAGAATTAATTCTTTGTTCTTAATCTTAAGTGAAAAATCACAGTTGTGATAAAGCTTTATTAGAAGCATCTTAACACTTGTATTTATTATTACATTTGATTGTAAGAAAACCTTAGGAAGATCCAGTTAGGATCAGTAGTTCTTGAGAAGACTTTGAACAGTTGTTCTTAGTACTTACTATTGTAATCAATTGATTAAATAGTGGATTAAGTCCTTGTTGGAGAAAGGCAAATCACTCTAGAAAGGGTGGACTGGAGTAGTTGAGTTCAACGAACCAGGATAAAAATACTTGAGTTTTTACTTCTAAGTTTTTATCTTCATACTTATTCAACCCCCCTTCTAAGTATTTTCTCACCTTCAGTTGGCATCAGAGCTCCAGTTCTGTGTGTGCTACCACTTCACAGTGACAGAAAAGATCCAGTGAGAAAAACTTTGATATATATTTGGTTGTTACTATGGCTGATACTTCAATATCTAACATTAACAACAAATATGAAGAAAGGGACAGAATCAGCACTAAACCCCCTATGTTTGATGGGGAGAAATTTGATTATTGGAAAGACAGGATTGAAAGTTTTTTCCTTGGTTATGATGCTGACTTATGGGATTTGGTCATAGATGGATATGTTCATCATACTGATGGGAATGGAAAGAAAGTAGATAGAAAATCTATGACATAAGCCCAAAAGAAGGAGTTTAGAAATCACCACAAGGCTAGAACAATATTGTTAAATGCAATATCTCACACTGAGTATGAAAAGATCACAAACAGAGAAACTGCATTTGACATGTTTGAGTCCTTGAAGATGGCTCATGAGGGAAACTCTCAAGTCAAGGAAACAAAGGCTCTGGCTCTAATTCAGAAGTATGAAGCCTTCAAGATGGAAGAAGCTAAATCTGTTGAAGCTATGTTCTCCAGATTTCAAATACTTACAGCTGGACTAAAGGTTCTGGATAAAGGATACTCTACTGCTGATCATGTGAAAAAGATCATCAGAAGCTTACCTACCAGATGGAGACCTATGGTGACTGCGCTGAAAATGGCTAAAGATCTGAACAAGATCTCCTTGGAGGAACTAATCAGTTCACTGAGGAGTCATGAAATTGAACTTGAGGAAGATGAACCTCAAAAGAAAGGTAAATTAATTGCTTTAAAATCTAATAAATCTGCTAAAGCATTGCAGGTAATAGAGGAAAGCTCTGAAGAATCCTCATCTGAAGATGAAGATGAACTATCCATGCTGTCTAGAAGAATAAACAAACTCTGGAAGCATAAAGGAAAGAAGTTCAGAAACTTCAGGAAGCCTGACCAAAGAAAAGAATCTTCTGGACACAGAAGATCTGGCAAAAAGGAGGTTGTCTGCTATGAATGTAAAGAACCTGGGCATTACAAAAATGAATGTCCAAAGTTGCTGAAAGAAAAGCCTAAAAGAAAATCTGATAAGAAGAAGAAGGTTCTAATGGCCACCTGGGATGATTCAGATACATCTGAATCTGAATCTGAGTCAGAAGAGGAATGTGCCAACGTAGCATTGATGGCTGACATAGAAGATCAGGAGGAAGGAGTTTCAGGATCTGAATCTGACTCTGAATCTGACTCTGACACTGAAGAGGTAATGGCTAAACTCACTAAAGATGAACTTATCAAAGTGTTATCAGAAGTTCTGAAGAGCTATAACAATATTAAGCTCAAATACAAGAAGCGTCAAAGCAACCTTGTATCTGAGAATAATATTCTCAAATCAGAAGTAGCTGAGCTAAATGAAAAGAACTTAAAATTGAAAAATGATTCTGAATTAGCTCAACAAGACTCTGATTCTGAAACTGAGTCTGAATGCAAAAATATTTTGGAAAAATATGATTACAACTTTCAGAAGTTTCTTGCTAAAAGCATAGACAGAAGCAAAATGGCTTCTATGATCTATGGAGTTAGCAGAAATAACAGAAAAGGAATTGGATATAAATCTTCCTCTGGAAAGGATTTAAATCCAAAACCTGTTGATAAAATTATCATCAAGAAGACTCCTTTATATTCCCACTTTAAATTTGGTCACTTGAATGATATTGAACACACTCGTTCTGAAAAGAACATTCATGTGTTTAAATCTAAGGCTAGTCAGAATAAACCTTATGTTGAAAAACAGAAGTTTAGACAAACCTTCATAACAACTAACCCAAAAGGACCCAAGAAGATCTGGGTACCTAAAAGTAAAATAATTCCTGTTGCAGATTTCTTAGCAGCAAGGTCAGGACGCCAATCATGGTACCTGGACTCTGGATGCTCGCGACACATGACAGGAGAAAGGTCTATGTTCCAAAGTCTGGAGCTTAGATCTAGAGGTGATGTGAAATTTGGAGGGAATCAGAAGGGCAAGATCATTGGATCTGACACTATTGGAAATGGTAAACTTCCCTCTATTACTAATGTTTTACTTGTAGAAGGATTAAAGCATAATCTATTGTCCATAAGTCAATTAAGTGACAATGGTTATGACATAACCTTTAATCAAAAATGTTGTAAAGCTATTAGTCAAAAGGATGGCTCAATCCTATTTAGTGGAAGAGGAAGAACAACATTTATAAAATAAACCTTTCAGAACTTAAGGTTCAGAATGTTAAATGTCTCTTGTCTGTTAATGAGGAGCAATGGGTCTGACACAGAAGATTGGGGCATATTAATATGAGACGTATATCTCAGATTAATAAACTTAATCTTGTCAGAGGACTTCCTAATCTGAAGTTCACCTCAGATGCTCTTTGTGAAGCATGTCAAAAAGGGAAGTTTTCAAAATCCTCTTTTAAATTAAAAAATGTTGTTTCTACTTCCAGACCACTAGAATTACTTCATATTGATCTGTTTGGACCAGTGAAAACTGTATCCATCAGAGGAAAGAAGTATGGATTAGTCATTGTTGATGACTATAGTAGATTGACATGGGTAAAGTTCTTAAAACACAAGGATGAGTCACATTTTGTGTTCTTTGACTTCTGCAAACAAGTCCAGAATGAAAAAGATTTCAAAATTATAAAAGTCAGAAGTGATCATGGTGGTGAATTTGAAAACAAATATTTTGAAAAATATTTTAATGAAAATGGCATTGCTCATGATTTTTCCTGTCCTAGAACTCCACAACAAAATGGGGTTTTAGAGAGGAAAAATAGAACTCTGCAAGAAATGGCCAGAACCATGATCAATGAGACTAATCTAGCAAAGCACTTTTGGGCAGAAGCAATCAACACAGCTTGTTACATTCAGAACAGAGTGTCTGTAAGACCTCTTCTGGAGAAGACTCCCTATGAATTGTGGAAGAACAGAAAGCCCAACATTTCATATTTTCATCCTTTTGGATGTATTTGCTATATGTTGAATACTAAAGAAAATCTGAACAAGTTTGATTCTAAAGCACAGAAGTGTTTCATGCTTGGGTATTCTGAACGCTCTAAAGGCTACAGAGTATACAATACTGAAACACAGATTGTGGAAGAATCTATTCATGTTAGATTTGATGATAAGCTTGGCATTAAAAAGCCAAAGCAGTTTGAAAACTCTGCAGATAGAGAAGTAGTCTTCACAGACTCTGAAGGCTCAGAGGCAGACAAAGCTCAAGTGAAGGAACCAGAAGCAACGCCAGATGCAATTACTTTGACTTCTCAGATGAACAACTTAAACATTTCTGAAGAATCAACTGTTAGAGGATCATCTTCCAGAATCAAAGCTTCTCATCCAGAGAATGTTATCATTGGAAAGAAGGATGACCCTATCAGAACAAGATCCTTCCTCAAATCATCTGAAGCATCATTATTTGGATTTGTGTTAGTAATTGAACCAACTTCTCTAGATGAAGCTCTGCAAGACAATGATTGGATTATTGCCATGCAAGAAGAGCTAAATCAGTTCACTAGAAATGATGTGTGGGATTTAGTTCCAAGACCAAAAGGATTCAACATAATTGGAACTAAGTGGGTCTTCAGAAATAAGCTTAATGAGAAAGGAGAAGTTGAAAGAAATAAGGCAAGGCTTGTTGCTCAAGGGTACAGTCAACAAGAAGGTATTGATTACACTGAAACTTATGCTCCAGTGGCAAGGTTAGAATCTATACGCCTTCTTATTTCATTTGCTGCACAATATAACATCACTCTATATCAGATGGATGTTAAAAGTGCCTTTCTAAATGGTATTATAGAAGAAGAAGTTTATGTTCACCAGCCTCCTGGTTTTGAGAGTGAAAAATTCCCAGAACATGTTTTCATACTAAAGAAACCTCTGTATGGTTTAAAACAAGCTCCCAGAGCTTGGTATGAGAGATTAAGCAATTTTTCTTCTGGAGAAATATTTCATCAGAGGCAAAGTGGACACAACACTCTTTTGTAAAACATTTAAGAAAAATCTTCTAATTTGTCAAATATATGTGGATGATATCATATTTGGATCTACCAATACTATGCTGGGAAAGGAGTTTGCTCAATGTATGCAGGCAGAATTTGAAATGAGCATGATGGGAGAATTGAGATTCTTTCTGGGAATTCAAGTCAACCAGACTCCAGAGTGCACTTACGTTCATCAGACCAAATATGTTAAAGAACTTCTGAAGAAATTTAACATGACTGATAGTAAGATGGCAAAGACTCCCATGCATCCAACTAGTTCACTAGGTAAGGAAGAGGTAAGTAAGAAAGTAGATCAGAAACTCTACAGAGGTATGATAGGATCTCTTCTCTACTTAACTACTTCTAGACCTGACATTTTGTTCAGTGTATGCTTGTGTGCAAGATTCCAATCAGATCCTAGAGAATCACACTTAACAGCTGTTAAGAGGATTCTAAGGTATCTGAAAGGTACTTCTAATGTGGGTTTGTGTTACAGAAAATCTGATGATTTCAAATTAGTTGGATTCTGTGATGCTGATTACGCTGGAGACAGAGTGGAAAGAAAAAGTACTTCTGGAAGTTGTCAATTTCTAGGAAGAAATCTAATCTCTTGGTACAGCAAGAAGCAACCCACAATTGCATTATCAACTACAGAGGCAGAATACATTGCTGCTGCTGGATGTAGCACGCAAATGCTCTGGATGAAAAGTCAGTTAGAAGACTATCAGATTTTTGAAAGTAACATTTCTATATTCTGTGATAATACTTCTGCTATATGTTTGTCTAAAAACCCCATTTTACACTCTAAGGAAAAACATATAGAAATTAAACATCATTTCATCAGAGACTATGTTCAGAAGGGAATTATAAACTTAGCCTTTGTTGATACAGATCATCAATGGGCAGATATTTTCACAAAACCCCTTGTTGAAGATAGATTCAAATTTATTCTGAAAAATATTGGTATGGATTTGTGTCTAGAATAATATTTGTCAGAAGCAAATTTTACAGATGATAAATGTTTATCACTCTGAAGTATTTCATCTGTTGCTTATTAGATTTATGTTTATTTGTGTGTATCTGAACTAACCAATCTCACAGGATCTGAACGTTGGTTAACGTTTCATTTCTCAAGAGAATTCAGAAGCACATGCAAGCAAACACGTGTCACTCTAAATCTGCAAAGATGGCGTGTACACTACTGAAGAGACGTTTGAGGTATGGTTTGAATAGTGAAAATCTTGATTTTCCCCCCAA
Organism: Lathyrus sativus; assembly: GCA_963859935.3. NCBI lineage: Eukaryota > Viridiplantae > Streptophyta > Magnoliopsida > Fabales > Fabaceae > Lathyrus > Lathyrus sativus. The sequence goes on from OZ012737.1 coordinate 292,046,608, forward strand.
TTTGTCAGAATCAATTAATGCATGAAATGATTTTTATTCTCTTTCATTAATTGACATTAATTGCTATGTGTGAATGTACTTTGATTGTATTTTTGTATGCCTAATTGTTTTCTATAAATACCACATCTCTCACCACTTTCATACTTTTCACAACTCAAGCAAGTTTATGCATTTCTATCTTCTTTTCTCTCTTCACAAAAACCCTAAACCTCTGTCAAAATCATCTTCAATGGCAACCTCATCTTCTACAGCAGCTCAGTTTCAATCAACCATGGCTGCAGTTACTTCTGCAAATATGGGTGTGGTTCCATACACGACACCTAAAAGGACTTTGTTAACTCCTGTTGACAAACTTGAAGTTCTCTGTGAATCAATGGTGGAATTTGATTCATTAGCTGAAAATGGATTTGAATTTCGTTCAATAGTTGATGCTCAAGGCTGGGTAAAATACTTTGACAGATTATTTGGACCAGTTTACCCTCATCTGGTGAAAGAATTCTGGATACATGCTTTTGTATACCCCAAATTCATCTTGTCTTCTGTTCTGGGTAAGGAGATTATAATTACAGAAGATCTAATCAGGAAACTCATAGGGTATGAGGAGACTGATGGAGTATCTCATCTGCCAGCTGGGCGTGTAGACATGGAAGAAGTCTATGAGGAAGTCATGACTTCTGGACAGGCCTCTAACAAGTTTAAAGATCTGAAGTCTGACTACAAAATCTGGGCAAAGATTTTTATGGGATGCATTCATCACAGAAAATCTACAAATTCTCCAGACTATGTGAACAATGAACAACTATACTTCATGTATTATTTAAGTCAGAGCACCAAGGTAGATCTTCCTTACATTTTGTTCATGCACTTATGTAATCATATTAATGCTTCAAGAGAATCTGTAAAAGATAAGGGTCAGAAGATCAGAACATGGATTCCCTTTGGAAGGTTAATTTCAGATATTCTGACAGAAAATGGACTGGTGACTGCTCTGTATGCTGCTGGAGTCAAGGAGGAACTTGAACCTATTGTTGGGAAACCTCTGAATGCCAAGAGTCTTCAGAGACTAAAATTGTAGAGGAACTCACATCAGCACCCAAGAAGCTGAATATCTCTGAACTTAGTCAGAAGCGAATTCCAGTTGAAAACTACCCACTGTTCTGTGCTGAAGAACCAAGGGAAATAATTGTGAGGTATATTGATTCTTGCAAGGCAGATGGAACCCCAATTCCTGCAGATATTATAAAAAGAGAAAGGGAACCAATGCCTGATGGAGGAAATGAGAACACAAGGAAAAGAGGCCAATCAGAAGCAGAAGAAGTGGCTGTTCAGAAGAAGCCCAAAGTTGCTAACAAGCCTCAGAAGCTGATCAAGAGGAAAGCATCTGGAGACGCTCCCTCTGTTCCCACAAAGCGTATCAAGATTAAAGGTACCAAATCTTCTGTATCCTCTTTCAATAAAACTGTTTTAAATGAATCAACATTCAATTCTATTCCAAAACCACCTCCTACTCAGAAACAATCTGTTCCTGCTCCATCTCATAATTCTGAACCATTAAAAATTCCTTCCCCACAAAAATCATCTGATCCTATTTCCACCACTCCTGTAAAACCTTCTACTAATCAATCATCTGCACCAACAACAACAACACCAGCAAATCAAACTCCACCACCTATAACAAAACCAACAAAACAATCTGAACAACAACAACAACAATCAGAAAAACAACCACAACCAGAAAAACCACAATCAAACACATCTGAACCTATTGCATCTGCACAAGTTCTTTCTGAACCTATACAATCTAATCAAGTGGTGTTGCACCCTAATTTTTGACCACGAGATACCACCTCTCTTTGCGCGTTTTCTATTGTTATTCAACTTTATTTTAATATTTATACCTTTTTTTTGTGACTAACCGATTTGTGCAGACGTGGTAATACCAAAAGGAGATGGCGTTTCTCATAGTCGATCATTGCACATAACTAACCATTCTAACCCACTTGTTCGTGTTTTGTTAAGTTAGGTTTGCTCAGAAAACCGTGAAGACTTTGTTTGAATTTCTTATCTCCTACAAATTGTGTTGAAATATCTTGGAACCATATACTTTCACTCTCGTGGTCCTATAGCCAGATGCAAGGCCAAATTACTCCTCGAGGTTCCTTTCTTTTTCAGTATGGTCAAGGTTAGTGACGAGATGCGTCGTGAGAACGTACACGTTTAGTAGGAATCCAGGCTATGACAGCAGTGTGACGTCAGAAGGAGATGGTATGGCTAATGCTAAATGTCAATATTAACAAGGAAATAAAGAATAGTTAACAATCTTATTAAAAAACAGTAGAAGCTCTTAGTGTTTGCATCACAAGACGAAAAAACTTTCATTTACACATGATGGGAGTTGTCATGTTTCAACATGGAGTATCTCGAATATAAACCAATCTTGATAAAAAAATGCATACAAGGAGCAAATCTTCATGGAAGGCAATTATTTCTTCGCAGTACGCATGACTCAAGGAACATAGATAAAATTGCAGCTGCTCACAACTCTTCCAACAGATTCAGAACTCTAGATTCAAAAGGATGCAAGACCCTCCACGAGACCTATTTCATTACATTGAACTAAGTTTTTGAATACACTTTACAAGACAATTATAAGAACGTCAATCCTGAACATATTTAGTTTTCCTTTTCAAAAGGAAGCTATCCCAAAAAAGATAAATAAAGCAACAGATCAGCAAGCCACTCCTGGTTCTTCATAGCATCATCCGCAACCAGTTCTTCACAGCAAGCGACCGTAACGGTTTCCAACCTCCTGGAAGTCGTAAGATGGAAATTTGATCCCTTTGACAGCATCCCACCATCTAAATCCAACCCGCAACCTTCAGCCGGTGAATCGGTACATTCCCAACAACTTCGACTCGCTTCCCAATCCTGATCCTTAAGAGCTGGACATCAACCACTTTGTTCCAAATCCTGAAGACTCAAGAGATTTTGCGAAGCCAGCCTATATTCCCTGTAAACAGTCCAGGTGCACATTAAAAGTTCTCAAGGAAATTAGAGAAGACAATGCAGATTGAATGCAAGGCAACAACATGCCTGAATACCTGCCGCAACATCATTACCACCATTGCAATACAACACCCTGTGTGAAGAGGTTTAAAACCTGAAATGCTAGCTGCGATTGCTAACGAAGCTAATACCTGCAAGACGATGCCAGAGCTACGTAAGTATGCTGCAGCAATGTGATGTCAATGTTATTTACCACAAGAAGTCGGAAACATCTTAAGAACCTTATGCATTCAGACGCCGCGTGGCGGTTAAACATAATTAACCTATCAGAGAAAACGCTCTAGAAAGCTTATTTTAAGCAAAACGCCACTGCTGCTACTTAGGAAAGGATGAAAAAGGATCCACTTGACAATGCCAGCTCGAGTCGTTGGTCGCAATAGGTCGAAATTCAACTCTGCACCAGCAATGCTTTCACCTGCATAACAAGGGTAACATCATTTCAGAAGAAGTTTGAAACAGAGTGTTAATAGCTTGTTTTGCGCAGAACAGGGAGGCATACCTAACACTTCAATGACCGCGGTAATGCCACTCTATCCTCCTGGTGCTCCAGTTCTTGGACAACAGTTTGTGTATGGTCAAGGACCACCCACAATGACGCCCCCACAAGCTGGATTTGGATATCAACAGCAGTTTTTTCTTGGAATGAGACCTTGTGGTGGTCCAATGCGGAGCTACTGCGTTCCTGTGGTTTAGCAGGGTCAGCACCCTGGTGGACGTTGCGGTGCCGGTCCTGTTCGACAACCTCAGCATCCAGTGTCAATGATTCAGCAACAAATGTTTCCAAGACGGTGTGTTTATCACAATCCTTCTGGCCGCAACAATGTTCAAGAGGCCCCGTAAGCAAAACCTCTTCCCTGTCACGACTGCGTTTCATTGGCCACGAGTCGAAGTATGGCAAGGTGATTCCCTGCAGAACATAAGAAATAATATATCAAGGGTTGCATGAGGACCATAATGATTTCGGTGCGTGATTCAATTTAACATGGTCTCGCTTCAGATTAAGACCATGTTGACGAAGCTCAAATGATTTGTTTACCTCATAACCTTCAAAGGGAAAGTTCAGGAGATTCAACCATAACAACATGGATCCCAAGAAATTAAAAACACAACAAAGTTGTAGCGACTCGAACACATAGGTTGACCGTCAGTTCCATGATTAACCTGCATCATAGTAGAATAAATTGGGATAAAAAGGGATGCCACACATTGTTGGTACATACTTGAAACGAAATAAAATTAGGTTTGAATGGATAACCTTTTAAGGTCGATTTGTTGGTCATCGTTTACAACCTTGTGTTACGGGAAATCCCCTTCGTTGATAACGCCCTTTTCCTTTGATGTTAACTTGACCAATCCTGCCGCGCATCTTGAACGAGACAGGCGACATCTCTTCTTTGCACCAAAGTGACGAAAGTTGAAGCAAATTGTCGGGTTGTGGTTATTGTTTTCTGCAATACAACAGAAGAAGTTGGTCATGAATACTTGGTACTTCAACCAGCCTTTACAAAACCATCAAATATCTCCAAAGCCTACCAAGTCCTAGGTCTAAAGAAATAAGAGTCCACCAACTCTCAACTAGGCGCCATTTCTTGCATTATACTAAAACCTTCATCATGTTTGTGACCACGGGTTTGCGAGCATTTTGAAAACATGAAACAAAGAGGAGGATGGTTAGAGTGAAATCGTTATCACACAATCACAACATCAAAGTTCATAAAGCTACAAGCAGAAGATGAGCAGAGCATTACCCTCATTGTTGATCCTGAATCTAAATCTCTCTATCATCATAAGCACCTGTTACAGGAAACCGTCGTAACCTGTTCCAAATTGAATGATTAAGCGCCGCCGATACGAGCCTTCATCGGGGATGATTTAGAATTCACAACGGTTTTCTTTGTCACCATGTGAGCAAACCTGACCGCCGTAGCATCAACAGTCGCGTCCATAGCAAGCTTTTGTTAAAGCTAGTGAGGCAGTCTTTGACAGAGACGATACCTCGAGGAAGATGAGCCCAGAGTTTGTTTCTTGGACCGAGAATAAATACACAGCTGCAAAAAGAACATTATTCTTTACCAAAGAGATTTGGAACTCGTAATTATTAAAACAAAGGCTAATATTATTACCTTCCTCGGATGTAGAGAACTCCACGTCGAATCTCACGAAGAAACCGTGCTACCACGAGCTCCTGCAGACAACTAAAGCTCTCTTCCCTGTCACGACTCCGTACCTAACATTAAAACTCCTGTAAAAAATTCAGCAGCATACTTGTGGACATAGGCACTCCATTGCAACAACTATCTTCCCAACCGGATTCGTCTTGACATTTTCACCAACCAAGAACTCAAGCAACCATTTATTTGAATAAGCTTTTCACATTGAAGCAACGAGCTGACTCTGCCTCAGAGAACTTGGAAAATAAGTTGAAACCTGAAGAGAAACAAGTTTGAAATCCATTAAGGTCGGGAGTAAGCAAAACAACGAGGATCCACACCATGTGAAGACTTTAGGCCCAAATGGATCGTTATCTACACCTGCAAAAAAACACAACCCTGAATTAGCAGAATCAATTGGAAGAATATTCCCAAAGATACCCAATTCGAATATCCAAATCAATGCAGTATCAAATATCTGATTTGCATGTAACAAAAGTTTAAGAGGATGGAATGAAAAAGGAAAGATTTCAAGTTGATTAACCCCAAAATGGAAACCATCAATCAGCATTCAAGAGATTTTATTCGAGTTCCCACAAAACCTCGCGTCTGAACCCTATATAAAGTACCGATTGGAAACGAGAGAAGGGGGATTTTGCACAACAACACATACAACAGGCGAGCTCGGAGATCCCAATTTGAAAAAAACCTAACACAGAGCAAAAATCAAAAGAAGAAGAACAAACTTATCTCGCGTCCTCCCTCTGCCGTCGCCGGAGAATCGCGAACGTCAGCCTTCATTTCCACCGCCAGAAATCCCATCGCGAATAGCCAAACAACAAACCACCACCGAGAGTTTGTCGCAGAAATCAACGTCGTCCTGAACCACCGCGAAGCCACTAGCGAGCCCTTCATCGTCGTCATCTGGGGTAACATTTTTCTTCAGAATATATTTTCATTTTATGATTGAGTTCGTTTTATGGTTTCTGCCAGGTTTTGTAAATGAGGACATGAAGAACAGGTGAAAAGAAGGAGAAGATTGAGAGGAAGGAGCATCGGAGGGAAAGAAGGAGAGAGGATCGCGATCGGAACCGAGAGTGTCCGATTTGGGAACCTAGGGTTCTGGGGTTTTCTTTTTTTTCTCTGTTTTATTTTTGCTGTAATCTAGTACGTGCACCCCCATGCTATTTACCACGCACCGACACACGTCACCGTTCGATTCACTGTCAGACCAGATCACATGCCACACATGCGCACACCACCATACTCCCTCACTGACTATACTCACCCAATCCCACGCCTAACCTTGTTTTTCTTTTTTTTTAATCCAGATAATTAACGATTAATCACTAATCTGCCATTAATAACTAATTAACCCATCAACCTGTTTTTTTTAGTTTTATTTAAAATAAATTAACCTTTATAATTAACTAAATAAACTTTAAGATTAAAATTTTTATTAACCTATTAATATAGTTGTCTCTTAACTAATTTAATAATTTTAATTAACTTTTATAAGTAAAACAAAAACTAGTAATTTCTCTAATTAATTCTAATTAATCTATTCACTTCATATATAACTTATTTGTAATGTAAAATTATTTTCACAATTTAAAAGCATCTATTTAAACTATTTCATAAAAAGAAAATCATCTCCTTTTTTTTTAAAAAAAAGGGTATATTCACTTAATAATAATACTAACCTTTCATAATAATTAAAAAGAACCACCTTTTTCAAATTAATTAAATTCGGACCAATTTCACTTAAAATCAAGTTTATATAAAATCAATTCACCTAAATCAACATCTTCTTATAACGCCGCCTAAAATCAATCGACACTTTCTTATAATCCAACATCCCGTCTAAAATCAATTAACATCGAAAAATGCAAATTAATCGTGCACACCCACTTCACGACACATTCACCTACACTTCAGCGCTTTCATGCGTATATGTATGGTTTACATTTCCGCAATTTATTTACCGCAATTTACATTATCGCATTTACATTATCGCATCGCATTCCGTCCAAAGGAAAAACCTACACATAATTCAACATTGTGTGTAGTTGCACGTCATTTGCATCATTTCCCCTTGATCCTTGATCCCATTCAAGTCGATCATTTTAGGATAGGACCTACCCCATAGGAAGGACCTTGTCTGCATCTTTACAACATAGAAAAACAAAACAAACCCGATACAAACAAACTCAATCAATTCAACAACAATTCAAATATTCAATTCTATACAATTTTACAAACACATTTAGAGAATAGATGTTAATCATCTTAAGTGAGATATAATCTCCACCCCCACAACAATACAATCAAACATGTAGGGACTTTGCCTTAAGAGCGATAAAGGCACACTCGTCAAACAATCCGAGTACTTAAGCCCTTTTCTTAAGACGATGCAAAAACCATTTCCTACAACCCCTCTTACATTTGTGGTGGTTACATCTCCCTTAACATGAAGACTCGCCTCTTCTCCTAAACCCAATAAAAACAACTACCCTAAACCCGTTGGAACTTTGACCACAGTCGAAGAGCTCCTCTAACCCTTTAGGGGAACTACAAGTACTCTGATTCCACTCCCATAAGGATATGTAGGCATAAGATGCGACATCTTATCGAGTATACTTAGAAATAAACCCCTAGGTCTCTAATCCTTTAAGCAGATAACACATAGCAATAAACAAGCATAAAACAAGAGGTTCCTGTAGAGTACTACAGAAACTTAGGATGCTAGTACCTTCCCTAAGTTTAACCAACCCCCGAACCTAAAACTCTTTAAACCTTGCATTTGCATTGCATTGTGGGAATTTCGATCTTTATCCCTTCCTTTGGACAAATCAAAGACCGGTTGCAAATGAATTAAAGATTCAAACTAATCAATAGTTTGGTATCCAAATTTCACCGCGACAGAAATGGCGACTTCACTGGGGACTCTCTAGTGGGTTTCCCTATCTTATTTTATTTGTTTACTGCTTTATATATCTGCCTACTTGATTAATTGTTTATATGCTTTTTCTTGTATTTCTTTTGGGATTATTGTCCTTGAGTGGTGAGATAAAGTTCTACACCCGAACTTGAGAGAAATTAAGATAGGATGGTGATATAGTCGAGGAGGCTTATAGGGAGTTGAATCCCTACTAAGTTGAATCGAGAATCCCGCTCAGTTGAGGCCCTTTTGAAATGGTACTGTTGAACGAGCAATCGTGAAGACACTCACTATTTTCAACTCTGGAGCATATGATATTGAGGACCGTAGTTACCTTAACCCAACTTTGGCCTTTATTAGGATGTAGTGCGAGACAATGAGGGAGTACTTCCGAAATAGTGCTACGCGAAGCTACACTCAAAAGAAGTTCTCTTGAGAATATTATTAATCCTCGAGTAATTGGGAAATTGATAATATCCGATAGATGGGATGATGATTCTGAGTCCCTTTAGAACCTTGTTCTGCAGGTACAAACAACCTTTAGTCCTTAAACCTTTGGGAAGGGTACACCTTTACTCCATGCTCGTTGCAAACCTAGGGTGCCCCTTGTTTGTTTATCTTTGTGTCCTTATGTGAATACCTGTGTTTGCTGCATTCATATTACATCATTCTGCATTGGACTTCATGGGATTTACTTTTGTTTATGAACATTGTAGGTCACTATGGCTTCAAATAAAAGACATACTATGAAATATACTTTTAAGAGTCCCAAATTGGATGACCTAAAGAAGTTGTGGGGCTTCATCAAAGATCAAGAAGAATTCAAGAACAAGTATGGGAAGCTGATATCTTTGTTGGGTTGCTCAGTGAATGAAGGACTTCTTGCCACTCTACTACAGTTCTATGATCATCTCTACCATTGTTTCACCTTTCCAGACTTTCAGCTGTTACCTACATTGGAAGAGTATTCCTTTTTGGTTGGTCTACCTGTCCTTGAGGAATCTCCTTTTCCCTTCTTGGAAAGGGACCCTGATGAGAAAGATATTGCTAAAGCCCTCCGTTTGAAGGTATCTGACGTCAAAGCCAACCTAGTTACTAAGGATGGAATTCTTGGTTTAAAGACAGGTTTCCTAATCGAGAAGGCTTCATTCTATGCTGATTATTCTAATAAGGCTCCATTCGAGGCAATTTTTGCTTTGCTTGTTTATGGGTTGTTTCTATTCCCAAGTTTTGAGGGTTTCATCGATCTCAAAGCATTCAAGATCTTTATGAAGAACAACCCAGTGCCAACTCTGTTGGGAAATGCATATCACTCTATACATCTCTGAAACCTTCGTGGTGGAGGGATGATTACTTGCTGTGTACCTTTACTTTACAAGTGGTTTATTTCGCACTTGCCGAAGTCTAGCTCTTTTACGAACATTGGCAAAGAGCATTGGTCTCCAAGAGTTATGGCTTTGACCCATTCTGACATTGATTGGTACAATCGAGTGTATGATGGAGTATTAATCATTGATAGTTGTGGTAACTTTGCTAACGTGTCGTTGCTCAGTTTTGATGGAGGAATCAGCTACAATCCTGTTTTAGCTCGTCGACAGTTGGGATACCCGTTGAAGGAACCTCCCAAGAGCGTTCAAGTAGAGGGTATATTCTTCAAAAATGATATGGAACTTCAAGGAAAGATTCTAAATGCATGGCGTAGTGTGCACAAAAAGGGGAAGAGAAGTCTAGGGAGGCCTAACTGCGTGTCTTTAGAGCCCTACCTCCAGTGGGTCAGAAAAAGGGCAACCAAGCTAAAGATGCCCTATTCCCGTCAAGATCCCATAGCTCCGAGGAGAGAGCCCACTTATGTCTTTATGTCTGAAGCCGAGAAGTTAGAGGTGTCCTTAAGGAAGTCTCAACATGAGTTGGAATTTTGGAAGAACAAGTATCATGCAGCAGTGGCAGAAAATGATGAGTGTCAGAAGCAGAAGGCTGAACTTCAAAAGGAGAGGGATGAACTTCAGAAACAGCTACAATTGAAGGATGAAGAGCTACTCCCCTGCAAGAAGAGAAAAGTCATGGAGGATTTATTTTTCTCCGACCCACAATGCACTATTTGGAAACTAATTGTGGACAACCTTATCCGTGAGAAGACACAACTAGAAGAACAGCTCAAGCAACAACATTCAAAGCTTCTTTAGTGTCTTTACTAGCTTTTATTTAGCTTTTATTTGGGACTCTTTAAAAGAATATTTATGTAGTCCGTTTCAAAGTTAATAAAACGTTTCCTTTTACCGCAATGCCTATAAATAGAGGAATCCCATGAAGTCCTAATCATCTTGCATTGCATTCTTTTCCCTTGTTCACTTCAAGAAACTCAATTTCGTTATGTAGGTATTGTAATCATGGATTTCAGAAGAGAAACCCTGAAGTATACTTTTCAGAGTCCCAACATCGAAAGCTTGAGAGAACTAGCCGAACTCGTCAAGGATCGCTTTGCATTCGCAGCAGAATATGGAGGAGTCTTCCGTTTCCTTGAGCTGAAGATGAAAGAAGGATTGTTGGAAACATTGATTCAGTTTTATGACCCGATGTATCACTGTTTCACTTTTTCGGACTACCAGTTGATGCCGACCTTGGAAGAGTACTCAGAACTCTTGAGGATGCCTGTGACTGTTCGACCCCTATTCACCGGAAGGGAAGACACGCCTAGTCACCAAGAAATTGCAAATGCTACTCATCTCAGTCTTGAAGATGTTCAAACACACCTGATCACCAAGGAAGGAGTCCTTGGATTTCCCGCTGACTTTTTGATCGAAAAAGTCCGTTACCATGCTGAAAGAAAGGAGGTTCTCATCTTGGAAGCCAATTTTGCTTTGTTGGTTTATGGGACCTTCTGGTTCCCTAAAATTGACAGTTTTGTTGATATGGATGCGATCAAGTTGTTCATACTCAAGAATCCAGTACACACCTTGCTTGCTGATACGTACTTCTCGATTCACTTAAAGAATGCCGAAGGAGGAGGACACATTGTATGTTGTACCGCCTTGCTGTACTCATGGTTCATCGCTCGTTTGACTTGGTATCCGTCCCTTTGGGATGAAGTAGCAACACCTCGATGGTCCGAGATACTTATGGCCCTCACCCATTCGGACATTGTTTGGTATGATCCCGCCTATGGAGGCATGCCTATGATTCCTAGCATCGGAGGATTCCCCAACGTACCGCTTATTGTAAGAGAAGGATGTATAACTTACAATCCCGCCTTGGCCCGTAGACAGTTTGGACACCCTATGATCCAAGTGCCTGACCTGGTTTCGTTGGAAGAGATCTATTTCAAAGGAGAAGAGGATCTAGACCTAAAGACTGTCATCATTTATGCATGGAAATATATTGATATGGAAGGAACAGCTGCTTCAGGATACCCCAGTTGTGCTGTTTCTGAGGATTATCTACATTGGGTGCGAGAAAGGGCTCTCGATCTCAAGATGCCTTTTCCTTTCCATGAACCTATGGTATTGTTTGCTCATGACCCCGACTGGTTCGATGTGGATGAATTAGAACAAGTAAAAATTGCTTTAGATGAAGCCCGGAAATTGAGGACTGCTTGGAAGAATAAGTTCTTCACCCTCAAGGTAGAGAAGGAAAGACTTCAAAAGACTCCGGAAATAGAAGTTTCTAGAAAGATAAAGGCGCAAGGAGATTTATTTTCTCCTCATGCCTCTGCAAGTGCTGTCACCAGTGATGATCTCCCCTCAACTACCACAGCTTGGAAGGAGTGTGTGGAACGGCTCATCATCGAGAAAGCGGCGCTGCAAGAGCGTATTGATTAGCTGACCGAGGAGCTCCGTACAAAGGAGAAGACTGTGGGATAGAGTCCTAAGTTTTCTTTTGCTTTCGTTGTAATAAACTCTTAAAAGAGTGCTTTACTTTACATCGTTTCTCAAGAATAAAAAGTTTTTCAATTATTCTACATTATAATACTGAAAAACACTTTGAGTTTCTTGAAGTCTCCTCCTACATCCGCATTTTTGCATTAACATTTTGCATTTAGCATGGCATTTTACATTCGTGCATGTGTCTCTCCTTTGTTGTGGCTCATTCCGGTTTTCCATCTTTTGTTGTCAGTTGCCGTCTCGACCATCTGACCAAGCTCGAGGTATTATCGAAGGATAGTAAGAAGACATGGATCGCACGACCAACTTCAGAGTAAGGTCTAAACCGACATTTCACCGTCCCTCTGATGACTTTGTACCCGCGCAACTACAGCCTATGCGAGACAACCTGTTTGTTGTTCATGCTGAAAAGGAAATGGACGATCCTGGGCTTATAGCATTCGAGAATGAATTTCGTGACTTCAAGGAACGATGGAAAATGATGAAGAGGAACCGTGCACCTGATTTTTATGTTCGTGACCTGCGCCTAGTTCCAAACCTAGTTGTCCCCCCGGGATTCCAAATGCCCGCCTTCGAAGTGTACAAAGGTACAATTTGTCCAAGGTATCATTTGATGATGTTTTGTCAGAAGATGACTGCTTACCTTAGGAACGACAAACTAATGGTTCACTGCTTTCAAGAAAGTTTGGGTGGAGCACCGTTAACATGGTATATGAAGCTACAAAGGAACCACATTCAGTCCTGGGAAGACTTAGCTGTTGCTTTTGTAAAGCAATACAATTACAGTTTGGGAATAGTTCCAGATAAAATAGGTGACAGTGGATCTTCCATAGGATCCACAACTCCGATATCCCGCCCTCAACATGGGTATGCAATGCCCGCTCAGCGCGAGCAGCAATTACCTCCTAAGCGAAGGATGCCATTTCCAGATCAACATCGACAGGCTCGAAAATAGTTTCTGAATCAGAAAGTACCTCTGAATACTCTGAAAGAAGAAACTCATTGGTTTGATCTTATCCCATTGACTTACCGTCAATTATGGTTTTATTTCATCCGAAACTCGGTAATGACACCTAGAAAGACTAGAACCATGAACTCTCACCCACCGTGGTTCAACCCGAACACCAGCTGTGAATTTCATGATGGAGTGTTGGGGCATTCGATCGAAGATTGCAAAGTTTTTCAAGGAAAAGTTCAAGAAATGATTGATAATGAAGTGCTAACATTCAAAGGAGAAAGACCGATCATGAATGGAATGCCATTACGCTGATATAAGTGAAAACTCTAGAAGAACCTTCTATTTCTTTTGTTTGTTTGTGTGTTTATTTCTTTGGTTAAAAGCATATTTGGCATGTAAGAACTTTCTATTTTGAGTAAGTAATGCAATAACTGTTTGTCTTGAAGAAATCCATTCGTTTTCACTCAAATAGTTTTTTTAAAAATTATTTATAATGTCGAATTTTACCCGATCTCTTGCTCTGAAAGAGAATTGGAAGGAGGATGATGAAGTAAAACATATGATCTCTTGTTGTATGCTTCGAATAAGTACCCTATTAATGATGTAAGGCCTTATTTCAACCACTTAAACACCAACATAGTTAAACCCTCTTTTTCAAGCCTGAAAATTTTTTGTTTTCTTTCTCCCAAAACCAAAATCTCGTTTTTAGCCTGGGGCAGGGTATCACCAAAAAAAACAAACATCTTTCAAAATTGGGTGGGCACAAATATACTAACCCTTTATTCCTCCATTTTATCAGTCACAAATTAAGCCCATATACAACCTTCAAAGTCCTGATTGAAGTAAGGTTTAGTTCGAAAGCATACTCTATGAGATATTGTTTCCTGACTCCTTGAGCTACGCTCAAATTAAATCGGCTTTATAAATAATTTTAATTTATAACCCAACTAGTGATTTCGATTACAAGTTATAACGATATCCTTTTTCAAAACTTCAAGACAAACGTGTGTTGCATTAACCATTTCGAAATTGATATTTCTAACTTGCTAAAATACGCTTGACATCTTAGAAAGATTACACGGACTCCAATGGACTCGAAGACCTCGCCCACCTGGAGCAATTTACTCTTCAAGGAGTTTGATCCGTATGAGTTTGGCTTTCATCTAAAGCACAATTTGGAAGACTCAGTTATACCGCCAATCAGAGGCAGTTACGTCGAGATTCGGCGAATCTCTCCGAGAGTTTGAAAACAGTGGGGCATTTGGATATCATGTTTTCTATAAAATCCCCTCGAGACGTTTTTCTCTTAAACTATGTGACTTGGGGCATTTGAAGTGTGGAGCAAAAGATGTATATTTCATCCTCAGGAAGCTCAACCCCAACATGTTCAACAACTACGACGACCCAGGATATTTATTTTATCCCTTATGAAACTTCGGTTTGGGTACCTCCATCTACAATTTCATACAACATGTCAAACTTATCAAGATGTTACATCCCCAAATGGATTGATCACTTTTCCTCAAGAGAAATTTTGAAGTTTTGAAGCAGGATCGGGACCCCACATTTGGTTCTCCATCTACCCTCAGTGGTACTTCTATCTTTGAAGATCGGTCGGATGTTTGTTTCGAGACATTTATCCCGTTTTCGGTCATTGCTTTCGTCTGTTTTGTCAGCATAAGCATACGCATATCATATAAGTAGATAGCATAACATTTGCATTTGTGCATCCTTTGTATGTTTTACTCTATCTCTTCGATCGCGTTTACCCTTGGGTATTTGGGCGTGTCTTATTCCTTCCAAATAGAATTGTCAGCCCTAAGCAAAAAAAACTCAATAGTTCTATTTCCCCACGAAGTTCGATCCTCGTGGAAGACAGTTGTTTCAGTACATTCCCATTGGAGTTTATGCCTCTATGGTTGAGTCTTGCTCGACAGTTTCTCTTTGGTTATTTCCCGAATTGAACTTCGGTCTTTGGCAATCGCACTATGAACATCTCCATCTTTTGAGCATGGATCAAGAGTGCATTTATTTTGCACTTTGACATCATAAGGATCACCATTGAAGACGTGACGCTTCTTCGGCAATAATACAAGATCTCCTCAACAACTTACAGCTGAAAGACAGAAGATCTCTTTATTTGAGCAACTCGTTTTGGGGCAGATTTATTCTCAAAACGACAAACAACAATTTCCTCAAGACAATCTGTCCTTCCCCAGTGGATTATTTCAAGATTATCAAGACAAAACAAAGGACATTACAGGTACTTCCCCATTTGAGGATTTCTGCTACAACAATTTCACATATCTTACAATTACAACAAAGATACTCAAAAAAAAAAAGATCTTCCCCAGAGAGTTCATTATGAGTACTATCAACGACATATCTCCTTACAAGAGGACACTCCACAGATCAACCGGTTTACAACTCCTTTGAAGATCCCCGGTGCATATTCTGCAAATTGCCAATACAATACAAACTGCATATACAAACTCTACATTTACAAGATTACATCAACAAATTACAATTTACAATTCTTCAACAACAGATTACATCTACATTTACAATCACATTTACAACAGAGTACATTACGGACTACATCAACAACATTTATCATCTACAGGGTTCTACAACGAACTACACCTACAGGGTTCTGCAACGAACTACATTTACAGTCTACAACGACACCTACAATCTACAAAATTACAACCCCCTATGAAGGTGCTCTCACGAGTTTTCATCATTTCGGGAAGGAACCGAGACCAGCTCATGGTTCCTATACCATGATGCAAGGGGAAGTTCGACATCAGGAACCGAGACCAGCTCATGGTTCCCATACCATGATGCAAGGGGAAGTTTGACATCAGGAACCGAGACCAGCTCATGGTTCCCATACCATGATGCAAGGGGAAGTTCGACATCAGAGACTGAGACCAGCTCATGGTTCCCATACCATGATGCAAGGGGAAGTTCGACATCAGAGACTGAGACCAGCTCATGGTTCCCACACCATGATGCTAGGGGAAGTCCTACAACAACAACATCCACAATGACATTTACATCTACATCCACAAACTACAGTGATTCTACCATCTACGAAGTTGTGGCATTTCAGGCAGAGACTGAGACCAGCTCATGGTCCCCGTACCATGATGCAAGGGGAAGTTATACGTTTCACCATCTCAAGTTAAGTTCCAAAAGAAAGAAAAAAAATGGCGAAGAAGACATTGCGCCCCAATCAAAAAGATCCATTTTGAGTTACTACTGGCCACTACCTTGTTAATAAAAGTATCTCTCGATCACAAATCGTCAAAATCACCGCATCCCTGATGTATGAGTTACCGTTACACGTTTGGAGATTTCCCATGGGTGATTGTTCCTATCCTCATAGGGTCCCGCCTTGTTGGATCTGTTGCTCTTTTGTCCGGCATGTCGTATCCAGTTCATCCCCTATGACCTCTTCCTCACAGATTTGTCCGTCTTGCATCCTCATGTCATTGCATATCATCTTCATTCGGTGGCCTCTTAGGGCCAAAAATTTGCGCAAATGTTTGTATTTAAGTCCCTCCTATCTCGTCGAGACAGAAATTTTGATCTCCATATCTCCGAATAGGAGTAACTTAAATAGGGGCATCTGTTGCACCCTAATTTTTGACCACGAGATACCACCTCTCTTTGCGCGTTTTCTATTGTTATTCGACTTTATTTTAATATTTATACCTTTTTTTGTGACTAACCGATTTGTGCAGACGTGGTAATACCGAAAGGAGATGGCGTTTCTCATAGTCGATCATTGCACATAACTAACCATTCTAACCCACTTGTTCGTGTTTTGTTAAGTTAGGTTTGCTCAGAAAACCGTGAAGACTTTGTTTGAATTTCTTATCTCCTACAAATTGTGTTGAAATATCTTGGAACCATATACTTTCACTCTCGTGGTCCTATAGCCAGATGCAAGGCCAAATTACTCCTCGAGGTTCCTTTCTTTTTCAGTATGGTCAAGGTTAGTGACGAGATGCGTCGTGAGAACGTACAAGTTTAGTAGGAATCCAGGCTATGATAGCAGTGTGACGTCAGAAGGAGGTGGTATGGCTAATGCTAAATGTCAATATTAACAAGGAAATAAAGAATAGTTAACAATCTTATTAAAAAACAGTAGAAGCTCTTAGTGTTTGCATCACAAGACGAAAAAACTTTCATTTACACATGACGGGAGTTGTCATGTTTCAACATGGAGTATCTCGAATATAAACCAATCTTGATAAAAAAAATGCATACAAGGAGCAAATCTTCATGGAAGGCAATTATTTCTTCGCAATACGCATGACTCAAGGAACATAGATAAAATTGCAGCTGCTCACAACTCTTCCAACAGATTCAGAACTCTAGATTCAAAAGGATGCAAGACCCTCCACGAGACCTATTTCATTACATTAAACTAAGTTTTTGAATACACTTTGAACATTATTTACAAGACAATTATAAGAACGTCAACCCTGAACATATTTAGTTTTCCTTTTCAAAAGGAAGCTATCCCAAAAAAGATAAATAAAGCAACAGATCAACAAGCCACTCCTGGTTCTTCATAGCATCATCCGCGACCAGTTCTTCACAGCAAGCAACCGTAACGGTTTCCAACCTCCTGGAAGTCGTAAGATGGAAATTTGATCCCTTTGACAGCATCCCACCATCTAAATCCAACCCGCAACCTTCAGCCGGTGATGCAGTACATTCCCAACAACTTCGACTCGCTTCCCAATCCTGATCCTTAAGAGCTGGACATTAACCACTTTGTTCCAAATCCTGAAGACTCAAGAGATTTTGCGAAGCCAGCCTATATTCCCTGCAAACAGTCCAGGTGCACATTAAAATTTCTCAAGGAAATTAGAGAAGACAATGCAGATTGAATGCAAGGCAACAACATGCCTGAATACCTACCGCAACATCATTACCACCATTGCAATACAACACCCTGTGTCAAGAGGTTTAAAACCTGAAATGCTAGTTGCGATTGCTAACGAAGCTAATACCTGCAAGACGATGACAGAGCTACGTAAGTATGCTGCAGCAATGTGATGTCAATGTTATTTACCACAAGAAGTCGGAAACATCTTAAGAACCTTATGCATTCAGACGCCGCGTGGCGGTTAAACATAATTAACCTATTAGAGAAAACGCTCTAGAAAGCTTATTTTAAGCAAAACGCCACTGCTGCTACTTAGGAAAGGATGAAAAAGGATCCACTTGACAATGCCAGCTCGAGTCGTTGGTCGCAATAGGTCGAAATTTAACTCTGCACCAGCAATTCTTTCACCTGCATAACAAGGGTAACATCATTTCAGAAGAAGTTTGAAACAGAGTGTTAATAGCTTGTTTTGCGCAGAACAGGGAGGCATACCTAACACTTCAATGACCGCGGTAATGCCACTCTATCCTCCCGGTGCTCCAGTTCTTGGACAACAGTTTGTGTATGGTCAAGGACCACCCACAATGACGCCCCCACAAGCTGGATTTGGATATCAACAGCAGTTTGTTCTTGGAATGAGACCTTGTGGTGGTCCAATGCGGAGCTACTGCGTTCCTGTGGTTTAGCAGGGTCAGCACCCTGGTAGACGTTGCGGTGCCGGTCCTGTTCGACAACCTCAGCATCCAGTGTCAATGATTCAGCAACAGATGTTTCCAAGACGGTGTGTTTATCACAATCCTTCTGGCCGCAACATTGTTCAAGAGGCCCCGTAAGCAAAACCTCTTCCCTGTCACGACTGTGTTTCATTGGCCACGAGTCGAAGTATGGCAAGGTGATTCCCTGCAGAACATAAGAAATAATATATCAAGTGTTGCATGAGGACCATAATGATTTCGGTGCGTGATTCAATTTAACATGGTCTCGCTTCAGATTAAGACCATGTTGACGAAGCTCAAATGATTTGTTTACCTCATAACCTTCAAAGGGAAAGTTCAGGAGATTCAACCATAACAACATGGATCCCAAGAAATTAAAAACACAACAGAGCTGTAGCGACTCGAACACGTAGGTTGACCGTCAGTTCCATGATTAACCTGCATCATAGTAGAAGAAATTGGGATAAAAAGGGATGCCACACATTGTTGGTACATACTTGAAACGAAATAAAATTAGGTTTGAATGGATAACCTTTTAAGGTCGATTTGTTGGTCATCGTTTACAACATTGTGTTACGGGCAATCCCCTTCGTTGATAACGCCCTTTTCCTTTGATGTTAACTTGACCAATCCCGCCGCGCATCTTGAACGAGACAGGCGACATCTCTTCTTTGCACCAAAGTGACGAAAGTTGAAGCAAATTGTCGGGTTGTGGTTATTGTTTTCTGCAATACAACAGAAGAAGTTGGTCATGAATACTTGGTACTTCAACCAGCCTTTCCAAAACCATCAAATATCTCCAAAGCCTACCAAGTCCTAGGTCTAAAGAAATAAGAGTCCACCAACTCTCAACTAGGCGCCATTTCTTGCATTATGCCAAAACCTTCATCATGTTTGTGACCACGGGTTCGCTAGCATTTTCAAAACATGAAACAAAGAGGAGGATGGTTAGAGTGAAATCGTTATCACACAATCACAACATCAAAGTTCATAAATCTACAAGCAGAAGATGAGCAGAGCATTACCCTCATTGTTGATCCTGAATCCAAATCTCTCTATCATCATAAGCACCTGTTACAGGAAACCGTCGTAACCTGTTCCAAATTGAATGATTAAGCGCCGCCGATACGAGCCTTCATCGGGGATGATTTAGAATTCACAACAGTTTTCTTTGTCACCATGTGAGCAAACCTGACTGCCGTAGCATCAACAGTCGCGTCCATAGCAAGCTTTTGTTAAAGCTAGTAAGGCAGTCTTTGACAGAGACGATACCTCGAGGAAGATGAGCCCAGAGTTTGTTTCTTGGACCGAGAATAAATACACAGCTGCAAAAAGAACATTATTCGTTACCAAAGAGATTTGGAACTCGTAATTATTAAAACAAAGGCTAATATTATTACCTTCCTCGGATGTAGAGAACTCCACGTCGAATCTCACGAAGAAACCGTGCTACCACGAGCTCCTGCAGACAACTAAATCTCTCTTCCCTGTCACGACTCCGTACCTAACATTAAAACTCCTGTAAAAAATTCAGCAGCATACTTGTGGACATAGGCACTCCATTGCAACAACTATCTTCCCAACCGGATTCGTCTTGACATTTTCGCCAACCAAGAACTCAAGCAACCGTTTATTTGAATAAGCTTTTCACATTGAAGCAACGAGCTGACTCTGCCTCAGAGAACTTGGAAAACAAGTTGAAACCTGAAGAGAAACAAGTTTGAAATCCATTAAGGTCGGGAGTAAGCAAAACAACGAGGATCCACACCATGTGAATACTTTAGGCCCAAATGGATCGTTATCTACACCTGCAAAAAAACACAACCCTGAATTAGCAGAATCAATTGGAAGAATATTCCCAAAGATACCCAATTCGAATATCCAAATCAATGCAGTATCAAATATCTGATTTGCATGTAACAAAAGTTTAAGAGGATGGAATGAAAAAGGAAAGATTTCAAGTTGATTAACCCCAAAATGGAAACCATCAATCAGCATTCAAGAGATTTTATTCGAGTTCCCACAAAACCTCGCGTCTGAACCCTATATAAAGTACCGATTGGAAACGAGAGAAGGGGGATTTTGCACAACAACACATACAACAGGCGAGCTCGGAGATCCCAATTTGAAAAAAACCTAACACAGAGCAAAAATCAAAAGAAGAAGAAGAACTTATCTCGCGTCCTCCCTCTGCCGTCGCCGGAGAATCGCGAACGTCAGCCGTCATTTCCACCGCCAAAAATCCCATCGTGAATAGCCAAACAACAAACCACTACCGAGAGTTTGTCGCAGAAATCAACGTCGTCCTGAACCACCGCGAAGCCACTAGCGAGCCCTTCATCGTCGTCATCTGGGGTAACATTTTTCTTCAGAATATATTTTCATTTTATGATTGAGTTCGTTTTATGGTTTCTACCAGGTTTTGTAAATGAGGACATGAAGAACAGGTGAAAAGAAGGAGAAGATTGAGAGGAAGGAGCATCGGAGGGAAAGAAGGAGAGGGGATCGCGATCGGAACCGAGAGTGTCCGATTTGGGAACCTAGGGTTCTGGGGTTTTCTTTTTTTTTCTCTGTTTTATTTTTGCTATAATCTAGTACGTGCACCCCCATGCTATTTACCACACACCCACACACGTCACCGTTCGATTCACTGTCAGACCAGATCACATGCCACACATGCGCACACCACCATACTCCCTCACTGACTATACTCACCCAATCCCACGCCTAACCTTGTTTTTCTTTTTTTTTTAATCCAGATAATTAACGATTAATCACTAATCTGCCATTAATAACTAATTAACCCATCAACCTGTTTTTTTAGTTTTATTTAAAATAAATTAACCTTTTATAATTAACTAAATAAACTTTAAGATTAAAATTTTTATTAACCTATTAATATAGTTGTCTCTTAATTAATTTAATAATTTTAATTAACTTTTATAAGTAAAACAAAAACTAGTAATTTCTCTAATTAATTCTAATTAATCTATTCACTTCATATATAACTTATTTGTAATGTAAAATTATTTTCACAATTTAAAAGCATCTATTTAAACTATTTCATAAAAAGAAAATCATCTCCTTTTTTTAAAAAAAAAAGGGTATATTCACTTAATAATAATACTAACCTTTCAAATAATTAAAAAGAACCACCTTTTTCAAATTAATTAAATTCGGACCAATTTCACTTAAAATCAAGTTTATATAAAATCAATTCACCTAAATCAACATCTTCTTATAACGCCGCCTAAAATCAATCGACACTTTCTTATAATCCAACATCCCGTCTAAAATCAATTAACATCGAAAAATACAAATTAATCGTGCACACCCACTTCACGACACATTCACCTACACTTCAGCGCTTTCATGCGTATATGTATGGTTTACATTTCCGCAATTTATTTACCGCAATTTACATTATCGCATTTACATTATCGCATCGCATTCCGTCCAAAGGAAAAATCTACACATAATTCAACGTTGTGTGTAGTTGCACGTCATTTGCATCATTTCCCCTTGATCCTTGATCCCATTCAAGTCGATCATTTTAGGATAGGACCTACCCCATAGGAAGGACCTTGTCTGCATCTTTACAACATAGAAAAACAAAACAAACCCGATACAAACAAACTCAATCAATTCAACAACAATTCAAATATTCAATTCTATACAATTTTGCAAACACATTTAGAGAATAGATGTTAATCATCTTAAGTGAGATATAATCTCCACCCCCACAACAATACAATCAAACATGTAGGGACTTTGCCTTAAGAGCGATAAAGGCACACTCGTCAAACAATCCGAGTACTTAAGCCCTTTTCTTAAGACGATGCAAAGACCATTTCCTACAACCCCTCTTACATTTGTGGTGGTTACATCTCCCTTAACATGAAGACTCGCCTCTTCTCCTAAACCCAATCAAAATAACTACCCTAAATCCGTAGGAACTTTGACCACAGTGGAAGAGCTCCTCTAACCCTTTAGGGGAACTACAAGTACTCTGATTCCACTCCCATAAGGATATGTAGGCATAAGATGCGACATCTTATCGAGTATACTTAGAAATAAACCCCTAGGTCTCTAATCCTTTAAGCAGATAACACATAGCAATAAACAAGCATAAAACAAGAGGTTCCTGTAGAGTACTACAGAAACTTAGGATGCTAGTACCTTCCCTAAGTTTAACCAACCCCCGAACCTAAAACTCTTTAAACCTTGCATTTGCATTGCATTGTGGGAATTTCGATCTTTATCCCTTCCTTTGGACAAATCAAAGACCGGTTGCAAATGAATTAAAGATTCAAACTAATCAATAGTTTGGTATCCAAATTTCACCGCGACAAGTGGCATCTGATCCACCTACATCTGATACACCTACATCTGATCCACCTACATCTGATCCACCTACATCAGAACCACCGACATCTGAACCTCCATCAAAACTTTCTGAGAATCCATCAGAATCAACCAACCCATCTGAAACAAATATCCCTGAGACAGAGGTTCTAAACGTTACACCTCTCAAAACTGTTTTTGAAGTGTCCTCTACGTCTTATACTCCAACCACATCCTCAAATTCATCAGAATCTGATATACACCCAGATTTTTTGATATCTCCCTCTCTCAGAAATTCTGAAGTTAACCAACCAGAACCACCTGTTTCTTCTGAAATTCTCATTCCCAGTCCTATCCCCACACCTAAGCCAAGGACATCTGAGTGTGTACCATCTGCTTCGTGTAAACTGTTTTCATCTGACAAACTTCCCTCTGGTTTCAAATTCAAAAATTTCTACACCAGATTTGAACCATCTGACACTATCACTCCTCTTAAACCCAAACTTACTATCATTCTACCATCTATTCTTTAAACGTATATTAAATAACTGCCAGAAGTGATTTCATCAGAACCTATTTTATCTGATAAATCTGCATTCACTCCTTACTCTGATACCCCATTTGATGTTGTTTCCTATGCATCAAATGTAAAACCATATCTGTTGAATGCTTTAACCAGATCAAAACCTGACAATTCATCTGATCTTCCATTCATACCCTTCTACCCTCGTCCTCTGATCACCATTCCAAAATTCACCATTCCACCTTCACCCCAACCCAAACCAATCACATTGGAAACTTTTCTAAATCCAAAACCCAGGCTGAATGTTGATCATTTATTTACAAGTTTTTTGAAAGAAATAGAGATGTATTTAGGCTCTGTACAGAGGAAGTGTTCATCAACAATGGATGCAAATGAATCTGATGCTATTTGGAATAGCTTCATAAACAGATTCAATAATGTAGCATCAAATCTGAAGAACGTATGTTCTGATGATGCGAAGCTCAGATTTGCTGAAACTGCTAGAAGTTTGTTCTGGACTGTTAAAAGATCTGCACCATTGCTACTTAAAGATGCTCCCTCATCATAAGAAGAGAATACTGAATCTGCATTTGAAGACAACCCTGTGGCTATGACTCTGGTAGAACATCCCTCTGGATCTGCTGCTCCTAACTCCAAATCCCCTATGGAAATTGACTCTGTTCATGCTTCAGAATCTGTCCCACCTTCTTCATCTGAGATCAAGAAAGAGTATCCAGATCTTGAAGATAAGATTGCAGTTCTGGAAGCTGGTCAATTAGAGATTAAGTCATGGATGGCTAAGCAAGATAAGAAGTCTGAAGACATGGCCCAGTGGATGTCCAAACAAGATCAGAAGAATGAAACCATGGCTACGTGGATGTCAAAACAAGAACAGTCCTCTTCTGAGATCACTGATCTATTGAAGATGATTTTGTCAAAACAATCTTAGTTTATTTTTTTCTGATGTTTGCATCTGTTGATTGCACATGTACTTGAATATTTTCTGATGTTTGTATTTTTTGCTCTGAATGAATGAATGTCTCAATGTTTTCTCTACTTGATTTATCTTGTTTGTTTTTCCTTTTATTTGTCTTTTTAAAAGTTCTTACTTTTTGCTTATGACAAAAAAGGGGGAGAAAATAGATCTGAACTGTTTAATTAAACTCTACCAGAATGAAACTTCAGACATATCAATTTTATCTAACATAAAATCTGAGTGTTTCAGAACATTTGATAAATCTGATATACTCTTTAAATGAAACTCTGAGACTTCCAGATCACATTTAACTTATCAGACTCTGACTCTGAAACATGCAAGATCAAATGGTTAGAACAATCAAGCTCTAATTCTGAAAAGAATACTCAAGACAAAAAGGGAAGTTTCTATTCCTTATTAATATTTAATTCAGGGGGAGATTCATCATCTCAGGGGGAGTTATAATTATTCTCTTTACAATTAAACATAATTTCTGATGTTTTTGTCATCATCAAAAAGGGGGAGATTGTTAGAACACAGATTGGTTCTTAATAATATCTCTATGTTTTGATGATAACTATTATGAAATTTTGTAATTAAGAATTATATACTCTAAAATTTGCTTAAGAATGTTTGCTGCAGATATTAAAGTAAATATCACTTCAGAAGCAAATCAGATCTGAACATAAGAAATATGCAAGGCTCTGAAGCGTCAGATGCACCCATTAGAAGATTCTGAACGCTGCCATCAGAAGATCCTGAGCGTTGTCTCCAGAAGGATCTGAAGCAGAAGCTCCAGAAGAATCTGAAGCAGGCCAGAAGCATCTGAACCAATGAAGAATTCTGTATGCAGAGTTTTCAGCATAGTTACTTCAGAAGACTCTGAGAGTACTAACGCTGCCAGTACTGAGGATCTGACCCAAAACTCTGCTCTAAACTTATACACGCTAAAAGCACACTTGCTGCAAAGACTCTGATTCAGCAAAACTCTGATCAACATCAGAAGGCTCTGATCAAATTAGACTCTGATGATTCTTGCTGAAAATTGTTGAAGAAGAATTCAAAGATTATGTCCGTTGGAATATCCAAACGACTCTTTCCTTATTTATGCTAGACACAAGAACACAGACAAAAATGATTTCTCTGTGCTTACTTCTTCTAGGAAAGGTCACTTGATGTGAAGACAAAAAAGCTCAAACCTTTTGGTACACACTTCTCAACGTGAAATACTCTTGGATCACTGTGCCTATAAAAGCAAGTCTCCACTCATCTTCTTCAGTTGACGTAACACTTGAAAAGAATTCATTATCAAAGCTCTCATACAACTCATATATTCTTGCTAGAATTAATTCTTTGGTCTTAATCTTAAGTGAAAAATCACAGTTGTGATAAAGCTTTATTAGAAGCATCTTAACACTTGTATTTATTATTACATTTGATTGTAAGAAAACCTTAAGAAGATCCAGTTAGGATCAGTAGTTCTTGAGAAGACTTTGAACAGTTGTTCTTAGTGCTTACTATTGTAATCAGTTGATTAAATAGTGGATTAAGTCCTTGTTTGAGAAAGGCAAATCACTCTAGAAAGGGTGGACTGGAGTAGTTGAGTTCAACGAACCAGGATAAAAATACTTGAGGTTTTACTTCTAAGTTTTTATCTTCATACTTATTCAACCCCCCCGTTCTAAGTATTTTTTCACCTTCAATTATCCTTTTGGTGATGACAATCGTTAAAATTTTATTTAACCATCATCCTTTTGGTGGTGGCAATTTTTGAATTCATTGTGAGCTTACCATCATCCTTTTGGTGATAGGAAGCTTGGTTGATCTTACCGATATCCTTTTGATGTCATTGGTCCTTACAATTTTGAGTTTACCGTCACTCTTTTGGTGTCGTTAACGTTTGTCATTTTTTCAGCATCCACTCGATGGTCGATGTTGATCTGCTTACTTTCTTTCTTGGACAAAATTCGGGGTCTTTTAGTATTTAATTAGCTTCCACCATGAATGTATGAAGACCGTTATCATTCATATCTTCTGGTTCAAGTTAATTAAATAGGGGAACTGTCATACCCCAATTTTGTCCGGGCGTTTTAAATTTTTCATACATCTGACTTTATTTTTACTTTGCATAGAGTAATATGCATTTCATCTCGCATAGTGCATAAAATATCACCCAGAATAATTTCTCGGATTTACAGGCAGACAGGTCAAATTATATCTCAACTGTGCGTAAAATCAGTGTACGGAAAATTTCAAAATCAAGCTTTCAGATGTCAATTATATTAATCTACATTTTGCGTAGTTTAACCTGACGTGTTCGTATTAATTTTTTGACTTTTTTTGCTGCATTTTGATCAGTTTGAACATTTTAACGGGTCAAATTTTATTTTTAAATCTAACCAAACGTTGCATTTTTCCGAGTCGTTTATTTCGCACTGATCATTTTGATGTACTCGATTAATTTTTTTGAGCATTTAGGCATCTGACTTTTTTTATTTGGAGTCCCTTTATTTTTATATTTTTGTCTAAATACTTAGAATGAATAAATAGAATTATTATTTTTTTTATTTTAAGTTTATTTAAATTTCATTTAATTTTAATTAATATCATTTAATTTGGGTTCTAAAATAAATATTAGAAGCATTATTGACAATTTAGAGTTAACCCTATATTGTTGGCTGCTGAATGAAAGAGGAGAAAGAAAAAAAAAAGGGAAACCCGGCGCATGATATTGGGTAAGTAAACTCTCAATTCTAAAAAGTTGAAGGTGAGATTTTTAACTTGTAATCTATAGCCACTATTCATGCCGTTTTTCTTTATACACTGTACTCATAGATGTCGTTGTTCTTGTTCGGCGCGGACACTGCTAGCTTTACATGTGAATCTGATTGACATGTATGTTGTAAGATATAAACTAGTTTTTATATCTAACAGGTTTTTATAAACATTATGTATACAATAACTTTTTATGGTTATACACATTATTCTACACGTCTTGATAGGTTTTATAAATATTATTCTACATGTCTTGTTTTAATATATATATATATATATATATATATATATATATATATATATATATATATATATATATATATATATATATATATATATATATATATATATATATATATATATATATATATATATATATATATATATATATATATATATATATATATATATATATATATATATATATATATATATATATATATATATATATATATATATATATATAGTTAAGTTTTTATTTTATTATTTTCACTTTTTTTATTAAATTGTTTTGAATCGAATTGTGTCCACATGTTGTTTGCACATTCGTGTGCATGATGCATGACCTTTGTGTCTAGTTCGATCCGATTTTGATGATCGCATCTTTTGCGTTAACAACATTATTGTTTTAAAATGTTTTAAGAAATTTCTTTTTCGCTGTGTTTCTTTTTATTATCTTTAGATCCGCACGATTTTGTCCTTTATTGTGATGATCACATTGAGTGTAGAAAACTCTAGGTCGATTTTATTAGTTTATGTCTGGTTCCATGTTTGATTATTATTGCTCTTTGATCTTATACATGCATCCGATGGTTCGGCCTAGCGGCAATCCACTTGTTGTGCGCCGACCAATTCGTGTTTTAATTTGCAACTTTGTGTCTTAATTTGATTTTATTATGTTGTTGCTTATTGATTCGACTTGCGATGACCGCTAATGCGGTAGAAATTTCCTATTTCAATTTGTATTATTTTTCAATGATCCAACACAATTATCTTTAGATTGAATATAATTTTTTGGGAGCATTTGCATGTCTTCGCGTACGCGACCTTGATTCGCGTATTTGCGTCATGATTTTAATCCGTGCACTTCTCTTTTCAATTTACTTTTCATTCATTTGATGTGTGATGTTACTATTTTGTATGCATCTTATTTTCATTCACTCCTAAATTGCTTTTAAAACTAATTCTTGATTTAATCAAGCCATTTTTAAACCCTTGAAAGTCTATTGCTTTTTAGCATCGCCATCAACCTCATGCCAACACCATCTCTCTTTCTTTGGTTGCAGTTTCGTTTACTAGGAACACCCATAGGGATTAGGAATCGACCTAACTTTTTCTTAAACCCTTGATCCAACGTCAAGTGGTTACTTCCTTCATAAGTCGGTTGCCTTTTGCAATCGCCATCATGCAAAATTCAAACCTCAATCTTACATCGAGTATTTTTCTTTAAACTAAAATATCTTTTCTCAAAAATATCCAAAAATACTTTAACTCATCTCTAACTGTTTTCCAAACCCTAATATAACACCTAACAAATCCCAAATAATTTTTCCTTTGGGATTTTCCGTTTAAAACTTTTCAAAAAGGATATGCTACCTAGCATCGTCCATAAAAAACACAAAACCAACAAAAAAGTATTTTCAACACAAACTACGGAGTTCTAATTCCCTCTGGAATACGTGGGCACTGAGTTGCAAAAATCGGACGAACTCAATAATAAAAAGCTTTCATTTTTCCCCAAGTATTCATTCATCCATCTTTCCCTTACCAAGCTTATAGATATCTAACACCCTTCATACTTAGACAACTTAGACTGTTCTCATCGAGTACGATGGATGTAGGGAGTGCTAGTACCTTCTCCTTACATAACTGACTTCCGAACCCAACATGGTTGCGATGACCATACCCTATCCTTTTTCCCGCAGATTTTCTAGA
Organism: Lathyrus sativus; assembly: GCA_963859935.3. Classification (NCBI taxonomy): domain Eukaryota; kingdom Viridiplantae; phylum Streptophyta; class Magnoliopsida; order Fabales; family Fabaceae; genus Lathyrus; species Lathyrus sativus. The sequence continues at coordinate 292,075,776 of OZ012737.1, forward strand.
TATTTTCCCTTTCCCTTTATGGAATAAATAAAGTTTGGTGGCGATTCTCTGTTAGTCCATCTGCGAAATTTCTTCTCTAGGTCGTATTTTTATTTGCTCATTTTCAAGCCATTATGATCGTCATGCATGAGAGTTAGAGTTCTCACAGGAACAAATACACAACTTATCAGCAAGTGATAAAACTTGGGGCACAAGAGCATTTGGATCCATTTGTGGGTCACGGCATCAACAAATTCTAAGTGTCGGGGAGTCAGCCCCAACCTATCCAATCACCTGTCTGCATTAAAAAATCATATGCATCATACGCATCATAAGCATCATTGCGTACATGACCAAAATTTGTATACATCCCCAACATTTACATCCCTATATGCATCTCAGTGCATCAACATTTGCATTGTATTTCCATCCAATATGGAGTACCTTTTTTAAACATGCATGCATGCATAAGCCAGGGTCTAGGATCAATAAAGAGATTCCAGGTTGATCCTCAAATAAGCCAATGGGTGTTCCCCATGGAGTTGTTCTCTTCAGACCGGATCATTCATTGGTATTTCCCCAGCAGAGTCTCCATTTGTCGCACTTCGAAAAATACGACCTCGTGAAGAAATTTTATGGATAAACTAACAAAGAGTCGCCACCGAACTATATTTGTTCAACAAAGAGAAAGGGAAAATATCGAGAAAACCCACAAGGTATGTTCATCACAATCATGTTGAAGGCGTGAGAAAACACAAGAAAGGGGGATTGAATTGGGTTTTCAAAAATGAAAGTGTTAGATCCATGGTTCTATGATTGGCTAAATTTTGGTAAAACATGATTCTACACTGATATTAAGCAAGATGTTATAACATTCTCATCAACTGTTATGACAATACTACTGTCATGTGTTTCAGGCAGATGTCGAAGACAGATGTCATGACATCTTGGTCTGGTACAGCAGGCTGCTATTTTATATCTCTTGACAGGTGTGTTTTGATTTGATGAGATCCTCTTGGATATACCTCATCATTATGCGCAAGTCAATGAGATCTATTAGAAACAAAGTGCAGATTTAATTGGATTTCATAAAAAGGATCTTTGAGATTTTTTAGGAAACTATACAATATTTGTTCCTATTTTTATGGAGAAGATTCTGCAGAAGATTTACAATGTGAAGATTTGGAGTTTGATTTGATTTGATTTGATCAAATCTGAGTTGGTTTTAATTATGAGAAGATTTGGAGTTTGATTTGATTTGATTTAATCAAATACGAATTGGTGTTAATTATGAAAAGATTTGAAGAATTATTTGATTTGATTTTATCAAATCTGAGGTAGTTTTTGCTAAAGTCCAAGCCCATACTAGAAGAGTCTATAAATAAGGACTTGCTAGACCTAAAGAAGACAAGCATTCATAACAAGAAGATCTTGGGTTCAAGATAAGGGTTTAGGGTTTTGAGAGTCTCTTGTGTGTGACTTTGTAAGTCACCCTTTGTATCTTTTGGTGCATCGTGGTAGACATATTTAAGTTGTATATTGTTCTTGATTAAAGCTGTTAAGCAAGATCGAGTTGTGTCTTTGAAGAGTGTCTTCTAAAGCTTATTCATTTGTTGCCATCTGTAATACCCCAAATTTTTCCCTAAGATTAGTCGTTTCATCTTGCATCCCATTTTATTTTGCATTGCGTTTAAACTAACCACTAACGGGTTGTGCAGTTGTTTGATTGTTGCAATAAAATATCATGTGGCGCGCTCTTTTAGTTTACAGGGTTTCTAGTCCCACTTTATTTTGAATGAATAAAATAGCACAATTGGCAAGAGACCGTGTGTAAGGAGTTGTGAGTGTGAGAGGTCGAGAGTTCGAATTCCACCGCAACAGAAAATGGCGACTTCACTGGGGACGCCATAACTTTTAAGGGTTACCCCTATTTTGTCTATTGTATGATATTTTTCATTATTCTCTTGTATATATTATTATTGTGCCTTGTTTAGGGGGTACCCTGTTATTATGAGATAAGTCCTAACCTGGACTTGAGTGACATTATTATAAGAAGGTGAGATATTCGACGAGGCTTGTCGGGAGTGAGTCCCGACCAAGTTGACTCGAGAATCACCGATCAGTTGAGACCCTTTCGAAAATGGTTCGGTTGATCGAGTTAGTCGTGAAAACTTTTACTATTTTCGATTGGAGTCCGTGATATTGGGGACCGTAGTACCTTAACACCACTTTGGCCTTATATAGGACGTAGTGCGGGAACTATGTGGGAGTAGTCCTACAATAGTTGATACGCAATGCTACACTCAAAAAAGGTTCTCTTGAGAATATTATCGACCCCCGAGTCAGTCGGAAAGTTGATAATATTCAAAGGATGGACCGATGACTTTGGGCACTTCTTAGAACCTTGTTCTGCAGGTACAACTAACCTTAGTACATACCTTATTGGGATGGGTAGACCCTAACTCATTGCACATACCTTTAACCTAGGACTTATGAATATATGTGCATTGCATCAATAAAAGCATCACATTGCATTACACTTCATGGAATTCAAACATTATTTATGGATATTATAGGATACCATGGATTACAAAAAAAAACTTTGAGATATTCTTTTAAAGAACTTAAGTTAGATGACCTAAGGAAGCTAGGAGCTTTGGTTCAAGATCAACAAAGGATCTAGAAACAAGTATGGAAGGCCGTTATTTTTGTTGAAACCTCAAGTAGACGAAGGTTTCCTTTCGACTTTGTTACAGTTCTAGGATCCAGATTATGTTTTCCTTACATCCCTCGAGTACCAGCTCTTGCCTACCCTAGAAGAGTACTCTCAGTTGGTAGGGTTACCTATTCTTAAGGAGTCTCCTTTCCCTTTCTTGGAGAAAGACCCTAAAGGACAAGATCGTTGCTAAAGCCATATGCTCGAAGTTATCCGACATCAAGGACACTAATCACCAACAATTGTGAAGACTTTTCCAATGTACCCTTGCTTGGTTTTGATGAAGGAGTTATTTTCCTTTAACTCTCGATTTACCTTTTGAAGATAGGCTCATCCTAAAAAAGGCCTAGCCCGAAGAGCAGAGCAAGGGGCAGAACAGGAAGCTTCCTTATGGTCATTATTAGCTTTTATTTAGCTATTATGCCAAGACTTTTCTAAGAATGTTATTTGTAATCCGTTTTCAAATTAATAAACAAAGTTTTGGCCTTCTGCGATATTCGTAAATATTTGAATTCCATGAAATCATTTCATTCGCATTTCATGTGTCTCCCAGTTTCTCATACTCGGTTCTCTCGCCTTCCAGTTTCGTCACCCTTGGTCCTCCGCATCAGTATAATAATAGAGCCCAAGCTCGAAAAAGGATGGAAGAACAAGCTCAAGAGATTGACCGTGTCAGCCATGAACTCGAAGATCTTCGAGGAAGTGTGGGGCAAATTATGGAGATGCTGCAAGCCCTTAAGGTGAAGATGGATAATCAACCTACTGTTGTTTCTGAGATTACCAACACTATTGTGGGTTCTCACCCAGCTGTTACTGTTGAGAACATACCTCCTCATGGTCTTCAACCCAGTTTGGTGCATTCTACCATTGCTCAACCAGTTCGACGAGTTACTCCTCCGAAGTGCAAAACTCCGAGCGTTGACCACCATAAAAAACCTACACGTCCGAGAAATCGCTCGATGGATCATCACCGACCTTGGCAACCTCAGCAGAATTATGTTCAAGGTTATCCAGTTCAGTATGCTCCACAACCCTATGTAGCTATTGTTGCACCTCCTTTCAGTCTGCAATTTCCTACATATCAGCCCGTGCCGCCGGCTCCGGTTTATCAACAACCTCTTGTTTATCAGTCTGCACAAATTCCTATCAACTGTCAGCGAGCGCCCAATGCTTCTGCCAATCAACCGTCAAAGGAGCAAGCACCTCGCCAAAACGCTCAAAATAGGAGACCATACAAGCCTTGTCCTCCGATCCCAATGACATTCACCGAGTTGTATTCTTTCTTAGTGCAATAAGGTCTGGTTGTTACCCGAACTTTGGGTTCACCTCCTAATCCTTTGCCAGCCAACTACAACGCCACCGCTCATTGTTTATTTCATGAGGGTGCGCCAGGTCATGATTTAGAGAACTGCTATGCTTTGAAGAATATTGTGAGGGATCCGATGGAAAAGAAGATCTTGTCTTTCGATGATCTGCAGCCCAATGTCAAAAGCAACCCTATGCCTAACCATGGGGCTGTTAATTCTGCTGCCGACTCATCCGTTGAAAAGTCTTATTCTTGATGTAGCTCAGATCAATATAGCTGGGACAAGCAAGACGACTCATTCCAATGAGGCTCCGCCAGAGGAAACCACTGCTATCGTGCCAGTGTGAAGACAAAGATTTCATAAACACCTATTGAAGGACTTGTCATGCAATTCATTTGTTTATTTGTATTCTGTTTCTTTGATTAAGCAAAATTAGCATGTACGAACTTGTTATTTTGATTAATTAATGCAATGTATATGTTTGTCTTGAATAAATCCATTCGTTTCACTCATTAAAAATATCTTTTCATAAACTTATAATGCCAACTTTACCCGATCTCTTGCTTTGATTGGGAGGAGGAGGATGAACCAAAAAACATCAAATCTCTTGTTGTATGCTTCCAATTGAAACTTGTTGATGATGTAAGGCATTGTTTCAAATCCTAAACAATGGAGATATAAGGACGATAATCCTTTTTTACCCCCTTTTGAGCCTTGAAGTAGGAGTTTTTCTTGCCAAACATAAAAAACCCTTTACTTTAACTTGGGGCAAGGTAGTTTTCAGTTGAATGGATTGAGCGCTTAGACTCTCAAAGAGGAGGAGTGAACCTTCGAGAATTCATCCTTAACATCTTAGGAAGTTAAAAGTCAACGACTATCCTTCTACTATTAAAGAGTGGGGCAGTCACGAGCTTTTAAAATGAGTCACACGACTTATTCAGCAAAAATAAAAATATATATAGCCCGCTAAGTCACAACCTATGAAGGAGACTTAGGTAAAACTGGGGAATCCCGCTGGAATCCAAGGTCAAATCAAAAGACGTCGTCCGGGCAAAAGGTGGGGAATGAAAAATAAAAACAAAAAACAAGGGATTACCACAAAGGACCCCCAATAAATAACAAAGTCGTGTGATCAAACAAAAAGATAGGTGAGTGACTGCCATGTCCAAAGCTCTGATGAGTTCTTGACCATATCAAATCCGATTGAGATATGAGTGCTCGTATCCGGTTAACTGAATTAGGATTGGAGAATATCACGAAGAGGGGTGGGTACAAATAACTTTGAGCCTTTATCCCTTGTTTCTTAAACCGTGAACCAAGCCACGATATAACCTGTAAAAGACCTAATTGAAGTAGGACTTCGTTTGAAAGCATTCTCGACGAGATAATGTTTCCTGACTCCTATGAGTTATGCTCAATTTAATGTTGGCCTTATAAATTAATTTCATATCCTAATTAGTGATTTCAATCACGAGTTATGGTGATCTTTTTCAAAATAAAAACAAAATTTTTCAAGACAAATATTGTTGCATTGATAGTTTCAGGATATCATTTCACGCGTGTTGATTTTACCTGATACCTTAGAAACTTACATATAGATGGCGACAACAAAGCTTGAACATCTTGCTAAGCAGGGGCAGGTAACTTCCAATTCACTACTGATGCAAGCCTGACTTTCTTAAAGAGCTATTCTTAAAGACTCAATCGTAACACGGTTGATCCGTGCCAATTACGTCGAGATTTGACGGATCTCTCCAAGAGTTTGAAAACAGTGGGACAAATTGAACTCCATGTTTCTCTGTAAATTCCTCTCGAGATGACTTTCTCACAAAGCAGGTACCCTAGGGCATGATATTTTTCAAAATGGCGACTACTACAAAGTCCATTGAGATCATAATTAACTTTACAACATGCTTCATGCACCCGATGGATTTTATTCCTGACGGTCTTCATTCCCCAGTAAATCTCATCGTTGCAGAAGTACATCTACACCATTGACATAGTCCCCAGCGAGACTTTAAGCTGATAACACTTTTGGGAGCCATCCGATAAATCCTCAGTGACTCTCAAGACTGCAAAGACATCTCTGGTACCCTCCAAGTGATATATGTTCTGGAAGACCCATTCTCAGGGGAATCATATGTTCCTCAGTGAAGTTTCCTTACCTTCCTCAGGGATGTTCCCCATGAGATTGCCATGTTCTCCCCAAGCAGTCAAGGTACTGTCCTCAAGAATATCTGTCGATTTCTCCCCAGTAAGTCCGATGAACTCTCTGCAGGGAAATTTGATATACTTTATCCCCAGTCAGACGTACCTTTTCCCCAGGAACCGAGGTATTATTCCCAGGAAGTTGCTACGCTATCTCCATGAAGTTGCCTAGCTCCACACCTTCCCCATTCAGCGGATATTTATTTTATCCCCGAAAGTCTTTGATCCTAAGAGTTCTTTGGGCTGACTATGGTTCATGATAGCAATCCCTCACGTGAAATCATGACATCTTATCCCCATGCGGAGATCAAGGATCCCCAGTTGAAGTCATGATATCGTACTCTCTAGTGAAGTCGTGTCATCTTCCCATGTGGAAGTCATGAGATTTTCTCCCCAGGGAAGTTATAAAATTGAAGCAAGATTTGGTTCTACATTAACTCTTCCTATCCCCTGATAGATGTACGTTGCAGAGTTCGCTAGGGTACTCCTGTTGAGATGTTTATTTCATCTCATGTCTCATCTCTCATCTCTTTTGTCAGCATATGCATGAGCCTAATCATTGCATTACTCATTGCATGACATTTTCATACACGTTAACATACACATTAGTATACACTTTGGCATGCGCATTAGCATCTACATTGTTTTGCTATCTGTGGCATCCCTTGTCGTTACCACTGAGTAACTGGGTTTGTCCGCTCTCTCCAAGTAGATCATCAGCCCTAAGCACAAAATACTCATTTGTTTCCAGTTTCCCCATCGAGTTCATCCCTCGTGGACGGTTATTTCAGTTACCTTTCCACATTAGGTAAGATAGTCCCATTTGAGTTCGTTTCCTCAATGGAGACTTGTTCGTCAGTTCTTTCTAGCCCAGTTTTGTTACCTTGCAACTTTCATTACAACCTTCATTACAATTTTTCATTACACTCTACAATTGATCTTCTTGTACAAGGAGCTCATTATTTCAGTACAACCTTCATTACAATTTACACCGTTCTTTCATTACAACCTTCATTACAAGCTTCATTACAATTTACATTACCTGTTACCATCTATACAAGCGGTTCTCACCCGAGAAGCTTATCATTGCCTCTTGCAAGTAAGCGGTATTTCTCACCTGAGGAGCTTATCTTATCTTCGTCATGACTTGCAGCAAATGGTCATCTCCATCGAGCAGCTGGGCTTCCATTTTCCTTTTCATCTTGAAGTGTGGGGAGGTTTTGAACTGAATCATATTCCGGAGAGCATGAATCCTGAAGAATGAAGAAGTTCGTTTATCCTTTAGTAAAAGAAGAAACCGAATCATGTCCAGGGAGCACAGACCTGAGACGTGAAAAAGTATATTATCAATCAATCTATTACCCATAGATAAGCAACAGTCTCTTTATTTGAGAGCTTATCCAGTTCAACATATAAGTCCCTTCCGACGATAAGTGGCATTTCTCTCTCGAGAAAGCTTATCAGAGCGTTTCCCATTAAATTCCATTTATTTTGGCATACAGCCGGTTTTACCCTGTATATTTTCAACGGATTCCTAAATTCCGTTTGATCCTGTCACGAGGGAGAGTTTGCAGAAGCTCGGATGTTATTCTTTTCTCAATGCTCCAGCATCTTGTTAATCGTTCCTACAGTCGTACAGATCCAGTTTTACTTTTACTCTAGAGTATCAGCCGGGTACGCTTGAACTTGTTGATAATTACTCGTAGATATTCCCTAGTGGAGGCCGTCTCACCGGTGCCATCTCCATTGAGGATCCCATTCTTACTATTTCTTTTTTCTAAAGTGATAATTGGTCGTACTCGCACCAGTTGACTATCACTTTAGAATTCCCCAGTGTCGTGTTATCACCCAGTGCGTCATATTCCCCAGTGTGGTTTGTGCATCGCGTCTGTCCCCTATGTCATCGTGTCGTCTGCATCTCTACATTTACCATTCCATCATACGCACCATACTAAATTCATGACATTGTCAGCATTATAGTTTATTTCCGTTTTGTCCATAGCATTGCATATCACTGCATCTAAGGGCAAAATTTTCGGTTATTTATATTTAAATCCCTCCACCATGATTTCTCGAGCCTTCGTTGCTCAAATCATCTGGTGAAGCTATTTAAATCGGGGCAACTGTAATACCCCAAATTTTGCCCTAAGATTAGTCGTTTCATCTTGCATCCCATTTCATTTTGCATTGCGTTTAAACTAACCACTAACGGGTTGTGCAGTTGTTTGATTGTTGCAAGAAAATATCATGTGGCGCGCTCTTTTAGTTTACAGGGTTTCTAGTGTCACTTTATTTTGAATGAATAAAATAGCACAATTGGCAAGAGACTGTGTGTAAGGAGTTGAGTGTGAGAGGTCGAGAGTTTGAATCTCACCTTTTTCACTTTTTGTTTTGTTTCTTTTATTTTTAGTCTAACTTTTCTATTTTCATAAAAAAATAACAAAAATTGTTTTTTTATTATTTAATTATTATTTTCGTATTTTATTTAAATTATTTTTTAAAAAATATTATTTTTTCACTTTTTTTTCTTCATATTATTCATAAAAACATCCAAAAATCATAAAATTAAAAATATTAGAAAAGATTTTATTCATTTGATAATGTTTTTAATGTTTAGTATAAATAAATAGAATTTTAAGTTTATTTTAAATTGTTTAAATTTTATTTAGTTTTAACTAATTATTTAAGTTGGGCTTTAAAGTGGCCATTAGGTTAGAGTTAACCCTAATTTGTTACCTATATAAACATAAGTTATATTTGAGAAAGGGAGGAAGAGGACAAAAAGAAAAAATGGCGGCCGTTCTCACGACTTATCAGAAGAGGAGAGATTTTTGAAAAAACCATCATCGTTCATCATCAACGAACTCCATCGTAGAAAAGTAACTTCAAATCCGTGAAAGGTGAGTAACTCTTGTTTCTAACGGATGTTTTCTTTTGATGTTTTTTTACAGGAAAAGAAGAAGGGATCGTGGCCATGCAAAGAAGAAGAAAAAAAGTTTCAACAGGCAACAATGGCAGCAGTAACCATAACCCTCCCCCAATTTATCCCCTCTTATTATTTTTGTTGTCTTCTATTTTTCTTTCTTTTTCATTTATCATTTGTTTGTCTTATTTTTTAATTAACTTGAAATGATATTATAAGGTAGTAACTAGTTCTACAATTTTTCTTTTTGATTAAAATTAAAAACTCTCTGTTTTTTATAATTAATATTAAAACTTCTCTTTTGTTATAATTAAAAATTAAAACTCTTTTTGTTATAATTAATATTAAGATTTCTTTTATGTTACAATTAAAAAACTGAAAAAAAAATTAATTAAAAAACTTAACTCTTTTTCAAATAAATAAATAAAACTTGATTTTCTAGTTAAAAATACAATTCTAACTCTTTCTTTAAAAAATTAGTTTTTTATAAAATTAAAATCCACTCTTTTTTTCAAAAATTAAAATTAACTTCCTTCTTATTTAAACTAAAAATTCCAACACTCATTTCTTTTTCAATTAAAATTTATCTTTCATGTAATTAAAATTCTAATTGTTTATTTAAGTTAAAATTTCTAACACTCTTTTTTAAATTAAGATCCTAGTACTTTAATTTCGTTTTCATATCATAAATTTCTAACTTTTATTAAAACTCTAACTGTTTAACTCAAAATTTTTCTTAATAAATTTTTAACATTTTTAACATTTCACACTTTCATTCCAATTTTCTAACTAAAAAAATACTAAAATAAAAATGCTTAATATTCCCATTTAATTTTCATCTTTTGTCCTTGGGTATTAATCCAGTACTTTTCACATTTTATTTTCTTTGGGTTGTAATTATGCGAGGCCATCGTCGCAATTATTGTTCTTGTTATTTTTTCGGTTGTAATTTATGCGAGGCTATCGTCGCAGTTATTTATTTTTCACATTTTTTTGGGACTTGTAATTTACGCAAGTGATCGTCACGACGCTTTCCTTACTGCTTTCTTTACTTTCTACATTTTAATTCTGTCGTATGATATTTTGCCATGTTTGCATGTTTTACCGTTATTTTCCCCTCCGAAGGAATTAGGTCTAGCTGTTTGACCGCCAAGTCAATAACCCTAATTTTTGACCGTTTTAAACCCTAATAGTTTAAGCGTCCCGCCTGTTGCACCCCAAAATTTGCCCAACCTTTCTTTACCTAGCTTATGTTTCATTTCATTCACATTAGCATTATCATTTGCATTTCATTGACATGTGTGCAGGAGATCAAGAGGTATGATTACCAATCAAGAGCTATACAAGACTATGAAGCTAGCTAAGAGGGTTATTCAAGTGTTTAAGGGTTGATATCCTCACCAGAGAAGTCTAAGATCCTCAGAAAGAATGGTTGAAACCAAGAGTGTATGTCTCCTAACTTGAGAGTTGTGGGAAGATCATCAGATGATTCTGAAGCCATGAAGTTGGACTTGAGGTCTTGAGAGAGCTCATGAAAAATTTTGAAGTTCATTTGGGAGCTCAGATAAGTCCTTATGCAAGATTAAGAAGCCTCAGCCATGATTGGTGCAGCTAGGGTTTGACTGGGTCAACCCTAAGTCAACTGATGATTTGAAGAAGGTTGAGACCTAATCCAAGAGCCATGTGATCATGGATTGATACATTGAGATGTTATAAGGATGGTTCCAATGTTAACTCATCATGATTGAAGAGTTTGAGAAGTTTTGGGCTAGGGTTGCTAAGGCTTGACAGTGTAAAATCCCCTAGCTTAACCGCTGACTTCAAGACTATTTAACTCAAGATATGATGTTCATCTCATCTTGACCCCAACATGATTGTTGTAGGGCATGATATTAGCTTTAATTTGAGTACTAGAAGTCCTTGATAGGATTTATATAACTCAAGTTATGAGCCAGACAGGTTACAAGTCATCTGAGGCATGTGAATTTGGAGCTTGAAAGTTACCCAACTTGTATGACACTTTTTCCTTGGAAGGATCATTCCTATGAACTTTTGGTTAACATGAATGTTGTTCCTTATCCTCTTATCTTTCTAAATAGTACTAGAAGTCCATGATCGGATTTATAGAACTCAAGTTATGGCTTTGACAAGTCAAGGGTATTTTGGGTATTTGGACATTATAGGTCATTTTGCATCATAGGTCAATTTCACTATCTTGCAAGCCTCAAATGGAGTTTCGTGCAACTTGAAAGTTTCTCAAAATGATGTTTTTAGCTCAACCAAGTATCAAGAGTCCATTGATATGGATAAGGGCAAGAATTGGTTGAAGAAATTTCTCAAAAAGGCCATTTTAATGAATTAAAAGGGAAAAATTCAAAACAATTGGTAATTGAATGATTTCAAACCAAATTGGTACTCATTTTGATCGGAAATGATATTCTAAACACTTTTTCATTATTACATTTTTGAGTTGATACTCATTTCATGGCATTTTGGTGGATTACTTCATGATGAAGTAACACTTCAAACATCCATCTTTGGTTGAAATCAAAGGAGAGAACTCATTCATTTACACTCCATAACTCTCAAGTGAGTGAACTGAAGGGGATTGAGAGCAAGAACAGAGCCAATTCGTGCATACCATAAGTGGATTTTTGAGAAAAAGTTGAAACTTGGAATTGAGAAATTTGGCCATGAATGGGCCTCCAATGGATCAAAACATAATATAAATAGATTTTAGATCATTTTCAGAGGCTTCTAGTGCCATCTTCGCTGAAGAATCAGTTAGAGAAGTTTGTGGAAGAAGCTTGAAAGTGGATTTTCGAGTTTCAAGATAGGGGCGGAATCAAGATCAACCAAGCATCTAGACTTGTTCATCATCAACCAATGCAGAAATCTGCACCTTTTGGAGGAAGAATTCACCCTCAAGAACACCAAATTCGAAGCTTCCGATAAGGTTCTTGATTCTCAAAATTCCTCTTAATTTAAGTATAATTAAGTTAGTTTGAACATGCGGTTAAGTTAGTATTCAACCTTAGATGGATTTAGAATTGGTTTGGTGAAGTTTTATGACAATTTTTACCATGGCATCCCAAGTTGTAGTTCGAATATCTCTTTAGATAATGGATAAAAATGAGAAAGAACATGATATTTGGAACCTAGGGAGTGAGAGGAAGAGATTAGTGGCATCGTTTTAAGTTTTCGTGAGAGTTGAAATTTCTTGATGATTCTTGATGTCCATGGCTTCTTGAGTTTTAATGGAGGAAAGTTAAAATAAGTGGTAGATTCAGATTCCTTGCGAAAAATCCCATGAAATCGGTTAAAGAAACGTAAGAAACGGTGGAAAAATGAGAGAGCCACGTTGTTGGGGCATCCGCGCGGCAGCCGGCGGTAAGGGGGCGGTGGCTGGAAAATTCGCCGGCGAGTTGGAGAATATGAAGTGAAGAAGATGACTCCGTAGCCGTCCGATGCGATTACCATTACCATTTGCGGTCACGATTAAAAGCTTCCATGGTCCATCTTTGACTAATTGCATGAGATTACTTGGACTTCATTAATGTGTTGGCAAGCTCCCATCCCTTGGATCGTTTGACTAGTCCACTGATCTCGTGGCTGTAGATTTATCTGCATTTCTTTATTTCCTTTAATTGATCTTATTACTTCTTTAATTGTTTCATTCATTTTAATTCATAAAAATAGTAAAAATGCTTAGAAAATTATGAAAAAATTCGTGGATGATCCTTATCATGTCTATGATTTTTGTGTGCAATTAGATTTTATTTTTGTTCAGTTGTCAATTTAATTTCGTTTTTCTCCTTTAATTGGATAATAAAAATGCCAAAAAATGCATCGTTTCTTGCTAATTTTTGTTATGGAGTTTGGTATAGAATTAAGACTTGAAATTTTGTGTGCTGGTGATAGACATGTTGATGATGTTATGCGATATTTGTCATGATTTTTAGATGATTCTAAATAGGATTTTGAGCTAGTTGTTTAGGAGTATTCATTGTTGGATCCCTTTAGTGTACCCTTGAGGTTTTAGATTTAGTTTGAGCCTTTTGATTTAGGTTTAACCCCTGATTTTTGTACCATAGAATGTCGATACATGTAGGATAATATAGTATTTTCCCTAGAATTTTTAGGAATTATTTTCAATTAGTTCCCTATTTTACAAGTTAACTTTAGTTTAGGTGATCCTAACTTAGAAAACTTCCTAGATTAACCTTGTAAATGGCCATTAGATGATTCTAAGTAGGGTATTCTTTCTTGATAGATTGGTAAGTAGGTAGATACCTCATTAGAACTTTGCTAAAGCCTTGATATAGCTTTTGATTCCCCTAGCTTAGGTGATCCTTGTAGCTAGTCTGTAGGGTTTCCTAGGAGTGTTGTGTTGCCTTCTGTCCCCTATGTGATTTTCTCCTTGGGCTTTGCCCTACCCTCTTTATCCAAGTCTTGAAGAGGATCCCTCCTAGGAGAGCCTAATCCTTCCTTTGGTTGGATTTTGTGCATTCCTCAGGAGGTTGAGCCTTGAATTGACATTCCCTAGTATAGTACCTTCCTTTGGTTTGTACTATCTTTATCCTTCAAGTCTTGATGAGGAGCCCTCTTGGGAGAGCCTAATCCTTCCTTTGGTTGGATTATGTGCATTCCTCAGGAGGTTGAGCCTTGGATTGACTTTCTTGGCATGATATATTCCCTTGGTTTCTATACTGTCATCCATCTCAAAGTCCTTTTCTTAGGATCCCTCTTGGGAGAGCCTAATCCTTCCATTGGTTGGATTCTGTGCATTCCTCAACAGGTTGAGCCTGAGATGGACAGTCTGTGTTGATACACTATAATTAGTTACCCTTAGATTGATATCTAGGACCAATACCCAGTCTTTTCTGTCCTATTGACATAGGATCCCTCTTGGGAGAGCCTAATCCTTCCTTTGGTTGGATTTTGTGCATTCCTCAAGAGGTTGAGCCCATGATGGACTCTGGTATTGATACACCTCCAACCTAGTGCAGCCTGGGATGACTTCCCTGTTGCTCATTTTGGTTTCTCTCCCTTGTTTGAATTGCTTGATTAGGCTAGGAGCATGATTTCTTAGAGGTTGAGTGGGTCTCCCTCTGCTTGTTTGCATTAAGGGTTGAGGTGATCCTCCCCTTGCTTGTGTGTTATTTTTCTTTTCTATCTGTGTGATTGCCTAGAGGTTGAGTGAGTCTCCCTCTGCTTGTATTGTTGCATTGCATGTGTATCTTTACTGTTTACTGTTTACTGTTTATCTGTTTAAGCTGATGCTTTGTCTGTTTTTGTATCCCATTAACATGATCCACTAGGAATCTCACTTCCTTTGATAAGGAAGTGATGATTAGAACTTTAGGTTGAAACCTATGCATGATAACTTCTAGGAGATCCCTGTTTGAAACCTCAACCATAGGATGAATCCTTGGCATGACGACATTAGGACTTGACAGTCTCCCCATAGAGTTCGTTCTCTTCTCATCTCAAACAACAGTACAAAACGTAATAAAGGCAAGTTAGTACAAAACGTAATGATAATTGAGCGGCCTCCTCTCAATAGTCTAGAATGTTTAGTATATGTTCTTTGGATGATATGCGACGCATTCACTCCTAAGTCACAGTCTCTAGTGTTGTACAAACTACAGACAACCATAAAAAACAGTTCTTCCGTAAAAAAGACAGAAAACAAACTTCAAACCTTTTTGCCCCGTGGGCCCATAATTGAAAGGAAAGCTTTTCTGAAGAAAAGAGTGTCGTTAACGCCCAGTTCTACCGCAAACGGTAACGCCTAAGTCTCCAAGGGTCGAGCTGCGTACACCAAACTGTTGGAACTGTTTGTTAACCCTACTCGAAAAACAGATGAATCTGAATCCCCGTAATCCGTATTATCCCAAACTACGTAAGCTCTGATCTCTCATATCTGTTGAGAGTACGTAGGCACAATACTTATGTATTGGCGAGCCACCTTCCCCCATCCGTTTACCCATAGTTAGCCGAACTACGTTGACTCTGATTTCTCATTCTCTGATGAGAATACGTAGGCATAAAGTGCGACGCTTTGCTGAGTCATTTTTCTTTTTTTTTCTCAAATCAGCCTTGATAGGTAGATAGTAAATAAACCTGTCAGATAAACACAACAAGCGTGGATCCCATCGAGTACGATGGACGTGAGGAATGCTAATACCTTCCCCTTGCGTGACCGACTCCCGAATCCAGACAACGGTTGCGATGACCTTGTCTTATACCTTTTCGTCAGGTTTTTTCCGATCGTTTCCTTTCCCTTTCTGAGGGATAAATAACGAAAGGTGGCGACTCTTCTGTTTTGCCGGCACCTTATTTTCGCGGTAGCGACACCGTCGTGGACGAAAACGCCATTTACCCTAGCTTTTAGGTCAAAGAGCCGTTGTGCTCTGTTTTAGGGTTTCCCGTCGTGGAATCCCTAATTTCAACCCTAATTTTAATTCAACTTTTCAACATAGAAATAGGAGTTTCAAAACTCCACGTAAGCGTGTCCTTAAGATACGTTTACTCCCTTTGAAACCTTGACCACAGTCAAGACGTTTCTAACCCCCCTTTCAAGGGGAACTACGATTACTCTGATTCCATTCCTTATCCAGGATACGTAGGCACAAGATGCGAAGTCTTGCTGAGTAAACCTAGGACTAACCCTTAGGTCTTTAGGTCACTCTATCCCTTAGCTCAGTATATATACATCAAGCAAATAAATAAATAAAAAAGCATACAATAAACAAAAGGTTCCTGTAGAGTACTATAGAAGTTTAGGGTGCTAATACCTACCCTAAATTTAACCAACCCATTACCTAGGTCTCTCCCCGCATTGTGTTTACGACGCAAAAATAGGTTTTTCCTCTTTTGACCTTTTCCTTCGGATAAATCAAAGAGCGGTTGTGAATCAAGAATTGTGATTCAAACTAACTAATAGTTTGATATCCTATTTCCACCACAACACCATCACTGTTGTAATCGAGGGGCAGTGAGAGGTGTCTCATATCTAGGAGTGTCCTAGGTAGAAGTTGCACTGGTAGGGATTAAGTGAGGGGTTGTAAACGGGGGAGTTTAACTCTGAATTGATACTACTGATAGTGGATTTCCTTCTGGATTGGTAGCCCCCAGATGTAGGTGATGTTTTCACCGAACTAGGTCAACAATTCATTGTGTTATTTATATTTCTACATTTAAAATTCTGCAAAATTTAAATGGTTGGACAAATTGTTCTGTCAGTCTGCAGATGTTACAACATCTGTCATGGCACTGTTATTTCTTAAAGTAAATCAAAATGCTCGTGTTCTTCCCTTGTTCTAATTTTAGGAGAGATGAATGTTCTCGACATCTCTTAGGACATCTGAGATCTGCATACCAGAATTTCAATTGGTATCAGAGCAGGCATCCTGTCTGTTTCTGGATGCGTTCTACGGAAGATACTTTCTGGTATTTTGAACAAGGAAGAAGATTGTGTGATCAGACCATCTGTTATGTTGTGTTCAAGAAGATTGGAAGCTAAGAGGATAGATTTTTGATTCTGGCCTAACAACTACTGATGGTTGTCAGAGTGATATATGAAGTTTCTTCCGCTACAACTAATAATAAGGTTATTGTTGTTACGCCTGATGTCTTATAAAATATTCTGACATCTTTCCTAGCTTGTTGAAGATAGGGTCAGCCTCTCTAGATGCTTATATCATTGCTAGTTAGGAGTAATATAAAGGAGAGAGCATTATGATTTGGCTTCCACTAAAGGGATTTTTGGTCAGCAGGTTTTTGGGCTTCTATCCAAGTGTTTTGTCTTGTATTTGTATGACTGGTGAAGATGAAGATCAAGACACCATTAACTTTGATTTTGTGCATATGGAAGTCAAGGAAACATGTCTAGGACATTCACCCTGACATCTTGGAGATTTTTCTGGTCTTTCAAAGATGAATCTGAGTGATCTTACAAATAGTTATGTCTATCCTGCGACTACCTCTTCTGTTAGGTTTGGTTCTGGTTTGGTTTGTGAAATAACGGGTGTAAATTCACATGTGTTTCCAGTGTGTGAATATGAAGATGTTGAAGTGATTTTTCATGTGTTTGGGTTTTCTTTTTTAGGGGGAGTGCTGATTATGCATGACAGGGGGAGTTGTGTACCTGTCTGATGTGTAGCTGCATTGCTGTAGCCTGTACAAAGTTTGCTGATTCTCAGGCAAGCTTGTGTTCTTGCACCTCTGGTAAGGTCGTGATGTCAGACAAGATGTCTTGACATTGTGTTGTCTGGTGTACCTTTTTACCTTGACAATGTGACTATGGGCCTGGCTTTGAAAGGCTGTTGGTTTGAACTAGGACTGTGCTTGTTTCTTGTGAATGACCTAGGTTGTTGTCTGAGAGAATTTATTTTTCTCTGCAGAATATTTGTGTGTACATTTACTCCAATTTTTGTCAATTTTTGGCCAAAAAGGGGGAATAAAGTATTAGTGTTATCTGTTGTCCTGATGTTATGTCACATGTATTGACATAATGACCAACATTGTGATAGGACTTTGCCACTGCTAAGGAAAGAGTAGTGTTTCGTTGTTGCTTGCTGAATACAACTATTAAGGGGGAGCATGATAGTTTGTGAGGCTGGATGTACTAGAGAAAATTGTTGTTGTTGCTGCTCTGATAACTTTATATATCAAGATTCATCATGGTTTGGTTGTTTTAGCCAAAATTTGCCAAAGGGGGAGATTGTTAGTTCCATGGTTCTATGATTGGCTAAATTTTGGTAAAACATGATTTTACATTGATGTTAAGCAAGATGTTATAACATCTTCATCAACTGTTATGACAATACTATTGTCGTGTGTTTCAGACAGATGTCGAAGACAGATGTCATGACATCTTGGTATGGTACAATAGGCACTGCTATTTTATATCTCTTGACAGATGTGTTTTGATTTGATGAGATCCTCTTGGATATACCTCATCATTATGCGCAGGTCAAGGAGATTTATTAGGAACAAAGTGCAGATTTAATTGGATTTCTTAAAAAGGATCTTTGAGATTTTTTAGGAAACTATAAAATATTTGTTCCTATTTTTGTGGAGAAGATTCTGCAGAAGATTTACAATGTGAAGATTTGGAGTTTGATTTGATTTAATTTGATCAAATATGAGTTGGTTTTAATCATGATAAGATTTGGAGTTTGATTTGATTTGATTTAATCAAATATGAATTGGTGTTAATTATGAAAAGATTTGAAGAATTATTTGATTTGATTTTATCAAATCTGAGGTAGTTTTTGCTAAAGTCCAGGCCCATACTAGAAGAGTCTATAAATAAGGACTTGTTAGACCTAAAGAAGACAAGAATTCATAACAAGAAGATCTTGGGTGCAAGATAAGGGTTTAGGGTTTTGAGAGTCTCTTGTGTGTGACTTTGTAAGTCACCCTTTGTAACTTTTGGTGCATCGTGGTAGACATATTTAGGTTGTATATTTTTCTTGATTGAAGCTGTTAAGCAAGATCGAGTTGTGTCTTTGAAGAGTGTCTTCTAAAGCTTATTCATTTGTTGTTATCACTGTTGTAATCGAGGGGGAGTGAGAGGTGTCTCATATCTAGGAGTGTCCTAGGTAGAAGTTGCACTGGTAGGGATTAAGTGAGGGGTTGTAAACGAGGGAGTTTAGATCTAAATTGATACTACTGATAGTGGATTTCCTTCTGGCTTGGCAGCCCCCAGATGTAGGTGATGTTTTCACCGGACTGGGTCAACAATTCATTGTGTTATTTATATTTCTGCATTTAAAATTCTGCAAACTTTAAATGGTTGGACAAATTATTCTGTCAGTCTGTAGATGTTACAACATTTGTCATGGCACTATTAGTTCTTAAAGTAAATCAAAATGCTCGTGTTCTTCCCTTGTTCTGTTTTTAATAGAGATCAATGTTCTCGACATCTCTTAGGACATCTGAGATCTGCATACCAGAATTTTAGAAAGCTTTTTGTGAAACTCAAACAAAGATCACGAAGATACTTAACAAGAGAGAAAGACACACGATATATTCTGGTTCACTTGAAAATTATCAAGCTAATCCAGTCCACCCCCAAGGTAATTTCACTAGCAAATGCTGGTGACTAACAACAAAGACTAATTGTCTCTTAAGGATTCTGACCCAACTAGTCCCTTAAGGAATTACAAACAACTGTTTGAAAAAATAAATGTTTGCAATGAATTGCTTTTACACAAACAAATATAAACACTATGAATATCACAAATTACTTAAAGAAATTTTGACAGTATGAATATTATTCTTGCGCTGTATTGTATTTCTTCACTATTGTTCTTGTATATTTCATTTTCACTCTTTTTTACTTTAAGTGGTCAATTCCTTATAAAGCCAGTAAAAGATTCGTTGGAGGGTACATCAGGAACATCCTTGAATGAGCTGGCGGCTTGAAGCAATGTCATTACGCAGGGATGAAAATCATACACAAAAGTTGTCGTTTGTCCCATCAAATCAGGGTAGTGGAATGGTAGTGGAATGAAACGTTTTGATACGTATTATGTACTATTTTCCCTCGTAAACTTTTAATATTATCTTTTGTACATCAAAGGCTTCTGAATAAAGATGATTAAAGCATACGTACAAGAGTTGATCACTGGATCTTTAGAGTCTTGATTCTTCAGAGTCTTCAGAACTTGTTCACCAAAACCTTGTCTTTAGAACTTTAAGCACTCAGTCTTCAGAAAGTTAAGTCTTCAGAATCTTCAGAACTTCGTTCATCAGAACCTTGTCTTCAGAGTCTTCAACACTTAGTCTTCAAAAGATAGCGACTTAAGAAGCTAGAAAGCCTTTAGAAGTAAAACTTTAGAGTCACGCTCAGAGGCAGAATCTAAGAGAATATTGCAGCAACAACATATTGTCTTCTTAGAATCTTTCTGAATGTGAGTAGATCAGAAGCAGACTTGCTTCATTAGCACAAAAGCGACCTTTGGTCAAACCAAATTTTCATTATATATGGTTTCTATCAGAGTCAGAGCTTGTTTATTAATCCTTCAGAAGAACAAACTTTAGAGTACCAAAATTATTCTCACACAAATACTACTTTGTTATTATCAAAACCTAGAGACAATGAGCATAACCAAATCTTGTTCTAACACATGTTCAGATCTAAATTTGATTATGTAAGAAGAAGGTATTAACACTCCCTACATCCGTCATACTCGATGGGAACCGTATAAATTGTCTAGGCATGAAAGGTGATCGATATGAATTGCTTGCTAAGGGAAAATTGATGATTACTTGAGGGAAAAGAAGAGATTTTTATTATTCTCATTTTTATTTATTAAATTGATGATTACTCGTGTGCATGATGCATGACCTTTGTGTCTAGTTTGATCTGATTGTGATGATCGCATTTTTTGCGTTAGCAACATTATTATTTTAAAATGTTTTAAGAAATTTCTTTTTCGTTGCGTTTCTTTTTGTTATCTTTAGATCCGCACGATTTTGATCTCTATTGCAATGATCACGTTAAGTGTAACAAACTCTAGGTCAACTCTATTGGTTTATATGCGGTTCCATGTTTGATTATTATTGCGATTCAATCTTATACTCGCGTCCGATGGTTCAGCCTAGCGGAAATCCGCTTGTTGTGCATCGACCAATTCGTGTTTCAATTTGCAACTTTGTGTCTTAATTTGATTTTATTATGTTGTTTCTTATTGATTCGACATGTAATGACCGCTATTGCGGTAGTAATTTTCTATTTCAATTTGTATTATTTTTCAAAGATCCCACACTGTTATCTTTAGATCGAATCTAATTTTTTGGTAGCTTTTGCACGACTTCGCGTACGCGACCTTGATTCGCGTATTTGCGTCATGATTTTAATTCGTGCACTTTTCTTTTTAATTTACATTTTGATTCATTTGATGAGTGATGTTACTATTTTATATGCATCTTATTTTCGTTCACGCCTAAATTTCTTTTAAAACTAATTCTTGATTTAATCAAGCCATTTTCAAACCCTTGCAAGTCGATTGCTTTTTAGTATCGTTGTCAACCTCATGCCAACACATTCTCTCTTTCTTTGGTTGCAGTTTTGTTTACTAGGAGCACTCTTAGGGACTATGAATCAACCTAATTTTTTCTCAAACCCTTGATCTAACGTTAAGTGGTTACTTCCCTCATAAGTCGGTTACCTTTTGCAATTGCCATCACGCATAATTCAAACCTCGATCATACATCGAGTATTTTTCTTAAAACTAAAATCTCTTTTCTCAAAAAAAAAAACAAAAATACTTTAACTCATCTCTAAATGTTTTCCAAACCTAATAAAACATCTGACAAATCTCAAACCATTTTGCCTTCGGGCTTTTCCGTTTAAAACTTTTCAAAAAGGATATGCTACCTAGCATCGTCCATAAAAAACACAAAACAAACAAAAAAACATTTTCAACACGAACTACATAGTTTTGATTCACTCTGGGATACGTAGGTACTGAGTTGCAAAACTCGGACAAACTCAACAATAAAAAACTTTCATTTTCCCCCAAGTATTCATTCATCCATCTTTCCCTTAGCAAGCTTATAGATATCTAATACCCTTCATGCTTAGACAACTTAGATGGTTCCCATTGAGTATGATGGACGTAGGGAGTGCTAGTACCTTTTCCTTATATAACCAACTTCCGAACCCAACATGGTTGCGATGACCATACCCTATCCTTTTTCTTGCGGATTTTCTCGATATTTTTCCTTTCTCTTTGTGGGATAAATAATGTTCGGTGGCGACTCTCTATTAGTCCATCCGCAAACTTTCTTCGTGAGGTTGTATTTTTCTATGCTCATTTTCAAGCCATCCTGATCCTCATGCATGTGAGTTGTGGTTCTCTAGGTAACGAATACACAACTTATCAACAAGTGATAAAAATTGGGGCACAAGAGCATCTGGATCCATATATGGGTCACGACATCATCAGATTCTGAGTGTCGAGGAGTCAGGTCCAATCTATCTAATCACCTATCTGCATTAAAAAATCATATGCATCATACGTATCATAAGCATCATGGCATACATGACCAAAACTTATATACTTCCCCAAAATTTACATCCCTATATCCACTCAGTGCATCGGCATTTGCATCGTATTTCCATCCAATATGAAATACCTTTTTCAGACATGCATGCATGCATAGGATAGGATCTAGGATCAATAATGAGATTCTAGGCTGATCCTCAAATAAGCCAACAGACGTTCCCCATGGAGTTATTCTCTTCAAACCTTTTGTTGATGAAGTTGTTCTCTTCATACCAGATCATTCATTGGTATTTCCCCAGCAGAGTTGCCATCTGTCGGACCTCGAAAAATGTGACCTCGCGAAGAAAGTTCGCGGAAGGACTAAAAAAGAGTCGCCACCGAACTTTATTTATTCCATAAACGGAACAGAAAAATATCGAGAAAACCCACAGCAAAAAGGATAGGGTATGTCCATCACAACTATGTCGGGTTTGGAAGTCGGTTATGAAAGAGAAGGTATTAGCACTACCTACATCCATTGTACTCGATGGGAACCATCTAAGTTGTCTAGACATGAAAGGTGTTCTATATCTATTGCTTGCTAAAGGAAAATTGATGATTACTTGAGGGAAAAGAAGAGCTTTTTATTATTTTCATTTTTATTTATTAAATTGTTTGGGATCGAATTGTGTTGACATGTTGTTTGCTCATTCATGTGCATGATACATGACCTTTGTGTCTAGTTCGATCCGTTTGTGATGATCGCATTTTTTGCGTTAGCAATATTATTGTTTTAAATTTTTTTAACAAATTTCTTTTTCGTTGCATTCCTTTTTGTTATCTTTAGATCCGCACAATTTTGATCTCTATTGCGATGATCACGTTGAGTGTAGAAAACTCTAGGTCGATTTTATTGGTTTATGTGTGGTTCCGTGTTTGATTATTATGGAGCTTCGATCTTATACCCACGTCCGATGATTCGGCCTAGCGGCAATCCGCTTGCTGTGCGCCGACCAATTCGTGTTTCAATTTTCAACTTTGTGTCTTAATTTGATTTTATTATGTTTTTGCTTATTGATTCGACTTGCGATAACCGCTAATGCGGTAGAAATTTTCTATTTCAATTTTTATTATTTTTCAATGATCCAACACCGTTATCTTTAGATCGAATCTAATTTTTTGGTAGCCTTTGCACGTCTTCGCGTACGCGACCTTGATTCGCGTATTTGCATCATGATTTTTATCCGTGCACCTTTCTTTTCAATTTATGTTTTGATTCATTTGATATGTGATGTTAATATTTTGTATGCATCTTATTTCTGTTCACGTCTAAATTGCTTTTAAAACTAATTCTTGATTTAATAAAAAAAACACCTCAATTCCCTTTAGTAGATAAACCTTTAGATAAACAACACCCTTTCATGCATAGACAATCTAGATGGTTCTCGTTCAGTACAACGGATGTAGGGGGTACTAGTACCTTCCCCTTGCATAACCGACTTCCAAACCCCAACATTTGGTTGTGACAACCGTGTTCTATCCTTTCTTTTCGATTCCCTTGGGTTTTCTCAAAATTTTCACCTTCCCTCTTCTGAGAATAAATTAAATTTGGTGGCGAATCTTCTGTCGAGTCCAATCGGAGAGCTTTTCTCACGAGGTTGCGTTCTCTCATAATTTTTTGAGGTGCGACAGTCAATTGTTCATTGATTTGCTCTAGTGGATTTGTTTTAATCTATTACTCATTACAACAATAAATATATATTTTTCTAAATGAAAATGTAAAGAGTTATGAGTATAAAATGCCATTCTATTTATTTTTTTTCCAAGGATTTGTTTTTGTTGAAACATACTTTAGAGTTTATGCTTATTCAACTTCAAAATTACATTGTGAGATATTGCATCTTTTCTCAAGGTTTGCTACTGAATACTTTCTGCAATGTTGTATTCTATTTTCATCCTTTAGTATTTCCTCGTGCTTCCCTTCCCTTTGGGTTTTGGCACTTCTTCTGAACATAGAAATTGAAAGTTTTTCATGGAATGCATTTTTTTTATTACCCCTAATTTATCTTAGACTACTTTTAAATGGTATACACTAAACCATTAGTTCAACAATAAAGCTTTAAATGACCTATTTCGCAAAAATTGTATCGTTTGGTCTTAGTATAACAAGTGTTTCGTTTGTTCATTTACAAATATCTAATAGCGAATAGTTGCAATGTATCTAGGGCAGAGTATCAACTTCCAAGTCTTATTGTTAGAGCTATTACAAAAGAAGCTTTATATAACGCTTTTGACAATGGCATTACAGCAGACCACGTAAATATTATATATTATATATTGTATACTTTCTGCTTTTTAAACCATGTACACATTGTAGATAGGTGTAGTCTCAACATTATTTTTACCATTTGTTTTTCACTATTTGACTTTTGTAAAGGAAAGTATTTAAGTATTCTCCTGATTGAGTATATTTGAACTTGTTTTGCTTTTAGTTAAATATTAAGGAAAATCTATTTGTGTGAGTTAGCTTTTAAGCTACTTAGTTTGACCATATCTTACACATCAACTGTGTGCATTATAGTCAGTTTCCTTAGGCAGAATGCCCATCCTCGTGTTCCTCAGAGGATACCAACTGTGTCGAATAATGTCATGGATCAGGTTTTGAGTCTTAATAGTGTATGTGTGTAGCTGCTTTATTTTCATTTTCTAATTCGTAGCATTATGACTGTGACAGATTAGGCTGCGAGAATCAGATATAAACAGAAATGAGATGACAGAAGCATAGTATTATGACGAAGCAATGGAATAAGCATTTTGGTTGGGCCATTGTGGAACGAAAACTACAATGGTAGAAGCAATGTGCTCACACAGTTAGCAGCCACAATCATTCCTTTTCTTTTTACATGTTTCATATACGTTATTCCCTTTAGAAAAGGATTTTATTATTGTTATGAAACTTTTCATATTTAATATAGAACTACATAATTGAAAGAAGATTATAATTATGTGGTCAAAGTATTATTTATCTTAACTTTTTTTCTTTCAAATTGTTTAATTAAATGTACTTAACAACATTAAGATTAGGGATTTAGTTGCTCTTTAATCTACTCCAAAAAAATTGAAAGAGAATATTTATTATTGTTTAAAAATGTCAAATTATTTTAAAATGGTCTTACATTGTTGATTGAAATAATTTTATATACGAGAATAACTTTACTATTGATTCAAATGATTTTATAAATAATATCAAAACAAAATTATTATTTTATACTAGAACAAATATATTATTACATCATGAGGGTACGTAGGCACGAGGCCAACGTCGGGACGAGTACAATTAATAAAAAGTATCTATTTTCCCTTTAGGAGATAAACATTTATATAAACAACACCCTTTCATGCGTAGACAACCTAGATGGTTCCCGTGGAGTACAGCAGGTGTGAGAGATGCTAGTACATTCCCCTTGCATAACCTACTTTTGAACCCTGACATTTGGTTGTGACGACTGTGTCTTATCCTTTCTTTTCGATTCCCTTGGGTTATTTTGATATTTTCCCTTTTCCTCTTTGGGGAATAAAGTTCGGTGACGACTGTTCTGTCAAGTCAAATTGGCAAGCTTTCCTCGCGAGGTCGCATTCTCTCATGATTTTTAAGGTGCGACAGTCAATTGTTCATTGGTTGGATCTAGTGGTTATGTTTTAATCTATTACTCATTACAACCATAAATATATATATTTTTCTAAAGAAAAATGTAAAGAGTTATGAGTATTAAATGTCATTCTATTTATTTTTTTTAGGGATTTGTTGTTGTTGAAACAAATTTTAGAGTTTATGCTTATTAGACTTTAGAAAAGGGTTTTATTATTGCTGTGAAACTTTTCATATTTAATATAGAATTACATAATTGAAAGAAGATTATAATTATGTGGTCAAAGTATTACTTATCTTAACTTTTTTTCTTCCAAATTGTTTAGTTAAACGTAATTAACAATATTAAGATTAGGGATTTACTTGCTCCTTAATCTACTACAAAAAAACTGAAAGAGAATATTTACTATTGATTAAAAATGTCAAATTGTTTAAAAATGGTCTTACATTGTTGATTTAAATAATTTTATATACGAAAATAACTTTACTATTAACTCAAATAATTTTATAAATAATATCAAAACAAAAATAGTATTTTATACTGGAACAACTATATTATTGATCCTATTTTTTTATATACGGGAAATTTTTATAAAATTGTTAAAACAAAAATAATACATATAAAGGAAAAAAAATTGTATTCAAACATTTTTATACACGTAAACAACTTTACTATTGATTCAAATAATTTTATAAATAATGTCAAAACAAAAATTATATACGGAAAAATATAAATTGTTGATTCAAATATTTTTATATACCTAAAAAATACTATTGTTATAAATAGGAACAACTTTACTACTATTCAAATATTGAATAATATAAATTTATCGATCATATTTTTCAAATATATGAAAAATATTAAGTGAACTTATTATAAAAGATTGAATAGATATTTAAAAATTATATTCTCTCTTATAAAGTTATGTCTTATTTATAAATAAAAAAACTAAAATGACAATTTATTTAATACAAGTTTCAATAGTTTTTATTTTTAATCATATTATTATTGATATTTTTGTTTGAATTTCATCTTTTACATTTATATTATTTCAACTTAAATTTACTATTATTCTTAAGTTTTTTTTTTTATCTTTTTTCAAATTTCAATTTTTATGACAGTTTGCAAACAAATACCCATCCAAAATCATATCTCACCCAAAAAAGTACCTCATGCCTAAACACGAGTTTGTTACTAGTTTAAATGGAATAACAAACATTTGTCCATTGGGAAAATAATAGTTCTCTTAAAATCACTCATGTATGCCTTACGCATCTACTTTATTTCCTTCTTCAAGACACCGTCAGGTATCATCTCCAAACTTGAATCTCTCTTCAAAAAGTTCTTATGGGATGGGCGTGAGGATACTAGAAATTTTTTTGGGTGAAATGAAATAGAGTGTGTCAAACCAAAAGCTAGGCGGTCTAGGTATTAAGAATTTAAGAGCTTTTAATTTAGCATTATTGGAAAAATGGAAATGGCAATTACTTTCGGATAAAAATAACACATGGTACAAAGTATTGACAAGCATGTAGAGAATAATTGTAAAATAGCAAGAGATGGGAGTAACTATTCAATTTGGTGAAAAGATTTGCATAGCATAGAAAAAAGAGTTTGGCGATTTGAACATAATTTGATGGTGAGGAATCTTAAAAGAATTATAGGAAATGGCAAGGAATCATTTATGTGGTTCGATCAGTGGTGTAATAGTATTAGAAATAAAAATGGGTGATAAATTTTTGAATTTAACCTTCAATCCAGGGAAGAGGGTACGAGTAGAGGGTACAAGCAGAGAAATTCACTATGATTTGATTCGCATGTATTTGGGTAAAAAAAAGGTGTAACGAAAGAATGTTTAGAGATATACCTTGATTGGCGGATGAGCAACAAAATTAAGATTGCATTGTAGAATTAATTGAATAGCAGACTTAATGGTTTCATCTACTCCCTCAATCGGTGGATATTCAATCCAACAAATTACTTGGGAATCGGAGGATGTCCAGCTGTCGCGCACCAGTAGCAGGCTTGTGTTCCATCATAAAAGGAGTTGGCATCAAAGAAAAAGTGGAAATAATTCCCAAACCAAGCTGGATAAGCAAGCGTCACGACATATTTTGACATTCTGATTCTGTGTGCATTTTTTCAAGAGCAGTAGTTTGGTTTTCTACCAACATTTACGATCGGGTTTGGTCTAGAGTTTGGGGCCTGTATGTGTACATTTTTGACAAAGTTGTTTCCTTAGTTTGTACTTGTATCAAGTGTTTGGATTAGGGGTCAAGTGGGCGGGTCTAAACTTCTTCCTTAATCTTAACAACCATTTTTGGTCGAGTACTTCTAAGCTTCTTCTTGACCGAAGGATAATCCTCTTTGAGAGGCAATCTGTGCACCACGATATTTGTATCAAGTCCAGGCATATCCTGGTAAGACAAAGTGAATATATCAACAAACTCTCGCAGCAACTCTATCAACCGTCTCTTCGCATCTTCCTCTAAAGCAACCCATATCTTGAACTCTTTCTCCACATCCTCGGTGCCAAGACTAACAACTTCCACAGACTCCTGGTGTGGCTGGATAATTCTTTCTTCGTACCTCAATAATCTGGCCAACTTTCCAGGGAGTTCACAATATTCCTCATCCTCTTCTTTGGCATGGTAAATTGGATTATCAAAGTCATAATGAGTCATAGCAGTTTTGTTATCAGTGAATTACAGAACAATGGATCTGCATGATTGATAATTCATGCCTTTTTTAGGATGAGAGTGATAAAAAACAAAACAAAACAAAACAAAGCAAAAAACATTTCCATTTTTAATGAAAAATATATAAAACAAAATGAAAGACAAGGAACAAAATGTTTGAAATTAAAAAACGTCCTTTATTATGATAAAAATTACAAATGCAACAATGAGGCCCTATAGGAAATCACTACGCCTTGGGCAGAGCGTAGGAAACAACATATGAGATTAAAAACAAAAGAAATTACTCTTCATTAAGAGTGACTTGAATGATCTCTTCAGTTGTCCAATTAGCAAGTTCTTGTCCTAGGACAGATGGACGGATCCAACTATCCATATCATAGTTGCTATCAACATCATCGTCCACTGCAAGAATTTGACCATCATAAACAACACCAGCACTAGAGAATCTGATTGGAGTTGGAGGATCTTGAAACCTCTGAGGCATGTGAATGGGCTTGTACCCAAGACCAAATTTGTCTTGCTTTATGGGAAGATCAAGAACTTGCCTCTGACCTTCTGAACGACCAACCTCAATAACAACTCTAGCTCCCTTCAAAGACGCCATGGAGATGTCCGACCTCTTATCCTCCAGAGGGGAGTCTTCTCAATTTGCACAACTTTAAATGCCTGATAAATGGTCTCGTGAACTTCCCCTTCAACCTCAAAATATTTGAAAAAGGCCAAGTGGCTCACAATAATATCCTCTTCACCATACACAGTGACAACTTTACCATCAACCACAAACTTCATCTTTTGGTGGAGAGTGGAGGACGCAGCGCCTGCCGCATGAACCCATGGGCGTCCCAAAAGGCAGCTATAAGCTGGCTGGATGTCCATGACAAAGAAATTTGTATTGAATATATGAGGCCCCATCTTAACAAGTAATTCAACTTCACCAAACACTGACCTTTTGGACCCATCAAAAGCCCTGACAACCAAATCACTAGGCACAAGCACTACTCCTTTTGTGTTCAGCTTCATCAATGCTTTCTTGGGCAACACGTTAAGAGATGATCTGGTATCTACCAAGACATGAGACAAAATAACACCCATGCACTCCAAAGAAATATGCAAAGCTTTGTTGTGATATCTTCCCTCAGGAGTTAGATCAACATTAGTGAACTCCAAGCCATGACTGACATTAACATTCGCAACAACCCCTTCTAGTTGATAAATTGTTATTTCTTATGAAACAAAAGCAACATTCAAGATCTTCAACAAAGCATTATGATGAGCTTCTGAACATAAAAACAATGATAATATAGAGATCTTTGAAGGTGTATGATTAAGCTGGTCCACCCCTTTATAATCACTTTTCTTTATAATTCCCATCAATTATTCTATATCTTTAGAGAAAGGCGCTTATGGAGTTGGATTTTGTATTGGCTCATCCATCACCACCTGTTTTCACTTAGCCTTAGCTAAGGAATCAACATTAACATGTTGAGAAACCTGTGGAGGGGAAAATATTTGTCTACTTCTGGTAAACCTGCCAACACCAGCAACATTGTCGACATTATTAGCATTCGACTCATCAAAAACCGAGTCTCAATTTCTTATTTGTGTCCCTGATAGTATACATCTGCACCATAATGTCGGTGGGTGACATTAGTACTTTCATACGGAATAGGGCCAGACATAGTGATCACCAATGAAGCCTGCCTTGTTGGTGCTAGAATTCTGTTCGGAGTGTATGGCATTGAAATAACAGTAACCCCTTCATCACTGTTGCGGTGGAAATAGGATCACAAACTATTAATGAGTTTGAATCGCAATTCAATTCACAACCGCTCTTTGATTTATCCGAAGGAAAAGGTCAAAAGAGGGAAAACCTATTTTGCATCGTAAACACAATGCGGGGAAAGATCTAGGGTTCGGGGGTTGGTTAAATTTAGGGAAGGTATTAGCACCCTAAACTTCTGTAGTACTCTACAGGAACCTTTTGTTCAGTTGTTTACTATTTGCTTTATTTATTTGCTTAAGATATATGTACAAAAGATTAAAAGTGAGAAAAGAGATCTAAGGGGTTAATTCTAAGTTTACTCGGCAAGACATCGCATCTTGTGCCTACGTATCCTTACGGGAGTGGAATCAGAGTAATCGTAGTTCCCCTCAAAAGGGAGGTTAGAGACTTCTTGACTGTGGTCAAGGTCTTAATGGAGAATAAACATGTCTTAAGGACACGCTTACGCGGAGTGTAGAAACTCCAAATCTCTACGTTGAATTGTTAAGTTGTAATTAGGGTTAAATTAGGTTAGGTTAGGGATTCCGCGGCGGGAAACCCTAAAATGAGCGCGGCGGCTCTTTGACCTAATGCTAGGGGTAAAATTGTAATCTTGCCTGCGGCGAGGCATTTGTGAAAATTAGGGTTTGTGAGGTCGCAAGGGTTTGAAGTTGAGGACTACTGACACGGCGGTCAAACGGCTAGACCTAATTCCTTCGGAGGAGTGAAATTAATTATAAAGATGCGATGAAATTGAATATACATACAACGACAGAAAATAAAGTGCGGAAAGATAAATGCGACAATTGTCTCGCACAATTACATCCCATAAGCAGTTACAATTATAATAGCTAAATATAAAACCGAAAATAAGTTTCAAATTGAACATAATAGCTGCAAGAAACAAAACAAACAAAAATGTCAGTATGTGGGGTTAGACGAAAACGAAATCAAAATTGAACGAGAAACAAACCATATGAATTTTGGAGGACTTTTATGGTCTTTTTAACCAAGGATTTAAATTTGTGAAAAGAGAGATTAATTTTAATTAAAAGAGTTTTGAGTTTTAAAAAAATTTATTAATAAAAAAGTGAAAGTTTGGTTAATTATTCTAAAAAAGGAGTTTTAGTGATAATATTTTGAAAAAAAGATTTAATCATTAAAAAAAACAATTGGTTTAATTTAAAAAATCTTAATGTTAGTTAAAAACACGTTTTACTTTAAAGTTATAAAAAAGTTTTATTATTTGAAAAAACATTTGATTATTTTATTTAAAAAGAGTTTTAATTAATTTGAAAAAAGGTTTTTGATTATAAAAAAGAAAGGGTCTTCTTGATTTTTTTTAAAAAAGATAAACAAAATAAAATAACAAATGGAAAAACAATAAATAATAAAAAAGAGGGTTGGGCCGGTCATCACTCTTCTTCTCTCTGCTCTCTGAGTTTGCGTGTGTTCCTCTCCTTCTTGTTTGCCTCTCACGGATGTTATCTTCTTCTTCTTTTGCATGACCGCCGATTTGTCTTCTTCATCTCTTTTTCCTGAAAAACATGAAAAGCAACACAAAAATTGTAATTATATTTTTTGATCCTTACGGAATGATGATGGCCGATGATGCTTTGTCCTGAGGCTAGAGGATTTTTGACGGAGTTTGCTTGGATTTTACGAAAAAAGTTCTCCCTTCTTGTTATGATTTTCGTCCCCTTTATACTTGTTTTTTTAAATCTTTTTTAATCTCAGATTTAATTTGAATAGATTTTTATGATGATTTCAGATTTGATTTGATGGTGATGCTGATTTTCTTATGATGATGATATGATATGATTGATTTGATCTGGAATTCATTAAGATTGGATTAGATAAAAAAAGTGTTGAGATTTAAATTTAAAAAGTTAGCAAAGAAGATTAGAGTTTCAAGTTAAATAAAAAATTAGAGTTTTTAAAAAAAAATGAGTTAGAGTAAAAAAAAAAAATATTTGAATGTTGGTTTTAAAAAATGTTAGAATTATTTTAAAAACTGTTAGAATTTAATTTTAAAAGGAATTTAAAAATTAAAAAAAAAGGGCGTTAGAATTTAATTTTAAAAAGAATTTAGAATTTTAATTTGAAAAATAAAGGTGTCAAAAAAAAGATTTAGATTTAATTTTAAAAAAAAGGTTAGAAAAAAAAATTAATTTTAATAAGAAGCTAGAGAAAAAAAAGATTTAATTTTTAAAAAAGAAGTTAGAGAAAAAAGATTTAATTTTTTAAAAAGAGAAGTTAGAGAAAAAAAGATTTAATTTTTAAAAAGAGTTAGACAAAAAGATTTAATTTTAAAAAAGTAGTTAGAAAAAAGATTTAACTTTATAAAAGTTAGAAAAAAGATTTAATTTTAAAAAGTTAGAAAAAAGATTTAATTTTAAAAAGAAGTTAGAAAAAAATATTTAACTTTAAAAAAGTTAGAAAAAAGATTTGATTTTTTTAAAAAAAATAGAAAAAAAGATTTAACTTTAAAAAAGTTAGAAAAAAGATTTAACTTTAAAAGTAGAAAAAAAGGATTTAACTTTTAAAATAGTTAGAAAAAAGATTTGATTTTTTTAAAAAAAATTGAAAAAAAGATTTAACTTTAAAAAAGTTAGAAAAAAAAGATTTAGCTTTAAAAAAGTTAGAAAAAAAGTTTTAATTTTAAAAAGTTAGAAAAAGATTTAACTTTAAAGAGTTAGAAAAAAAGTTTTAATTTTAAAAAGTTAGAAAAAGATTTAACTTTAAAGAGTTAGAAAAAAAAGTTTTAATTTTAAAAGGTTAGAAAAAGATTTAACTTTAAAGAGTTAGAAAAAAAAGATTTAAAAAAAAGTTAGAAAAAAGATTTAATTTTAAAAAGAAGTTAGATTTTTATTTTAAAAAAGGTATTAGAATTTGATAAAAAAATGTGTTAGAAATTAATTTTAAAAAGGTTATAAAAAAAATTTACTCTTAAAGAAAAGAAAAAAAAAAGTTAAATTTTAATCTAAATCCTAAAAGTTGGTAAGAAGAGCTTAAAATGATTTAAATAAATAAACTAAATAAAAAAAAAGTTAATAAAAAACATTAGTAAAGTTATAAAAAAAATTTAATTAAATTATTATTAGTTAAAAAAATAAGATTTAAAAAAAAGGTTAATTTATTAAGTTAATAAGAATTTAAAATAAAAAAAAAAGAAAGGGTAAAATTTGGGGTATTACAGTTGCCCCTATTTAAATGGCTACACCGGACGATTTGAGTGACAGAGACTCGTGGAATCGTGGTGGAGAGATTTAAATATAGATAACCGAAAATTTTGCCCTTATATGCGACGATATGCAATGCTATGGACAAAACTGGAACGACTTAATGCAGATGATGCCATGATTATGATATGATGCGTATGCTGGAATAATGAATGCGAAAATGCTGACGAAACATGACGACACCGAGACAGACGCCACGAGAAGAAACACACTGGGGAAAATGACGCGCTGAGACACAGTACATCACTGGGGAATTCTAAAAATGATAGTCAACTGGTGCGAATGACCAATTGTCACTTTTAGAAAAGGAACGAGATCCTCGAATGGAGATGGTACCTATGAGACGGCCTCCACTGGGGAATCTAAAAGTAAAACTGGATCATGTACGATTGTAAGATCGATTACAGAATGCTGGAGCATTGAGCAAGGAATAACATCCAAGCTTCTGTAAACTACCCCTCGTGACATGATCAAACGGACTTTTCGGAACTCCGTAGCAAATATACAGGGTAAAGACCGACTGTATGCCAAAATAAATGGACTTTGATGGGAATTGCCCTGATAAGCTTCTCGAGGGAGAACTGTCACTTATCGTTGGAAGGGACTTATGTGCAAAAAATGGATAAGCACTCAAATAAAGAGGCTGCTGCTTATCTGATAAATAAATCTTCTCGCATTTAAGGTCGGCGCCTGGAATACGATTCTGATTCTTCTCTTACTGAAGGATAAATAAACTTCTTCATGCTTCAGAATCGTGCTCTCCTGAACATGAAAAGGGTAAACTGAACTTCCTCATACTTCAGGATCGTGCTCTCCTGAATATGAAACTGGATGACTGAATATACTCATATTTCAGAATCGTGCTCTCCTGAATATGAAACTGGATGACTGAATTTCTTCATATTTCAGAATCGTGCTCTCCTGAATATGATTTGGTTGTAAATGAATTTTTCCATACTTCAGAATCGTGCTTTCCTGAATATGAAACTGGGTAATCGAACTTCCTCATAACTCAGAATCGTGCTCTCCTGAATATGATTCGGCTCCTGAAATTTCTTCATTCTTCAGAATCGTGCTCTCCTGAAAAACGGCCAACTGAACTTCCTCATAACTCAGAATCGTGCTCTCCTGAATATGATTCCGTTCCTTCTTTTACTAAAGGATAAATGAACTTCTTCATAACTCAGAATCGTGCTCTCCTGAATATGAAACTGCTCAAACCTCCCCGTAACTCAAGATCGTGCTCTCCTGAATACGATTTGGTTCAAACCTCAAGACGGCAGGTAAATGGAAGCCCAACTGCTCCATGGAGATGGCCATTTGCTGCGAGTCATAACGAGGATATGATCGACTTCTTAGGTGAGAAATGTCGTATGTTGATGCTGTAAAATGTAAAGTGTAAAAGGTTGTAACATGTAGGATTGTAAAGTGTTGTACTGATATATTTCCCAGGCGTGAACTGGCGTGTATCTGTAAAGGATTGTAGTTGATTTTCTTGAAAGATAGTGCAAAATAAATGCACGTCCGGGTACGGTGATAAACTTCTCAAGCGAGATAGTCGCGTATCTGTCATGGTATGGTGAAAATCTTAGATGGTGCAAAATAAATGCACGTCCGGTTGGGCTTGACGACCGACAAGACTGAGATTCAATCTAGGATCGAGCTAGAAAGAAGACTGGTAATCAAGACTCCATCGAGGGAATGAACTCGAAGGGTAGATATCTTATCCTGGCGAGGAAAGATAGCTGAAGTAACCGTCATCCACGAGGATCGAGCTCTGTTGGGAAACTGGAAACACATATGTATTTTATGCTTATGACTGACAATCTATTTGGAGAGAATGGACAAACCCAGTTACGCGACGGTAACAACCAATGATGGCGAAACACAATGAACCTGTGAACGCTAATGCATATGTTACTGCGTATGTTAATGTGAATGTATGTTGATGTGTATGTAGTTAAATATGCAGGATGTTATGAAATGAGTATGTAATGAGTATATGAAATGGGTATGTGAAATGAATATGTGAAATAGGCATGTGATGCTTATGCCCTTGCGTATGCTGACGAAACAGACTAGAGACAGGACGAGAGATGAAATAAACATCTCGACGGAGATACCCTGCGTTCTCTGCAACCAATACGTCAATCATGGGTGAGAAGGATCAATGGTCGAACCAGATCTGGTTTTAAAGTTCTGAATTCTCTGGGAGAGAAAGTAACCTGCTTGGGTGCACAGTATCACGTCTTCACATGGGGAGAAGAAAACCTGAGGGACACTTTCGAGTTACCCAAGAAAAAATTGTCAGCTTATAGTCTCTCTGGGGACTGTGATGAGGCAATAGTTTAGGAGTCTGTTGCAACACTGAGGCTTACTGGGGTATGAAGGCCGCTGTGAGTAAAATCCATCGGGTGCATGAAAAAATTGTGAAATCCCATGGTTTTGATCTTGCAGGACCTTATAGTAGCCGCCATTTGTTTCTTCAAAAACATGGTGCCCCAGGGTACTTGCGTTGCGAGGTAGGGTCATCTCAAGAGGATTTTATAGAGAACACCGAGTCCGGTTGCCCCATTGTTCTCAAACTCTTTGAGAGATTTGTCAGGTCTCGACGTAACTGGCACAAATTAATCGTGTTACGACGAAATGTTTGGGAAATAGCTCTTAAGAATGTCAGACTCGCGTTGGTAAGCGAATTGGGAAACTGCCTGCCCCTGTTCAGCAGGATCTTCAAGTTCCACGGGTTATGTTCATATGTAAATCTCTAAGATATCAAGCAAAGTGGTCATGCCTGAAATGCCTATCCTGAGCTTGTCAATGTACACATATATTTGTCTTGAATTTTTGTTTTGAAAAAAAGATATCGCAACAACTTGTGACCGAAATCACTAGTCAGGATATAAGTTTTAATTATAATGCCATCATGAATTTTTTTCTGAGCATAGCTCGTAGGAGTCAGGAAACGTGATCTTGTCAAGTATGCTTTCAACCGAAGTCCTACTTCAATTAGGTCTTTTAAAGGTTGTATCGTGGCTCAGTTCACGGTTTAAGAAACAAAAGGATAAAGGCTCAAAGTTATATTTGTACCCACCCATTCTTTGTGATGTTCTCCAATCCTAATTCAGTTAACCGGATACGAACGCTCATATCTCAAGCGGATTTGCTATGGTCGAGAACTTATCAAGGCTTTGGACATGGCAGTCGCTCACCTATTACACGATCTTGTTCTTTACTAGGGACTATTTATTGTACCCTCTTGTTTTGCTTTTATTCCCTAACTTTTTCCTGGACAACGTCTTTTGATCTGACTTTGGAGTCCAACGGGATGCCCCAGTTTTGCCTAAGTCTCCTTCATAGGTTTTTGACTTAGCGGGCTCTTATTTTTTGAATATTCTTTTATGCACAAGTCGTGTAAATCTTTTGAAAGGCTCGTGACTGCCCCACTCCTTAGGTAACCGAAGGATAGTCATTGTATTGGACTTCTTAAGATGCTAAGGATAAATTCTCGAAGGTTTGCTCTTCCTTTTTAAGAGTCTAAGCGCTCGATCGGTTTAACTGAAACCTACCCTGCACCAGGTTAGGATGAAGGTTCTTTAAAAGAAAGAAAAACTCCTACTTCAAGGCTCAAAGGGTTGACTAGGGATTATCATCCTTATATCTCCAGTGTTTGGGATTTGAAACAATGCCTTACATCATCAGCAGGTTTTAATTGAAAGCATACGACAAGAAATCTGACGTTTTGGGTTCGTCATCCTCCCCCCAATTCTCCATGAGAACAAGAGATCGGGTAAAATTGGCATTATGATTTATGAAAACGTTTTTTGAATGAGTGAAACGAATGGATTTATTCAAGACAAACATATGCGTTGCATTAATTAATCAAAGATAAACAAGTTCGTGCATACTAAATATGCTTAATCAAAGAGAAATGCATATAAATAAACAAATGAACTGTCGGAAAAATCTTTCTAAATGTTTATGAAATCTTGCATTCAAGAGTAACAGTTTCCTTTGGCGGAGCCTCAATGGAAAGGACGTCTGGTTTATGATCACTGTGAGTCGTCATGGCTTGCCCCAGTTATGCTGGTCACATCTTCAACAGTTTTCAGTCGTTGCTTCAAAATGACTTTCCCAGATTCTTTGTTGATCCCGGTCACATCATCTTGAGGGTTACTGAAATGAAGCGAGCTAGGCCCTTGAATAATTACTGGATTCGACTGATTTGCCACAGGAGTAGCATGCTTTGCAGAATTCGAACTCGACAAGTGAGGGACCCCGAGAGGAGTCTCGATCTTCAGCTGAGCATCGCTAAAAGAAAACTTCTTCGTTTCTAGCAAATCTCTGACAACTTTCTTAAGAGCATAGCAATTCTCTAGATCATGGCCGGGCGCACCCTCATGAAATAAACAATGAGCGGTAGCTTTGTGACTTGCAGGTAATGGATTAGGCGGAGGACCCAAAGCACTGGTGGTAATCAGACCTTGTCGTACCAAATGGGGGTATAACTCAGTGAAAGTCATTGGAATCGGAGGACAAGGCTTATACTGGCTCTTACGGGGATAAGGAACCTGACCCTGTGATTGCTGGTGAACAGGAGCGTTGGGCACTCGTTGACTGTTGACAGGAACTTGCACAGGCGAATAACCGGAAGGTTGTTGATAAACTGGTGCCTGATATACCGGAGCTGATTGTACAGGCTGGCGTGCAGGAAACTGCTGATCGAAAGGAGGTGCAACAGTAGCTACATAGGGTTGTTGAACATATAGAAACGGATAACCTTGAACATAACTCTGCTGATATTGTAAAGGTTGAGGAGTAGCCTTTTTGCGGTTCCTCGAACGTGTAGGTCCTTTACCAGGGTCGGAGTTAGGAGTTTTGCACTTTGGAGGGGTAGCTCGTTGAACTGGTTGAGCGCTAGGAGGCACCAAACCGGATTGAAGGTCGTGAGGAGGTACATTCTCGACAGTAACAGCTGGTTGAGGTTCCACAACGGTATTAGTCTTAGAATCAACAGTAGACTGAGCATCCACCTTCACACTAAGAGCTCGTAGCATTTCCAAAATCTGCCCTACACTTCCTCGAAGATCTTCGAGTTCATGGCTGACACGGTTGATCTCTTGGTTTTGATCTTCCATCCTTTTG
This sequence comes from Lathyrus sativus, assembly GCA_963859935.3. Classification (NCBI taxonomy): domain Eukaryota; kingdom Viridiplantae; phylum Streptophyta; class Magnoliopsida; order Fabales; family Fabaceae; genus Lathyrus; species Lathyrus sativus. The sequence goes on from OZ012737.1 coordinate 292,114,408, forward strand.
AAGGGTCGTATTGATGCAGAGAACTCAGGGTGACAAAACTGGAAGGTGAGAGAACCGAGTGTGAGAAATCGGGAGACACATGCAATGCAAGAAAGTAAATGATGCTAAAATGTGGATGAAGATTTCATGGGATTCAATCATTGACGAATGTCGTGAGGTACCAAGGAAATCTTTTTCTTGTTTTTTCATTTTATATATTTTTTTTTATTTATGGTATCCCGCGATATCCATAAATGATGTTTGAACTCCATGAAATACAATGCGATGAGATGCTTTGTGGATGCAATGCATGAAAACACACAAAGTCCTAGGTTAAAGGCTTGCATGAGGTTCAAAGGCAAGTACCCTCCCCTGAAGTTAGATGGTTCATCCTGTCCTACAAAAGTAACCAGGTTCTAAGGGATCTCAATATCATTGATCTTTCACAAGGATGGTTGTTCAGAAGGCAACTTACTTGCCAACCAAAACCCTCCAAGTTTAAGATCTCAATGAGCGTAGTATCGAGTGTCAACCAACTTTAGTCTGCACCAAAGCCGGTTACCTCACTACTTTCTAAAGGCCAAGATGAGTTAACTAGGGTTCTAAAAGTCAGTTAGTGCGTTGACAACATATGGCAGCCTCAATATTATCCTCAACTTGACTTAAGGAATATAAGCACCAACCAAGAAGTCGCACTAACTATGGCCACCAGATCAACCGTATCGATATACGTCGTACAGTTTCCTTGGTCTATTGCCATTTACCTAAGGTACACTAGATCCGGGTTAGGACCTATCTCACAGCACGAGGAACAGTCCCACAATCAAAGCGCAAATATATACATGCAAATGAATAATAACACAGATAGTAATAAATATGAACAAGTTAGGGATAACCCTCAAAAGTTAGGAGACAGTCCCCAGTGAAGTCGCCATTTTCTGTTGCGGTGGAAATAGGATCACAAACTATTAATGAGTTTGAATCGCAATTCAATTCACAACCGCTCTTTGATTTATCCGAAGGAAAAGGTCAAAAGAGGGAAAACCTATTTTGCATCGTAAACACAATGCGGGGAAAGATCTAGGGTTCGGGGGTTGGTTAAATTTAGGGAAGGTATTAGCACCCTAAACTTCTGTAGTACTCTACAGGAACCTTTTGTTCAGTTGTTTACTATTTGCTTTATTTATTTGCTTAAGATATATGTACAAAAGATTAAAAGTGAGAAAAGAGACCTAAGGGGTTAATTCTAAGTTTACTCGGCAAGACATCGCATCTTGTGCCTACGTATCCTTACGGGAGTGGAATCAGAGTAATCGTAGTTCCCCTCAAAAGGGAGGTTAGAGACTTCTTGACTGTGGTCAAGGTCTTAATGGGGAATAAACATGTCTTAAGGACACGCTTACGCGGAGTGTAGAAACTCCAAATCTCTACGTTGAATTGTTAAGTTGTAATTAGGGTTAAATTAGGTTAGGTTAGGGATTCCGCGGCGGGAAACCCTAAAATGAGCGCGGCGGCTCTTTGACCTAATGCTAGGGGTAAAATTGTAATCTTGCCTGCGGCGAGGCATTTGTGAAAATTAGGGTTTGTGAGGTCGCAAGGGTTTGAAGTTGAGGACTACTGACACGGCGGTCAAACGGCTAGACCTAATTCCTTCGGAGGAGTGAAATTAATTATAAAGATGCGATGAAATTGAATATACATACAACGACAGAAAATAAAGTGCGGAAAGATAAATGCGACAATTGTCTCGCACAATTACATCCCATAAGCAGTTACAATTATAATAGCTAAATATAAAACCGAAAATAAGTTTCAAATTGAACATAATAGCTGCAAGAAACAAAACAAACAAAAATGTCAGTATGTGGGGTTAGACGAAAACGAAATCAAAATTGAACGAGAAACAAACCGTATGAATTTTGGAGGACTTTTATGGTCTTTTTAACCAAGGATTTAAATTTGTGAAAAGAGAGATTAATTTTAATTAAAAGAGTTTTGAGTTTTAAAAAAATTTATTAATAAAAAAGTGAAAGTTTGGTTAATTATTCTAAAAAAGGAGTTTTAGTGATAATATTTTGAAAAAAAGATTTAATCATTAAAAAAAACAATTGGTTTAATTTAAAAAATCTTAATGTTAGTTAAAAACACGTTTTACTTTAAAGTTATAAAAAAGTTTTATTATTTGAAAAAACATTTGATTATTTTATTTAAAAAGAGTTTTAATTAATTTGAAAAAAGGTTTTTGATTATAAAAAAGAAAGGGTCTTCTTGATTTTTTTTAAAAAAGATAAACAAAATAAAATAACAAATGGAAAAACAATAAATAATAAAAAAGAGGGTTGGGCCGGTCATCACTCTTCTTCTCTCTGCTCTCTGAGTTTGCGTGTGTTCCTCTCCTTCTTGTTTGCCTCTCACGGATGTTATCTTCTTCTTCTTTTGCATGACCGCCGATTTGTCTTCTTCATCTCTTTTTCCTGAAAAACATGAAAAGCAACACAAAAATTGTAATTATATTTTTTGATCCTTACGGAATGATGATGGCCGATGATGCTTTGTCCTGAGGCTAGAGGATTTTTGACGGAGTTTGCTTGGATTTTACGAAAAAAGTTCTCCCTTCTTGTTATGATTTTCGTCCCCTTTATACTTGTTTTTTTAAATCTTTTTTAATCTCAGATTTAATTTGAATAGATTTTTATGATGATTTCAGATTTGATTTGATGGTGATGCTGATTTTCTTATGATGATGATATGATATGATTGATTTGATCTGGAATTCATTAAGATTGGATTAGATAAAAAAAAGTGTTGAGATTTAAATTTAAAAAGTTAGCAAAGAAGATTAGAGTTTCAAGTTAAATAAAAAATTAGAGTTTTTAAAAAAAAATGAGTTAGAGTAAAAAAAAAAAATATTTGAATGTTGGTTTTAAAAAATGTTAGAATTATTTTAAAAACTGTTAGAATTTAATTTTAAAAGGAATTTAAAAATTAAAAAAAAAGGGCGTTAGAATTTAATTTTAAAAAGAATTTAGAATTTTAATTTGAAAAATAAAGGTGTCAAAAAAAAGATTTAGATTTAATTTTAAAAAAAAGGTTAGAAAAAAAAATTAATTTTAATAAGAAGCTAGAGAAAAAAAAGATTTAATTTTTAAAAAAGAAGTTAGAGAAAAAAGATTTAATTTTTTAAAAAGAGAAGTTAGAGAAAAAAAGATTTAATTTTTAAAAAGAGTTAGACAAAAAGATTTAATTTTAAAAAAGTAGTTAGAAAAAAGATTTAACTTTATAAAAGTTAGAAAAAAGATTTAATTTTAAAAAGTTAGAAAAAAGATTTAATTTTAAAAAGAAGTTAGAAAAAAATATTTAACTTTAAAAAAGTTAGAAAAAAGATTTGATTTTTTTAAAAAAAATAGAAAAAAAGATTTAACTTTAAAAAAGTTAGAAAAAAGATTTAACTTTAAAAGTAGAAAAAAAGGATTTAACTTTTAAAATAGTTAGAAAAAAGATTTGATTTTTTTAAAAAAAATTGAAAAAAAGATTTAACTTTAAAAAAGTTAGAAAAAAAAGATTTAGCTTTAAAAAAGTTAGAAAAAAAGTTTTAATTTTAAAAAGTTAGAAAAAGATTTAACTTTAAAGAGTTAGAAAAAAAGTTTTAATTTTAAAAAGTTAGAAAAAGATTTAACTTTAAAGAGTTAGAAAAAAAAGTTTTAATTTTAAAAGGTTAGAAAAAGATTTAACTTTAAAGAGTTAGAAAAAAAAGATTTAAAAAAAAGTTAGAAAAAAGATTTAATTTTAAAAAGAAGTTAGATTTTTATTTTAAAAAAGGTATTAGAATTTGATAAAAAAATGTGTTAGAAATTAATTTTAAAAAGGTTATAAAAAAAATTTACTCTTAAAGAAAAGAAAAAAAAAAGTTAAATTTTAATCTAAATGCTAAAAGTTGGTAAGAAGAGCTTAAAATGATTTAAATAAATAAACTAAATAAAAAAAAAGTTAATAAAAAACATTAGTAAAGTTATAAAAAAATTTTAATTAAATTATTATTAGTTAAAAAAATAAGATTTAAAAAAAAGGTTAATTTATTAAGTTAATAAGAATTTAAAATAAAAAAAAAGAAAGGGTAAAATTTGGGGTATTACAATCACCAATACTCTAGTCAACGGAAACCCTGTCAAATTGGATTCGTCATTCATTAATCATTTCCTGAATACCAAACTTTAAATAATCGATCCCATTGGGTTAAATAACACACTTCTCGCAATCAACAATACAACCTGGAAACACACCACCTTCCAGCAACTGCTCTTTAACAAAAGACAGAGGGGTTTTCAAAATATTCACATCAGTGACCAGATTCAGACCATCAATCTCTTCAACAACGTTCACAGCTGGCCACTCATGTTATGGCATTGGGTTTTGAACAGAATTTGGACTGTTGTTCGGGGTAAACTCAATGGCCTTTGAATCAATTAAGTCCTGGACCTTATGTTTCAAAGCCTTGCAATTTTCAATGTTGTGACCAGGTGCTCCAGAGTGGAACTCGCATATAGCATTAGCATCATACCCAAAAGGAAGCTTTACAGGAGGTGGACCCAAGGTACGAAGTTTAATTAAACGAAGTTGAAGCAGATGTTGAAGTAGATAGGCATAAGGCATTGGAATAGGGTCAAAATTTCTTTCAAACCTTCTTGGTTTCTGCTGATAATTCTGTTGAGGTGCATACGGTTAACGATACTGTTGAGGTTGTTGAGTTGCAGCTGGAATGGCTACAACAACCACTTGCTGATATGGTGCTTGATAAGTTCTACCTTTTCTCTTGTAGGAAGACACAAAATTTGTCTCCTGTTACCTCTTCTTAAGAACTCCAACATAAGGATTCTTTCCTCCTCTAGAGGACTTGGTGGCAGCTTGAATCTTTCCTAGCTTAATCTTATTCCGAACCCTCTATCCAGCCATGACCAAGTCTGAAAATCCAACAGAAGTACTCCCCACCCATTTGTCATAATAGGGACCTTGCAACATACCCATGAACATGTCCACGAGCTCTCTCTCCACCATCGAAGGTTAAACCCGTGCAGCCAATTCACGCCACCTCTAGGCGTACTCCTTGAAATTTTCATTGGGCTTTTGTGTAAAACTTTGCAGTTGAGTCCTATTAGGCGCCATGTTAGTGTTGTATTGATAATGCTTAACAAAAACCTCATCCAATTCTCTCCTACTATAAATCTAAGTCCTCTCCAGTTGCATATACCACTCTAGGGACGTCCCAGCTAGGATATCCTAGAAGAAATGCATTAATAATTTCTCATCATCTGAATATGCTGACATCTTTCTGTAATAATCCCTGATATAATTCTTTGGGTAGGTTGTTCCTTTGTATTTGTCAAAATCAAGAATTTTGAACTTTGGAGGAATTCTCACACCTGACACCAAGCCCATGTCATCAACGTCCATACCCAAAGTATTATGGCACTTCATGGCCCTAATTCTTTCTTCCAGCATACGAAAATTTCTTCCAGCCTCTGTAAGAAGACTCATCTTAGCATCATGCATAGAAAATTGATCCTCATGATTATCCATTTCAAGATTAGGAATAGGGATTCCAAAAGTCCTTCTTCCAGGATGACCTTCATCACCAGGAGGATTTCCACCACCTGGAGGATTACCACCGCCAATGTTCTCAATATTTGATTCTAGGAGGAAAATAGTGGGCCCTTAGAAAAGCGCCTTTAACTCTTCATGGCCCTGAGCCATAGCCTGCATCAAATCCATAAACTATCCCATACGGGTCCTGACTTCCAACAGTTCTGCTTATACTTGCTCCATAATCCGTCTCTAGTTGCTTCTAATTGAGTAACAGTGAAAACATGGATTTGCAATCCTGCTGAGAAAACCAATTCAGAACCAGAAGACCAATCTCGAACACCTATTATGAATGCTAGCATGTATGAAAATGCATGAATGTATACAAATGCCATGTTTAATCATTTCCAAGGGAATCTACACTCTGATTCTAGTTTTAAGCAAGAGAACACAATAGATCATTGGCATATAAAGGTAAGAGTAATACAATAAGTTCAAATACAAAAGGGCCAAAGCCAAAGTACAAAGATAACGAATACCAATCAACAAGAATGATGGTGATCACATCAACAAAATATACAACCCTAAGGTGCATCTTCCATCTTCACAAGAGCAAGCCCTCCCCAACCAAAGTGCTTTTTGCTCTAGTCTTAAATTTCTTTGAAGAGCTTTTTGGTCTTATCATGCTTTAGCCTTTGGATCAACTCTTGAATAAGCGCATCTCTCCTATTGACATTCCCCTCCAAGTACCGACAATGCTGCTTCCAAAAATCATCACTTTCTTCAGAATGATCTTCAATTCTGGGCTTTTTGACTTCAACTTGAATCCTGAGTTCTTCCATTTCTGTCAAGGCTTTGTTCAAATGGAACTGGCATCCAATAAGCTGGTGATCGACTTCATCTCTCTGGTGACGTTTTCCTTTGAGCTCTCTTTCTTTGTCTTCGTGTTGGTTCTTCAAGCCTTCAATTTGAGCTTTGCATTGATCTTCCATCTTCTTACGAGAAGTCAAAATATTTTCCCACTGCTTATTCAATTTGAAGATCTCTAGATAAGCCTTGTCTAGCTCTTCTTTTTTCTGCTTGATGATGCTATTAGCACTCTTCATATCTATACTAATTCTTTCTCTTCTTTTGCTTTCCGTCTCAACCATCTTGTCTTTCTTAGCCAGCAACTCCGTCTTCAGCTTGAATTCATGTGTCATCTCACCATTTCCGGGCATACGCTACGTAAAGCGAGGTATCCCTGTACTATCCGGGATCTTCCATAAAACGCGGAACTGTCAATGTACTATCTTTTGACCTTCCATTTCCGGGCATACGCTATGTAAAGCGAGGTATCCCTGTACTATCCAGGATCTCCTGTTTCCGAAGAAACTCTGCAAGAAAAATCTGGCAACAACTCCAAAGTCTACTTATGAAGCCATCCCATACTGACGAACTCCAAAGTCTAATTACAAAGCCATTTGATGCTGACGACAACTCCAAGGTCTAATTATGAAGCCGCGTAAAGGGTGGCTACAACTTTAAAGTCAAATTATAAAGCCATTTAATGCCGACGAACTCCAAAGTCTACTTATGAAGCCGCTTAATGAAAACTTCGCTGAGCTTCAAAGTCTAATTATGAAGCTGTTCAATGCTGACGTAACAGCAACTAGAGAAAACTCTGTTGGGGAATTGCTAACGACGACTCCAAAGTCTAATTATGAAGCCGTGTAATGCGGATGTAACAGCCACTCGAGGAAAACTATGCCGACCTCCAAAGTCAAATCATGAAGTCTGCAATGCTGACGTAACAACTATTCGAGGAAAATCCTTCCGAACTTCAAAGTCAAATTATGAAGCCGCTGAACTTTTTCGAGGAATTTCTGACAACAACTTCAAGGTCTAATTATGAAGCCGTTTAACACCGACGAACTCCAAGGTCAAATTATGAAGCCGTATAAACCGATAATAACTCCAAGGTCTAATTATGAAGCCATCCACTGCTGCTAACAACTTCAACATCTAATTATGAAGCCGTGACAACGAGCAACGATTTCAAACGTCTAATCGCTGAAATCACCCCTTTAAAAGTGCCAACAACAACTTCAAGGTCCAATCATGAAGCCTGGTAGCGATAATGTAACGAACTTCAAAGTCTAATTATGTAGCCGTGCAATGCTGACGTAACAGCAATTCAAGGAAAACCCTATCGAACTCCAAAGTCAAATTTTGAAGCCCTCTAGACTCCTTCCGAGGAAATTCTAACAACAACTTCAAAGTCTAATTATGAAGCCATTGTAATAGTGATAACATCTCCAAAGTCTAATCATGGAGCCTCACATGCTGACAACAACTTAAAGGTCAAATTATGAAGCCTTAACAACAAGTAATGACTTCAACCGTCTAATCGCTCAAATCTTCCTCTTAAAATGCTGACAACAACCTCAAGGTCAAATTGAGAAGCCCTTGAATACGGAAAACAACTTCAAAGTCAAATTATGAATCTTTTCAGAACTGACAATAACTCCAAAGTCAAATTATGAAGCCATGTCATGATGGTAACAATTACTCGAGAAAAACCTGCCGAACCTCAAAGTCAAATTATGAAGTCTGCAACAATTAATGACTTCAACCGTCTAATCGCTGAAATCTTCCTTTAAAATGCTGACGACAACTTCAAAGTCAAATCATGAAGCCTTGACAACAAGTAACGACTTCAACCGTCAAATCGCTGAAATCTTCTTTTTAAATGCTGACAACAACTTCAAAGTCTAATCATGAGGCTGTTGACTGCTAATAACATCTCCAAAGTCTAATCATGGAGCATCCCATGCTGCCGAACTTCAAAGTCAAATTACGAAGCCGAAACAACAAGTAGTGACTTCAACCGTCAAATCGCTGAAATCTCTCTTTTACAACAACTTCAAAGTCAAATCATGAAGCCGTCGACTGCTGAAAGCAACCTCAAAGTCAAATTATGAAGCCTTTCGGACCTGACAATAACTTCAAGGTCAAATTATGAAGCCATGTCATGATGGTAACAACTTCAAAGTCTAATTATGAAGCTGTGTAATGCTGATATAACAAACTTCAAAGTCTAATTATGAAGCCCTAATAGCAAGTGATGACTTCAATCGTCAAATCACTGAAATCTCTCTTTTACAACAACTTCAAAGTCAAATCATGAAGCCGTCGACTGCTGAAAGCAACTTCAAAGTCAAATTATGAAGCCTTTCAGAACTGACAATAAATTCAAGGTCAAATTATGAAGCCATGTCATGATGGTAACATCTTCAAAGTCTAATTATGAAGCCGTGTAATGCTGATATAACAAACTTCAAAGTCTAATTATGAAGCCCTAACAGCAAGTGATGATTTCAACCGTCAAATTGCTGAAATCTTTCTTTCAAAATACCGACAACAAACTTCAAAGTCAAATCATGAAGTCGTTGGACGCTGAAAGCAACTTCAAAGTCAAATCATGAAGTCTTGACAACAAGTAATGAATTCAGCCGTCAAATTGCTGAAATCTTCTTGTAAAATGCTGACAACAACTTCAAAGTCAAATCATGAAGCCTTGACAACAAGCTATGGAGAATTCTGCCGGGGAAATTCAGATGTCTAATCTCTGAAACCTTTCCCTTTTGAAATGCTGACAACAGCAACCCGAGGGAAAACTCCACTGGGGAATTTTTGACACCAACTTCAAAGTCCAATTTTGAAGCCATGTAAGGAACACTCTGCTGGGGAAGAAGAGAAATTAATCAAGCACCTCTGATAAGGGAACACATGGCAGGACGAAAGTTATCATCACATATCTCATGCCACGAATCTGAATATCTGAAAACGATCCTGAACAAGAATTCCAATTACCTGCAGGAAAAAACACCTGAAAACACAGAGGTAACTGTCATACCCCAAATTTGTCCTACCTTTTTCAAAATCATCATTCATCCGACTTTATTTTTTTTATTTACCTCGCTTGTACAGCGTAGCGTATTTTTCGGCACGTGGCATTTTTCATTTTTTAGCCCAATAAATTTTGACACGTGGCATTTGTTTGTGATTTATTTGTGCTACGTAACATTTGTTTTTGTATATATTTATAATTATTTTTGTTTCATAATTTCTTTTTATTTTATAATATGTAAATATAATATAGTTTTAATATTAATTAATTAATTAGTTTAGATTAGATTAATTTTTTAATAGTTAGTAATTATGTTAGAGTTAGAATTAAATTTAAGTTAAGAGTTAATTGATTAAGCAAACAGAAAATTAATAAAAATTAAAATCAATTTTAAGAGAAAAAAATGGAAGTTGGGGAAGGCCCATGTTTGGCCCATTAGGGTGGAAGCAGACGACATATAAGGAGGGGAGAAGAAACTATTTGAGAAATCACTGTTCACGATCCCTAAAAAAACCCTAAAACGGCGCCTCCAAAACCCTAGCTCTCCCTTCAGAATCCGTCGCCTACCTTCCCATCTCTGTCACTCTCTTTCACGATTTTCCACCGAAGCCCTCTCATTTCTCCGGCGCCGTAACCTCTCCGCCTCCATCACCGCACCCTTTTCTTCCTCGCCAAAACTCCACCTTCTTCTTCCCTGTTCATTTCACCGTCCCTAATCATTTTCTGGCCACCCTTACATAAACCCTCTTCCGCAACTCCACAAATCACCACCACCATTGCTAAGTTGTTTCCGGCGAGTTTCGTAAATTCTCGATCTTCCTCTATTTCAAACTAATAAACAACATAAACCACTTCACTTTCCTTCGAAACCTCCGCCTTGCTCGCCGTTTTCGCCACTGCAACAAAGCCAATAAACACGGATGCGCAGAAGCCATTTGAAGAAATGCCACGATGTTGTGATGAATGTGTCAAGAGAGCTATCGCAACCAGACGATGTCGTTAAATCAACAACCTTCTTCTTCTCAATCGACCGCTGCCATAACCTCATCACTCATCACGGAGGCACCAACAATAATACAAAGCATTAGTAGCTGCGGTGATGACAAACTGAACGCTGACATTTTGATTTCGTAGCTCGGTTAGCTTCAAGATCGCAACCTTGTGTGGATGTGTTGAGATTGCATTGAGGAGTGAAGCTGTGATTTACCTCAATGTGTTTCATTAGCAGTAAAGGTATTCCATTGGCTATACGGTAATGTTCATGTTTATGAATTTCTGTTTGTGATTATGCAGTATGGTTAAGAGTGTGTGGTGACACTTTTGAATGTGTCATTTCTGGTGGTGTATTGTGCATTCTTGGTGGCTGTAATACTCTAAAAGGTATAGGACACTGTTTTACTTTCAGCAGCTGGTGTTAATTAGCAAAGTCTATATAGTGAGGTCATATAGTTATTTAATTTCCAAATTGATAATTATAGCATGTATACTTTTGAGCTAATGAGATGCTGTTTTCTTTTGTATGCTTCGCCTATTTTGGTTTTTGGCTCATGTGGTTTTTGATATCATTCACTATCGAGTGAGGTTCTGTTGGCGGAAATACGATTTTTTTGGATGATTTGCTGAAGGGTAATGTGTGTATGCTATGTCGTATTGCAGATTCATCGTTTTTTTTCGTGCTGCAATAGTAGTTTTGATATATAAATTTCAAATTTTGATTGTTCCAAGTTGGTAAATATGATTATTGACCTGAGTTTTGTTCAGCTTTATTGCTTTAATGTGTTGTGATGCTAGGATTGATTCTCGACACCGATTCTCCAATGTCTGGGTCACCTTGGTTTTCAATACCCTGTTTGTTAAGAGGTGGTTCGAGGTCCGTTTCACAGTAGCAAGTCTAACCATTTGTTCAAGTCCTCTCTGACAAACCAAAAAGGTGATTTATGTTCAGTTCAGCTGCAAAAAAGGGGAAGGTTCAAGCTTCAAAGCGTTAGAATTTCACAATGATGAAGTCAGATGATAGTAGCAGCCTGCAGCAGCAGCTTTCAAGTTGCGGTTTGCATCGCACCGTCACGCATCTCACAACAGTTTCGCTTCCAACCGCAACACAATAGCTCAGCAGTTAGAAGTTCAAAGTAGCGACGTTGCCGAAGTTTTGAATGTGCAGAGCTTGATGCTGTGTGTACAGGGACGCCCTACCACCTTCAGTTCAGAGCACGAAATTGCAGCTGCCGCTTTGTGGTCGACACAACAATATTTCCAACGAGAAGATTCAACAAATTGGCTCACTGCTGCAAATCATGAACGACAGCCCTTGTCGAAGTTCAATCCTCGGCCATAATATATCGAATTCACTTCAATATCACTATTGGCTTCGATATCGCCAACAAATTTTCCTTTCTACTTGATGTTAAGCTTTGGGATGATGAGACAGACATAACAGCAACAACTCGGTTTCTCTTCTTCACAACAGCAAGTCAATTGCGACATAAACCTCTTATGCGACAACACGATGACATCCGCAACAGCTTTCACACACAACATATTCTTTCTGTCTTCATTTTTCAGGTTGTCGCAGTTTCGACGCCAGCACCATAACTCCTCCAGCTGCAATAATAACTCACAGGCTCCATTTGACGATGTTTCATCTTTGCGGTAACTTCGAAATCAAATTTCCCTGTTTTTTAGTCGCCACTGCTGTTCATACATAAAATGTACACATGAGGATTGTTTATGTATTACGGTATTTGATTTTGGAAAATATTCGACCTGGTTTGTTTTTGAACTAATAGTTGTTCTATCATTACCGCTAACGATGTTGCTTAATTGTTCATGGCCTATCTGTTTGCATATGCGTGTCTAAGTCATTTACACAATTTGTGAAGTTCTTGTAGATTGGTGCAGCTGCGACTCATTTCGGTTTGAACCATTTTGGTATTGTTTTTGTTTATGTATAATTGGATTCAAACTTTCTGTTGTTGGTATGTTTTACTAAGTATTGTTTTTCATGTTGTGATGTAAATAGTTTTGTCCACATAGTGATGTTGATATATTTGTTAAGTTTATCATTTGAAAATAGTTTGTAATGATAAATATTGTGAGTATATTGTGTTGATGTTGCATGTGCCATGAGAAAGATGAGGTGAAAATACATTTGTTTGTTTTTTCGTTGGATGGAGATTGCTTTTCGGTGTGGCACGTTAAATTCTTACAGGAAGTTTTGGAAGTCAAAGAAAGTTATGATACCTTCTTCTGTGTAACGTGCATGGGTTTAATTTACAAGGACTTCCTGATAGTTCCTATGCGATTAACGTGAGTTGTGGATGTGGACCAACTCAGTTTGTTTTTTTTACACTTCTATTTTTATATATTTCTTATATATTAAAAATAATAATTTGCAAGCATTGTAAATAATTTGATTAGTATACATAAGTTGATTTCATTACAATTTTCAAATTAAGATTCAATTTATTATTTTCTTGAGTGATCGTTTTTTGTTTTCACTTTATTTTAAACAAATCAATTAAATAATTAATTTTGACTTTTCGTTAATATTAAAATTTTTTAGTCTTAATTAAATTTTAAGTTTTTTTGATTCAATCTCCTTTTAAAATGTTTTTTTTTAAGTTAATTTATCGAAAGTAGTGGGTTCTTAGGGTCTAGCACCCCTTGAACTCTTGAACAACTGTTCTCGAGGCGCACGCCCTTGAGTTGTTGTTGTTCCATTTTTCAATTTTCAAAACTTGTTTTTATTCAATTTAATTGAAATTTCTAAAAAAAGATATTATTAGTCACTTTTTTTATTTGATTAGATATTTTTATAAGAAATTTCCAATTATTCTTTTTAAATAAATATAAATTTCAAAATTATTATCAAATAGATTTTTTAATATTAAACATTTAGGAAAATATACTTTATTAAGTCAAAACTTTTTCTAAGATATTAAACTTTTTTTTCTCAAAACAATTAATTATAATTAGCTTTTCTTAAAATATTTTTTATAAGATTAATTTATTCTATATGAAAATTAAAACTATTTTCTTGAAAATTAAACTATTTTTCTTAATCAAATTTCAAAAACAATTAAATTCTTGGATCTCGCCTTCCTTGAATTTCTAAGCGACCGCTCTTGAGGTGCACACCTTGAGTTGTGATCATTTCGATCTTATTTTCAAGAATACCTAGCGCGCCTAGTCCGAGTACGCTAAACTAATCAAATTATTTTCTAAATCAAATCACGAAAGAATCGAGTTCTTGGAGTCGCACATTCCTCGAATTTGAGAGTGACTACTATTGAGGCGTACGCCTTGAATGGTGTGTCATTCGAACTTTCGTTTCTAAAATATTTCCCATAATTATTTGGACAAGTACTTTCACTGTCCAACAAATATATTTCGTAATTAAAGGGAACGAAAAAGGTATCGTTGGGATCTAGCATTCCAACGATATCCCGACTAATTGATTACGAGGCCGACGTCTCGTTTATCGAGTAGTCGTCGTTCCTCCTAATTTTTCAAACCATCTAATCTCGTTCCTCACCTTTGTGCGACCGAGTCTAAACCCTAGTATGTTTATAAACCATACGTCAAATCCAAACTATTTTCTTGATTAAATTACGAAAGAGTTGAGTTCTTGGAGTCTCGCACTCCTTGAATTCTTGAGTAAACACTCTTAGGGCGTATGCTTTAGGTTGCGGATTACTCGACCTTTCGTCTATAAAAATATGCCCTAACTATTTGGACAAATACCGTCATTGTCCATTCAAATGCACTTTTATAATTAATTGAGTGAAAAAGGAATCATTGGGATCTAGCATTCCAATGATATCTCGATTAATCGATTGCGAGACTGGCGTCTCGTTTATCGAGTAGTCGTCATTCTCCCTTAAAATATTCAACCCAACTCTCTTCTCTCGCCCCCGTGCGATTGAAACTGTCTCAAACACATATTTCGTAATTATTCGAATGAAAAAGGTGTCGTTGGAATCTAGCATTCCAATGATACCCCGATTAATTGATTGCGAGGCTGACGTCTCATTTATCGAATAGTCGTCATTCTCCATCAAATTGCCTAAATAAACTCCTCTTTCTTGCCCCCGTGCAATTGAAACCTTAAACCTATTCAGATCCATTCTCTTTCCCAAACCAAAACATCCAATACGATGAACACAGATTCCTCGCCCTCGTGCGATTTCCAACCAAAACACCTTTTGTCAAGAACATTGTTTATTCCCTTCTTCCGCGCATAACAAACTCGTGCTTCAGCCTCCCCTAGCGAGCATACAAGGGAATGTTTAGCAGTTAGAATGCGACCTAAACACTCGTTCGTTTTTTTCAAACCCATTACCCGTAGTCAGCCGAACTACGGCTGCTCTGATTTCTCATTCCCCAATGAGAATACGTAGGCACAAGATTGCGATGATCTTGGCGAGCACAATCCCCCTTTTTCTATCCGTAGTCCCACGAACTACGAATGCTCTGATTTTCCACTTCTTACAAGTGAAGATACGTAGGCACAAGGGCCCCAATCCTTGGCGAGCACCCTATCTTAAAACTACACATTCCCCCCTATAGGAGAATCTTTAGAAGAAAACAAACAAGCGTAGTTAACTTTACTCTCGAATCGATCAAGAGGTTCCCGTTGAGTACAACGGACGTAGAGGGTGCTAATACCTTCCCTCTGCATAACCGACTCCCGAACCTAGAATATTGGTTGCGATGACCATGTTCTTATCTCTCTTAAAGGTTTTATCGATATTTTCCTATTCCATCATTGGAATGAATAAAGTTCGGTGGCGACTCTGTTTCAAACAGTATTTTCCGCGGCCATCGCGAGGATCGTATTTTTCGAGGTACGACAGTAACCAACCTGGCTTATGTTTCAGAATGCACATGTTTGAAAATGGCGTAATGCTCCATATACGAAGGAAATGCTATGCTTTTGGGTAAACTGCTATGCAATGCAGATACGATGCAAATGCAGGCCCTGGCACTGGCTGCCGGAGAAAAGCTGGATACAGAACCGCTTCAGCAAAATAAATGCTGGAGATAAAGCCAACTCCGATGGGGATAACTGGGCATCACAGAATTATTCCATCAAAATAAATGCTGGAAAGATGAACCGACTCCGCTGGGGAAGAAACAATCCTGCTGGGAGAAACAGAAAGAGCCATCCTGCGCGGGGATGAACTTTTCGAACCATGAACAACCTGGTTGTGCCCTGTGGGGACTTCACTATGGATTACATGTACATGCGACCATTGCTAGGGATGCACATTCCTCGCATACGACTCCTGTGGGGGTAAAAATGCAACTTCCATTTGCTGGGGAGGAATAAAATCACCTAGAGCCTGGTCCTACGTTAAGGGATTATGGCTGGGGAAACACGATCCCTGCCTAAGATACATCTGGTTGGGGGAGAATCTTTATCCGTCCGGGGAGACACATCAATGTTCATCCTGCTTGGAAAAACATGCCATGAAACGAACTTGCAACGGCTTGCCCCAGACTCTATAACAACCTTTGACAAACTCTGCAGCTATGGAGAGGGACAGCTCTTTCGCTTTCAGCTTTTGCCCTAGCCTGCGGGATCTTCATCATATCCTTTTCAAAAGGGGATCTGACATCTCCGTACTCTGGTGGTTTGACACGACAGACTTTAGCATTTCGAACCCCACGGAGGTGCTTCAAGTTAATCGACTTCAGGATAAGGACAACTTTGGCGCTCTTGGGGTGACCTGCCCCAGTCTTGTCATGACTTTTCCCCACATGGGCTGATTTGTGGGGAGTAGTACCCTTGGCTGTGAGATTCATCAAATTTCGACCTGACTGCCCCGGATTACCTGATTTCTAGATGGCTGACTCCCATGTCGCGATCATTTGACATAGCTTGCCCCGGTTCGCCGGGATATTCTGGCGTCCTGCATTCTGTCTCGGTCAAATCTTTCCATCATGGAAACTTTCACGCTATCAAGCGCTTACTCGCTAGTAAAACAAACTGTTCTGCATAACGGACAAATCAAATGCAATGCATATGACAGTTTTCAAAACCCATTCCCGTTCACTGGAAAAAATTATGCCATAAAACGTATGAATCATTCATTAATATATCAAAATCAAGACAACATTGTAAGAAGAATCCTTTCAGGAGTCAGTTCCGATGCGATCTTTACCAAAGTATGCTTTTGAAACAAACCCATTTCAATTAGGACTTTTAAGGGTTGTAACGTGGTCAGGTGTACGGTTTATGAAAGAAAGATAAAGGCTCAAAATTTATTTCAACCCACCCATTCTCCTTGATGTTCTCCGATCCTACCTTCAGCTAATTCTACCTTAGCATTCTCCTTTCAAAGGTTGAGTGACAGTTCAAGAAATTACACTTTTCGAAGTGACAGCCATTCCTTTTTCATCTTTTGGCGTCTGGAGCCACATGATTTCGTTCTTGTTTGAGGGTTTTTCTTTCACAATCCTTTTTCGCTTTTCATTTTTTGTTTTCCCCTAACTTTTTCCTGGACTAACTCTTTAGAGTTCCTTCACTTTTGAAGTCCAGCGGGGTACCCTAATTTTTGCCTAAGTCGCTTGCTTTCGACTCAGCGGGCTTTTCCTTTTCAATTCTTTTCTTCCTCTCTTTTTTCTTGAACAAATCGTATGACATCGGCTCGTGTGACTTGTTAAAGAGATTGCAACTGTTTCACTCCTGATCGACCAGGCTTAACCATTGTGGCTTTTTAGGTACGACCTATATAGGTGTGTTCTATCCTCGAACGGACACTCCTTTTGTAGTTTGAATGCTTGGTCAAATTAACTGACACCTACCCTGCCCCGGGTTAAGATTGAGGGTTTTTCATTTTCAGAAAGAAACTTTTACTACTAGACTCAAAGGGGTTAACAAGGGTTTATCTTCCTTATACCTCCGGTGTTTGGGAATTGAAACAATGCCTATACATCATCAACAGGTTTTTTATTCAAAAGCATACATTTAGAAGCTTGCGCTTCGTTGGATTTCGTCATCCTCCCCAGATTCCACTTAAACGAGCGTTTGAAATAAAAGAAAACAATAGAGTGAACACGAATGGATTAATGCAAAACATGCATATTTATTTCATTATCAATGTCAATGGAAAACAACACGCTTTACAAACGAAATTTGCAATTGAACAGGAAAGAAACTACAAATGTAAAGAAATGCCGTAAAAAATGCAGACTGCCAGCTTCTAGGAACTGGGCTTTCACCCTTATTTGCTGCTGAGGCAGCCATCTTCAGAGTTTACTCGTCGAGGTCAGTCTGAAAGGCTTATGAACCTCCACTCTCGGGAAATTCTTCCACAGCATGAACTGATGTACCTACCTGGCTGGATGAAGGAAAGTTGTTAATCTGAATCCCCTGAGGTGTAATCGAGAACCTGTTGGCGTCCAATAGAGCCTGAACCTGGCTCTTAAGCACCTTGCAGTCATTCGTTGAATGCCCCAGCGTTCCAACATGGTACTCACAGCGGGCGCTGATATCAAATCCTGGAGGATACGGCGGGATTATTAGATTAGCCTCTTTCGGCACTATCAACCCCCCTTTGACCAAATCCGGCAACACCTGACTGTATAACATGGGCAACTGAGTGAATTGCCTTTCGAGCTTCTTAGGTCTTGGTTTGGCGTGTCGTCCCTGCTGATGGTGATACGGCCGTTGATTCCGGAAGGGAGATGATGTCTGATGTGCGGCCCCTAGGGGTTGTTGACTTTGAACGATCAAGACATCTGGAAATTGAGCCTGAGATACCAAGGACTCCTTTTGCTCTGAGGCGCTCATCCTCAGTTTTAGCCCCGGAATTGGCAATTGCTGCGGGCACAGAGATTTAGAAGTCATAAATTGCAAGGCCTCCTTTGGGTCCGATGTCGTTTTGGGGACAAAAGTAGGAGTGTCCATCTTTTCTGTAATACCCAGAATGAGACCCTCTGTTAGACTCATGTCGCCCGACGTGAACTTAACAACCTTTGAGTCGATCAAGTCCTGAACTGCGTGCTTAAAAGCTTTGCAGTTCTCCATGTAGTGTCCGGGTGCCCCCTCATGGAAATCACAACGGGCGTTTGCATTATAGTCGTGTGGTAGGGTCCTAGTTAGTGGATGTAATTTCCGTAATTCGACCAACCGAAGCTGAAGTAAGACTGGCAGCAACTGAGCGTAAGTCATGGGGATCAGATCGAAAGTTCTTTCAGCTAACATTACCTTCTGGGCGTTCCCCCTCTTAGTCACATGATTATCCCTAGAAGCTCCACGTTAAAGAGAAAAATTCAAAGCTCTTTGTTGCCTATTAGACATCTGAGGCTTATCAACCCTGGGCACAGGTTGCACATGCACCGGTTCCACAGACCCGAGTGGATTAAGCATCTTTACTGCGGTTTCAGGTAGCTGATCAACTTCTTTCCTGAGCACATCCTTTAACACCTCCATGATCAAGCCCACCTGGGTCTTCAGCCGATTGTTTTCATCTTTGAGTGCCTTATACTCCAGACGCAACTCTTGCATGTTCCCCATAACCCGCCTCATCTGGCCTCGGACCTCACTCAACTCTGCTCGTACCTGTTCCATAGCCTTGTGGGGACTTATGTAATCTTCCCGATCGGATCCTGAGATAACCTGCATCAACAGAGGGTTAGGAAACACAGTACGAGGCACCTGCTATGCAAATGACTTATGCAAATGCAAACATGTATCCATGCATTAGGAGGAAGTCCCCCTCGATTCTAGCTCCAAGACAAATAAAGTCTACCGTCCAATCATGGAAAAGAAATCCTCATATATATATATATATATATATATATATATATATATATATATATATATATATATATATATATATATATATATATATATATATATATATATATATATATATATATATATATATATATATATATATATATATATATATATATATATATATATATATATATATATATATATATATATATATATATATATATATATATATATATATATATATATATATATATATATATATATATATATATATATATATATATATATATATATATATATATATATATATATATATATATATATATATATATATATATATATATATATATATATATATATATATATATATATATATATATATATATATATATATATATATATATATATATATATATATATATATATATATATATATATATATATATATATATATATATATATATATATATATATATATATATATATATATATATATGAAAAGCCCGCTTGGGTAGCGTACAACAAAAGCAGAATACAACTGAAGCAACAAGCATGACCCCAACCAACAAGCCTGGTGGTGATCAGCATATTAAAGCATAAAAGGTACAAAGAAATACAAAGAAAATCAAGTGTGGCCGCGGGCACGGGAATCCTCTAGTAACTTCTTCGTATCAAGATGGTCAGGCTGAGTGAGCAGGCCCTGGATCAACAAATCCCTTTGCCTGATGGCGTCCGGGAAGTTCTCAGCAATGCTCTCATACACACCTTCTTCAGAATGGTTCTCCACCCTACTCCTCTTAGCGTCAGCCCGGAGTTGATAATCCAGTAAGTTTGCTTTGATCTCAACCATCTTATATTGGACATCTCGTCGGAGTGAGGCTTCAGCCTCTATCTTCTTGTTTTTGGCCTCAACCTGTGCTTCCAACTAAACTATCTGCTGCTTCAGCTTTTCTTCCCTCTCTTTGTGGCTAGTCAAGGTATTATTCCACAACTTCTCGTACTGGGTCAACTTCCGGTATGCCTTATCTAGATCCTACTTCTTGGTGGTCAATACCCCGTGCACTGCCTTTAGGTCTAACCCAAGACGCTCTCTAGAATCGGTCTCTTTGGTCAAGTTGGCGCCCAGGTGGTTGATCATCTCTGTCTGTCTTTTGCAGGTGTAGACGGCTTCTCTCTTTTCTCTTCAGAGCTGAGCGATCTCATTTTCCAGTTCTTCATTGGCTTTGACTAGCTCTGCATTCTTGGCTCGAAGCTGCTCGTACTTCTGGATTTCGATCATGGTAGGCTCTGAAGGTTCGTCCTGCTTGACAGGAGGAAAAGGCATCAACACTTTCTTTGCTCTGCTAAGAATCCAATCCACATAAAGAGGATAAGCCTGATTATTGCTTTTCCCTAATGAGGTCTTTCCCTTTCGATGAACATTGTTCCAAGCATGTTCGAACCTAACCAGATCATCTCCTTCTAATACACTAGTGAGGTACAGAGATTCCTGTACCTCTTCAACCTTAGGAGGGCCCCTCAAAGCATACCCGAATTGTATGATAGCAACAGATGGATTGTAGTTGATACATCCCTTCCTACCCACAAGAGGGACATTAGGAAAGCTCCCACAGTTGTAAATAATTTCACTCCCCAGACGATCTCTATCAAACCAATCAATGTCTTCGGCAGACAAACTCATCAGTCGCTCTGACCATTCCTTCGTCTCTGCCGTCTTTATAAAAGGACCATCCTTCGGTAGATGAGTGACAAACCATCTGTAGAACAATGAAGCACAACAGGACACACCCTTGCCTCTTCTATTTTTGTTCTTGTAGTGCACCGAATGGTACACGTCCCCGAGCAAGGTTGGAATTGGATTCTTTGAGACGAAGATACGAAGAGCATCCACATCCATAAAATCTGGAATATTGGGGAATAGCATGATACCATATATGCACAGGGCCAAAATAGATTTGAACGCCACCCAGCATTCCTTCTTGGCGAAGTGTCGGGCTTTCTCAGCTAGAAAAGGTAATGGGAATCCCCAGGCTCTATTTCTCTTGACAGCTTTTCCCTCTAACTCAGAAACATCAATATGTAGAGCTGTAGCAATCTTAGCCAGATCCGGCTCCTGATCGATAGGCCAAAAGGGTACCTGAGCAAGAATGGGTATATCCAATATGACAGAAAACTCTTCCAAAGTGGGGGCCAGCACATAGCTCGGAAATATGAAGCAACGCAACGGGGGGTCATAAAACTGAAGTAGAGTCTGGAGTCTGTTCAATTCATACACCGATGGCTTGCAAACAATGCTGAGCAGCTTCCCATAGGTTCTTCTAAAATCTCCCATCACTTCTTTACCAGGAAAGGAAATCAAACCCCTCAGAGTAGTAATATATGGAGTAGGAAATTTGTAGGCCAAAGTTCTTCTCACACTGGGCTCCATGATGGACACAGAAAGGACAAGATTGCTAGAATCGAGAGGGAGCTGCACACCTGCAACACAGATACGTGTTAGATGCAATGCAATATGAAAATATAAATGTGGATGCAAAATGCAGCAGGGGATCAAGTGTTGTGCTGTGCTGTGAAGTGGCAGATCATGATTTAACTTCAGCAAGAAAATACCACACTCTGATAATAAAGGCCTACTGAAACTCACAATATTGATTCACTGACAAGAAAACCAGGTTGTCTGAAGGTTACGGTTTCCTGCAATAAGCCCGACCCCGCTCACAGGTATGGACCTAATCACTGACAAAGGTACGGCATCCTATGCGTTCATCAGCGTCACAGACTTTCAAGAAACAATGATACGATACCCAGAAGGTGTGGCATCATCATCTCTTGAAGTGGCCTCACTCAGCTGAATCACAAATGATCGGTCCCCAGAGTCGACAATCCTAAGATCTAAAATCCTTTCAACGGCCCACTGGGCTGGAAATGGAAATCGTCTCAAAGAACCTCGTCTGAGTGCATATTTCATGGGAACTAGTGCATGCCTAACATACAGGTTCACCACAAATCTGCTTCTAAAGCTATGTACATACTCAAGCCTGGGTCTGGCTTATCACTCATCAGAGCCCTTCCCACAACAGCACAATAGTAATAATATCATACTGAAAATAAAGTGCGGAAAGTAAACAAAGCGATAAATGAACACAACCCAACAGGTAAATACACAAGTGCTAGGAGTGACCCGCACAGGGAACCGTTGGATCCCAGCAGATTCGCCAGCTATCGCTACTGCGAAAACGAGGCCGGCAAGACAGAAGAGTCTCCACCGTGAGTTATTTATCCCAAGGGAGGGAAAGGAAACGCTCAGAGAAAACCTCACGAAAAGGGAAAGGAATGGTCATCGCAACCAAGTCCTGGATTCGGGAGTCGGTTACGTAAGGGGAAGGTATTAGCACCCCTCACGTCCATCGTACTCGATAGGATCCACGCTTGTTGTTTAACGGAAAAGGGTGTGTTTATCTATCTACGCTAAAGGTCGGTTTGAAAAGAAAAGAAAATGACTCGGGAGAACACAGCAATTCTATGCCAACGTATTCCCGTCTGGTACGAGAAATCAGAGTCAACGTAGTTCGCCTAACTACGGGTAAAAAGGGGGAAAGGTTGCTTGCCGAGATATCGCATCTCGTGCCTACGTACTTTCATACGGCATGAAAGATCAGAGCAAACGTAGTTCGGGCCAACGAGAGACACAGGTTTGTCTGATTGTTTTTATCTGAGTAAGGTTAACAGACGGTTCCAGCAGTTGGTGTATGCAGCTCGACCATTGGAGACTTAGGCGTTTACCGTTTGCGGTAGAACCGAGAGTTAACAGAACTCTCCTTCTGAAAAAGGGTTTCCAAGGGATTAGGGTCCAAGAGGACAAAAAGATATTTGATCTTTGTTTTCCGTTTTTTTACGAAAGAAGTGTTTTTTAGTTGTCTGTAGTTTGTACAGCACTAGAGACTATGACTTAGGAGCGAATGCATCGCATATCGTCCAAAGGACATATACTAAACACTCTAGATGATTGAGAGGAGACCGCTCAATCATCACTTCCCAAGTAGCTTAAGGCTCGTAACGCGCTTGTACTAACTTGCCTTTATTATGTTTTTTTACTGTTGTTTGAGATAAGAAGAGAAAGAGAACAACTAAAGGGAAACTGTATAGTCCTAATGTTGTCATGCAATGTTAATCCTATGGTTGAGGTTAGGAGGGAAACTAACTAATGTTATCATGCATGGTTAGAATCCTAATGTTTGTCATAACTTCTCTTGAACAAGAGAAGTCAGAGTTCCTAAGGGAACACAGCAATGGAAAGCAAACAGTAAAAGAAATTACTGTAAAGATGCACACAATGCAAGTGAGGGAGGAAATATGTGTGGGGTAGAAGCCTCCATAAGCTCATCTCAACCTCAAGCCAGATATGAATAACTGCAAAGATAATAGAAAGAAGTAAAAGCAATCAAACATACCACACACCACACAGGCAAGGGAGCTGAGCTCTACCAAATACCAGCAAGTAAAACTACACAGTAAAAATACAAGCAGAGGGAGAAACTCAACCTCTAATGTAATACAAGCAAGGGGAGAAGCTCAACCCTTAAGATGCTCTTAGGCCTATGATCGTCTACATGAAGCCTACTACTAATGCAACACTCCAAGCAAGTCACATCAATACACATCAATACAGTTAAACAAGAAGAAAAGACAGACAAGGAAAACAAGCCAGCAATCTCCACAACAGAGCAATCTTCTGGAAGCAATCCAATCCAAAGTCTGTAACTGTTCTTCAAGTCCATACCAGCTTCAAGAGAAGGAAAGGAATTTATGACAAGCAATCAAACAAGCTTCTATCCTATGGAAGGAAATTGGGTGTTGGGAGGCTAGGGTAAGGTCCACAGGAGCTTATCCCAGGCACTTAACCAACTAAGATTATTGGGGAAACCTAAAGGCTTGGCTCCTCCAAGGGGTGTGCAATATTCCCTCCACAGGAGGGACTGTGCTACCTCAAGAAGGTTCCTAAAGAGGAAAGAATGAGAGAATTTTAGGAGAATGGAGATGAGAAGCAAGGTAAGTTCCACAGGAACCTACCACAGACACTCAACCAAATCCATTTTCTTTAGAGAGCTTGCTTAGGCTCAACTCCAATGTGAAAGGCAGGGAATTCCTCCACAGGAGGAATTATACTCACAAGGGAGGATCCTAATTAAGCAAGGAATATTTGAAAGGGGAATTAATCCTAGTGAAATATCATCTACTTACTTGAATCTTCTAAAGAAACTCAAATGTTATCTCTTAATGATCACCTATACTAAGGCCAATTTGTAAAATGGGGAACTAATGGAAAATCATTCCTAAAAATTCTAAGGAAAATACTACATCATCCTATATGTATCAATATTCTATGGTAGAAAAATCAGAGGTTAAACCTAAGTCAAAAGGCTCAAATTAAATCTAAAACCTCAAGGGTACACTAAAGGAATTCATTCAAGAACACTCCTAAACAACTACCCTAAAATCCTATTTAAAATGATCTAAAAATCCCAACAAAAATCACATAGCAATATTAACATGCCCACAACCAGCACACAAAATTTCAAGATCAAACTCAGAAATATGTGTGAGAAATAAAATGAACAAATTTAGCATACCATTATCACATTATTAAAAACATATTGCAAAAGAAAATATGAAATCAAATGGAAAATGCATGGAAAATTAAAATAAAAAGCATGATAAAATCCTAAACATCTCAATCTATATCCACAAATGTTTCTAGAATTTATTACCAACATTCACTATTTTTGATGAATTAAATCTAATAAGCATTACAACAAAAAATAAAGAAAAGAAATTAAAAACAAATAACTGGGGAGGGGTTCAACTAGCAAGAAGGATAAGGATTATACGCCTGGGCCCATGAATGGGGGGTGTGAAAAGCGCATGGGAGCTGGGCCCATTTGAGAGTGTTCAGTTCAGTAGAATTATCCTAATGAAATAACGCCAGGGGGGGTGCATTAAGTGGTTGTTGCATGTGTATTCTCAGGATGGGCCTATCAGGGGGAGGTGTGGTTAGCACGAGAAGCCAAGGCCCAACATCAATAATCAATTCATCAGTTCTCATAATTAACAAAACAAAATGGCCACACGAGGATTCGAACCCACGTCT
The DNA here is from genome assembly GCA_963859935.3 of Lathyrus sativus. Taxonomy (NCBI): domain Eukaryota; kingdom Viridiplantae; phylum Streptophyta; class Magnoliopsida; order Fabales; family Fabaceae; genus Lathyrus; species Lathyrus sativus. The sequence continues at coordinate 292,139,752 of OZ012737.1, forward strand.
CATAGGATCATGTAGTGCGCTGAGGCAAACTTGGGACATCCACTTAACCAAACGACGTCGCTTTGGGGAGGGGTGATGTGGCGTTGTTGCACCCTAAAATTTGCTCAACCTACTTCACTTAGTTTATGTTTCAATTGCATTAGCATTTGCATAAGGAGTCATGTACATAGTCTAATCATTTGCATAGTATAGCATAGCAAGTCATTCAACAAGGGACCAAGTACTATTCTTATCTCTATGAGCCTATCAAGAGGTTATTATTAAAATTCAATCTTAGCCAATTCATCAGAAAGAAATTGAAATCTAAGAAGTCAGTGGATCAAGCAGTGAATCTATCTCCTATCTGAGGGTATTTGAAGATCATCAAAGAAGTTGTGAGCTGTGAATTGAGAGCATGGAGGGTATATAGACACAATGGAGGACCTAGAGGGTCATTTTGAAAGTGAGACAAGTCATTGATGTGATCACAAGAGTTACAGTTGAAGACAGTCAACTAGGGTTTCATCTGGGTCAACCCTAGGTCAACCCTAGGTCAAATGATTGATTAAAAGGTATCAAGGTCTATTTGAGGGATGTGGGGTTCATCAATTGACATGTAGATATGGATGTGGTGTTGTGACAAGGAGAAATCAAGAGAAATCAAGAAGAAGAGGAGTTTCTAAATTAGGGTTTTTGTGTAAAATCCCCTGATTTAGGTCAAACTTCCAAGCAAGATAATTCAAAATGCAAGCTTCAAATGGATCCTTGGCCAACATGAAACCTGTAGAGGATATCAAGAACTTTAATTTTAGTGGTGGAAGACATCAAGGAGATTTATAGAACTCAAGTTATGGTTCTTGCAAGTTACAGGTCATCTGAGGTATCTGAAATTTTGTCTGTGAAAGTTACTTGTCTTCCAAGCAACTTTTACCCCTCAAGGAGCTTTCAAATGGATTTCTGGTAAACATGAAAGTTGTTCCTCATGATCTTAGATTTCTAGAAAGGTATAGTATGCCTTCATCTGATTTGTGAAACTCTACTTATGACCTTGGCAAGCAAAGGCTATTTTGGTCATTTGAGAATTATGGGTCATTTCAAGCATATGCCTAAAACTCATACAAGGAAGCTTCAAATGAAAAACTTCACAACATAAAAGTTGTTCCAAATGACATTTTGAGTCTAGAAAAGTGGTCATGGAAGTTGGAAAATGCTCATAGCTCAAGATTGCAAATTTGGTCAATTAAAAGGTGAATTTAATGACTAAAAGTGACCTAAAAATGAGATTTTTCATAACATGGCCAAATGGGATGAAATTATAGGTCATTTTGATTGGAAAGAATGTTTTAAGACCATTGGCAATAGTAGATTTTTTAGTTTAGGTCAAAATTTGAGAGATATCATGGCTTGCTTATGATTAAAGTGACACATGCCAAAACTCAAGGGATTTGTGTACAAGAAGTTTCTAGCAATTTCTAGATGTTTCCATGGGCATCTATATAAACCCTAGAGCTGATCCATGAAGGGGTTGCACTTCATTTTGATCCAAAACACCAAGTTTCACTCCATTTTGCATTTTTTGCAAATTCATTCCAAACTTCTCAATTCTTCATCAATCATTCAATTTTATGATCCAAATCCACTCAAGAATCATCCCTGAGTACATTGCAAGCAAGATTTGAAGAAGAAATCACAAGAATCATGCTATACAAGTTCATCCTCCAAATTGCAAAAAGAGTTGGTTACAAGAATCCAAGGTGTTTATGCAAGAACAAGTGCATACAGAACCAAGATCCATAGCCATTGATCAAGTCCTAAGCATTGCTAGCTGTGAATCCAAGGATTTCTCCATCTGTTTTCATATTTTTACCAGGTTGGTATTTCCTTAGAATTAGCATAGAATAGATAGCATGATGTAGAATCCTTAGGTTAGAACTGTTAGGAGTAGGTAGATGAATAATTCTGGTGAGTTTGAGAGCATTTCATGGAGGTTGATATGTGAGCACACCAACTGTTTGGATATAGAACTAGAAGGATAGGAGGTTTTAATTCATGTGGTTTAGCTTAGGTTAATCAGTGATGCAAGGTGAGTATCTTGATGGCAAGAAATTGAAGAAAGAAGAAGTTGGAAATTGGAGCATCCATGGAAGTATAGCTATCGGGTTTGGCATTTTAGGGCGTTTTAATGAAAAATAATGTTGTAGTTCTATTCAGCTTGAGAATTGGAGCAACTTTGCTCTTTACAGAAATGGATTTAGTTGAGAGATGAAGGAGAACAAGGCGATGGAAGATAGCTTTGAAGAGCTTCATGCATGGCTGTGTATGGCAAAACCCTAGCTTCCCATTGGAGAAGAAACACCTCAAGCGTTGGATGAGGTCTTCTTGGTTGACTGAAATTCGAATCTCACGACCAGGATTTGAAGCTGAAATGAGAGGGAAAAGACTGAAGCAAAACGCGTCGTTTCATTAAACGACTTTGCTGGGCTTAAGTGCCATTGCTATCCACACCACCATTGTCCAGGCCCATTCCATTTTGAACTAACTTTAATTGCTTTTTACACTGTTTTCGTTTTATGATTTAACTAGGCCCAGGCGCGCCTTGCTATGCGCACCCCCAGTCTGGGCCCATCATTCATTTTTCAATGCAAATCATTACTAATTGCACCCCTAACCAACTTTATTTCATTTTAATTTCATTCATTTTTCTTAATTGTTTGAAAAATCGTAACAAATTGAAAATTCCATATTTTTGATTGGTTGTTTTTTTAACATTTTCATATTTCTGTGTAGAAAAATATCATGTAATAAAATTTCCATTTTATTTTTTTTAATATTTTTTACATATTTTCTCTTTTAATGCCTTTTTAATAGATTTAATTTGTATATAGTTTTGTAGAATTTCTTTTAGGTGGTTCTCATAATCTTTTTAGGCCAAATTTTTTTAGTATAACTAGATACATATATTAGGTGTCCCCTTGATTTTTATACCAATTTTTTAGGATTTATTTTAGGTTGTTTAGTTAGAAAACATTAGGCTAATCATTTAGGGTTGTGAATATAGTGTAGTTTAACAAAACAAATTTTCTTTTGGGGTTTTCTTTAGGACAGATTAAATGATGGGGCTATAGGGGTATTATGGGTAAATAATAGATCCCTCAGAAAATATTAGACTTCCCCTACTCTACTATTAATACTAGTATATTTCCTGTATTTGATTGATTGTGTGGTGTGCCCTCTCTAGGGTTATTGTTTGACTGTGTGGGGTATTGGGCTTGCTTGGGGTTTGGGTTTGAGTTGAAGACTTTGTTGATGAAGCCCATTGAAGACAAAAGTAATGAAGACCCATTTCTAGAGTTGATGAGGAGTATATCTTGCTGGCAGCTGTTGAAGGTTATAGGATCTAGAAGCTAGGTAGAGCTCTAGAATAGAAACTTGCTTCATAAACATGGAAGGTCTTGTTTGCCTCCATCCCTCTCTATGATGCAGAGTCTCTCTAGGACACTCACCCCCTTCCTTTGGAAGGCTTGGTGACAGTGTCTAAGAGATAGAACTCTTGAGAGAAACATTCTACATATTGTTAACAGTCTGTTTGCCACCTTTGGTGGTCAACTAACTGTTTAACATTCCAGTTCATCCTCTTAACTGTTCCTCATCTTGGAGAGTGAGACTTGAAGAAAAGCACTGAAGGATTGAAGATAGAGACCTTGCTTGAAGGCTGCGAAGATGAAGACTGATGCTTGCTTGGAGCTTGTAGATGTTTGAAGATGACTTGAAGACAAATGTTGATGAAGACTACTGTTTGCTGTTTTTTTTTTTTTTTATAATTTTTGATGTATTGTTTGAATTTCCCTGACTGTATTGTTTGCCATTTAATCTGTTAGGTTGAAAGCAAATTTTGTTCGCTTTTGCCTGTTGTTTTCTAGGTTCGAGGTTGAGTGGGACTCCCTTGCCTCGCTTGTATTGTTGCATCCATGCTTTTTACTGCTTTATTGTATATATGCTATTGTTTCTGTTTCCGTTTATCCCTTAGGATCTCTGTTTCTCTCTGCGCAAGAGAGGAGCATAATAGACATTAGGTCTTAACCCATGCATGATAACATTAGGTTAGTTTGATTCCCTTTTCAACCGTAGGTTAGAGTTCTGTCTCTTCTTCCTCAAAACAAACAGAAAAACACAATAAATATTTCAAACATAATAAAAGACACTTCTTCCGTAAAAGAATGTGAACTCATCAAAACGTCATTTTTGTCCGCTTGGACCCGTAATCAGAAAAACCCTTTTTCAGAAGGAGATAAAAGCAATCAAAACAGACTGGTGTTGTACGTGGCCCGAACTACGTTTGCTCTGATCTTTCATGCTGTATGAAAGTACGTAGGCATAGGATGTGATATCCTAGCGAGCAACCTTCCCCTCCTTTCCCGTAGGTAGGCGAACTACGTTGACTCTGATTTCTCGTTCCAGACGGGAATACGTAGGCATAAAGTGTGATACTTTGCCGAGTCATTTTCTTTTCTTTTTAACCCTTAACCCTTAGTTTAGATAGAAAAAACAATCCGTACCAGAAAACAAGTGTGGATCCCGTCGAGTACGACGGACGTGAGGGGTGCTAATACCTTCCCCTTGCGTAACCGACTCCCGAATCCAGGTTTTGGTTGCGATGACCATTCCTTTCCCCGTTTTGAGGTAGGTTTACCTCGAGCGTTTCCTTTCCCTCCTTTGGGATAAATAACGCACGGTGGCGACTCTTCTGTTCAGCCGGCGCCGATTTTCACAGTAGCGACAGCTTGCGACTCTGCTGGGGACCCAACGTCCCCTGGCTGCTAAGGACTGCGATAGTTCCTTATGCATTTGGGATCCAACGTCCCTTAAGAGAGTCAATCCTAGCGTTTGTTTTCCCGTCGAGGATTTTGTATGGATTTATATTTCTGTCATTTACTTTCAGCATTATATTATTGTTATTATTGCTGTATTGGGGCTGTGACGGGTGTTCTATGATTGAGAGATAAGCCGGACCTGGGCTTGAGTGCACCTAGAATTAGAGTGGAAAGTAGTGGGCGCGCACATGCTTTGCATGTCCTAGTGTCCCGCGAAATCCACACTCAGACGAGGTTCTTCTGGTTGGCCTCCTGTCCTACCCTTTGGGTGGCTTGGGTTGCTGGTTAGTTGGATTGTCGACTCTGGGAACCGATCATTTGGAAGTTGGCTAAGTGAGGCCTCTTCAGGATTTGATGATGCCACTCCTTCTGGGAATCGTATCATCAACCCTGAAAGTCTGTGACGCCGACGACCGCATAGGATGCCATACCATTGTCAGTTACTAGGACACCTACCTGTGAGAGGGTTTGGGTTATGCAGGTAACTAGACCTTCAGATACCGGTTTATTCTTGATCTAAGATTCAGGATACCTATGGACAGTTATTGGGGTCTGTCAGAGACCAAGTTGGAATGATTATTGGGTCTGAGGTTGATTGGAGCCTATGTATGGGGCCTGTCAGAGATCATAGTGGAAGCTTTATTTTGGGTCTGTCCAAGACCAGGGTTTGAGGAATTCTGGATGGTCTATCTGAGACTTATGATGTGGTTCAGGCTTCTCGGCCATGGCATTTGGTCCCTGTTGCATGTTATTTGCATTGCATTATCTGCATAACCATTATCATTGCATCCCATTAACGTGTGTCTGTGCTGCAGGTGCATTTGCATATTCCCTGGTTCTAGTGTCCGGACTTCTGAGTATTGATCATGGCTGGTTTGAGGATGACAGTTGCCTACAAGCTACCTATCCCTGATATTACTCCCCTCCTGGGTCTGATTTCTCTTGCTGATGAGGATGTCCGTAGAAGCTTCAGGCAGAGTTACGGAAGGCTGTTGAGATTGGTTCGCAAACCAACTGATGATGAACTGAATGGGTTGTATACACTGATGCAATTCTATGACCCTGCTTTGAGATGTTTCACGTTCGCTGACTTTATTTTGGGGCCTACCATTGAAGAGTGTTGCACCCCAAATTTTGACCCCTTAGATCCTCATCATCATTTTAGGATCATATTCATTTATTTATCTAACCTTAACCTATTTCAAGTTTGTCTTTGTTAAGATACAGGTGAATCAGGGTTCCATACAGTCGGAAATTGAGGTTTCGGCGGTAATCAGTTAATGTATTTGATTGATTCTCCATAAAAAAAAGCCTCTACATCATCAAGGATACTCCATTGGGTCAAACATGAGTCCAATTTGAGGTTGTCACTCAAAGATTAAAAACAGTGCAGATTAAGATCCTCGATTAGGGTTTCTAATCAGGAAAAGTCAACTGTGGTTTGACTTTTTATTTAAAAGGTGTTCTAATGGTGAGAACATGGTCCGTGAAGTTCATATGACTTAGGGAAGTCCACTCAAGAAGTTTCAAGACCTCAGGAGACCGAGAACAACAACAGTCGATTCGGTAGTCATCGATCGATCATTTCATTGACCGAAAAGTCAACTCTCCAACCATAAGGAATTTGACCTCAAAGTGTGAAGAAAAAATGTTCCCAATGTTATATTACACCTATCCATGAAGTTTCATGACCATTTAATCAAGGATTGAGGAGTAATCAAAAACTTGGGAAATTAAGGTTTTGAAAAGGGCAAAGTCATAACTCCTTAACCACACAAGAGTTTTTGACCTAGTTTCAGGAGGAATGAGTTCCTAACACAAGCATCAATATTGTAGTACCTAATTGGGGATTTTTAAAAAGTACAAGTGGATTCCATAACTCTTCCTGGTTAGAGAGAACCAAGGTCCACAAGTTGGCAAAAACTCATATTGGAAAAACCAGGTCAGCATGAGTTTTTTGATTCCAAAACCTCTCCAAATCGATGCTAATTAAAGACTAAGCCTCATTTATGATGTTTATATTGATAATTAACATTTTTACATCAATTACCACTAAAATGGCACAAAGATCAAAGGAAATCATTATTTAATGCAAGTTGCAAAAGTGAATAGTGAAGAAAGAGAAAAAAAGTGGCTACCATTGTCAAATCATCAACTTTAATTCAACAAGTCACCTCCTATCCTATGAAGCATGATGAAAAAATCTATAAGGCATGGGGAATATCTTAGTAGAGTGGCTTAAAGATAAAGGTGAATATTTCATTGGAAAACTCAAAGATTTTCATGATGGAAGGTTAAAATTGACAATTTGCTTCACTTTTGCCCATACCTTGATCCAAGGCCTTTGGCTATAAATAGAACTCACTTCCTAACTCAAAGAGACACAAGTTCCATGCTAGAAACCAGCTATAACTTTCTTCCTTACACAATCACAAGTTCTTACAAAATCTCATTAAGTTCCCAAAATCCCTCAAAATTTGCTTTTGAAAAACACCTTTCAAAACCATTTCCAAACTTCTTCCAACTCAAGAAACACTTCAAACACATAAAGTATGATGTATTGAAGCTATCCAAGTCACTTCCACACTTATGTAACAAGATCTTAGAAGAGCTCTCAAGATCTCTGGTTTTCTTATTGCTTAAGCTTGCTTCAAGAGGTAAACCTAAAACTCATAAATGTGAACTTTCCACTTGCATTCCACATGTTACCATGACTGTTTTTTTTTTTACCATGATGATCTTGAAAATTTTCAACTTGTAACTTGATTTTTCTTGTGAGATTGATCTTGTATTATTCTTAAATTTTTGTTAACATGTTTAAATAATCAAATTTGTTTGACTCATTGTCTTACCATGTGCATTTTATTCCTTTTATCATTTAGATTTTCATGTTTTGTTCATCCAATCTTTGAAAATTCATAACTCACTCATTTTTAATCATTTTGAACCCATTCTTTTTGCATTGTGTTTGTCTTGATGCCTAATTTCATGTGATATTTTTAAATTCCATGTTTGTTCAAATTTTCATGCCTTTTGGTTTCTTGCAAGTTTCCTTTGTATCGAGATCGTTATCTCCCGTGTGCAGATGAATTTCTTTTTCACCATGATCATTTGTGTTAAGATATTTATTCATTCTCACTTCTTTTATGTTAGTAAACATGTTAGGGTTTTCTCCTTTGGTTGTTACCATAAAATATTCTTTTTCATCTGTGTTTACTTTAAAACGCGATTCGCCGTTACGATTCTTGCTTGATTACTTGCCTTGATCGTCATCCATCCATTTTCACTTATGACATGCTCATTTATTGGTTGTCACCATGATTTTATATTGTTTTCCTCCTAAATTATGAGGTTAAACTGATTTGCTTGTATTTGATTGTCATCGATAAACATGGGTTGTTACCTTCATCTTTGTTAAGATATGCCTTCATCTTGGTTAAGATATTTCATGGGTTGTTACCTTCATCTTTGTTAAGACCCATTCATTCTTGGTTGTAACCATTTATCTTGATTTAAATCCTTTCTTATTATAATATGCATGCTTGTTTGGTTGTAACCATAATCCTTGATTACTTTGTTAAGTATTTCTTCCCCAAGTGATGGAACTTTTTTAGTTCTCATCCAAGTTGCCTCCTTTCTCTCTCCTTCCAAAGGAAAAGTCTCTCTATTGACCCTTGGGTCATAGATAGCTCAATACCATCATAGGCCTCGAAAGAGCCTTAACCCCCTCTTTGGTCTGGATAGAACCAATAGGATATAAACTCATAGGTCTGGATAGAACCTTCCCCTCTTTTGGTCTGGAAAGAACCAATTGATCCTTCGTTCATGCCCGAACTACGACCGCTCTGATTTCTCATTGGATAATGAGAATACGTAGGCACAAGATGCGATATCTTGACGAGCAACCTTCCCCCTCACTAGGAGTGTTTACAACTAGAACCCTAGGATAGAGTTGTTAACTCTATGTAAGGATCATGGATATGATCACTTACTTCCCCCTTTGAGTGTTACAACATAGACATAGAGAGTTTTGTGAAACTCTACACAAACATTATTATGTTTGTTCCCCTTTGAACCTTGATCGCAATCAAGCGTTCTTCAACCCTAGTGAGGTGAACTACGATTGCTCTGATTCTATCCTAGTTAGGATACGTAGGCAGAGGACGCGATGTCTTTGCGAGCAAACTTAGAAACAATCTTAGGTCTTCATCTATCATAACCTTCACCTTTTTACCCAATACCCAAACCTTAGAAAATATTTAACAAACTTAGCATACAAACAAACAAAAGGTTCCTGTAGAGTACTACAGATGTTTAGGATGTGAAATACCTACCCTATGCATAACCAACCCCCGATCCCCGAATCTCTTAGCGTTGTTGTTACATCGCGAAAAAGGTCTTTCTTTCTTTAGACCTTTCCTTTGGATAAATTAAAGTCCGGTTGTGAATTTAAGAATTCAAGATTCAAGTTAATCAATAGCTTTGTATCCCGATTCTCACCGCAACAGAAATGGCGACTTCACTGGGGATACTTAAACTTGAGGGTTAAGCCTATTTTGTTTGATTGTATGCTATATTTGTGAATATTTGCTTAACATGTATATTTGTTAATATATATATATGCTTGTGTGTTGGGTGCTTTGAGTGGTGAGACAGTCCTATACCCGGACTTGAGTGCACTTATGATAGGATGGTGGTATATTCAAGAAGGCTTATAGGGAGTTGATTCCCGACCAAGCTAACTTGAGAAACCACCGCTCAGTGTAGGCCCTTTTGAGAGTTAGTGATGTTGAATGAGTATTCATGAAAACATTACTACCCTCAACAAAGGAGTCGTTGACACTGTGGACCTTTAGATTACCTCTTTACCCCACTTTGGCCTTATTAGGACGCAGTGCGATGACTATGAGGGAGTAGTCCCGAAGTTGTTGATACGCGATACTACACTTGGACGAGACTCTCTTGAGAATATTATCAATTACCGAGTAATTTGGGAAATTGGTAATATCCGAAAGATGGGTTGTTGACTCTGGGAACCGTGTTAGAACCCGTTCGGCAGGTACAAATTAACCCATAGTACACACCTCTTGGGGATGGTTAGACCTTTGACTCCAAGCTTTTACTTCAAGCCTAGGAGGTCTTTGTGTGTGTATATGCATTGTATTTATGAATACTTGCCTTTGTATGGTGTGTGCATCATCTCATTATATCATCATAAGCATATCATGTCGCAACTGGTTTTGTAAAACTCATTCGATCTCTGTTTTTTTTAAAAGTTGTAACTTTTTCCAACGATTGATGAAATGAGGGTTTTGACCCAATCAATCTTCCGAGTTTTGTAAAACCAGTTTTCTCTTTGCATTGCATTTTGCATTATGCATTTTCTTTTCTCAGCCTTGCGTCTTTATCAACCTCTTGTTCAGAGAGAGAGAGAGGGATACCTAGCACGCATTCGGGACCAATGGAAACAATGAACGAGCTTTTGAAAGGACAAGAAGCCTTGAAGGAGGAAATCAAAATCCTCAAAGGTCAAATGAATTGGGTTTTGGAGACTTTGCAAAATTTGATGAAGAATGAAGGGGATTCTCCCTCTATGGCGCCTAGAGAGGTTATCAGTCAGTCGCTTCCGGTGACTCTTTCAGCACAAGGACCTCCTCAGTTTCAACGGTCAGACCGTCGTCAACTAACATTTGGGCCTGCGTCAAAACGTCATCCTTGTCAGGTGGTTACCAAAAGAATATCTCAGCATTCATTGGCTGCTTCCCCTCAAGGTTCTCGAAGCAAGAACATGAATAAGAAGAATCCTGTCAAAAGGAACAAGGCATGCTATAAGTCAGTTCCTGTGCCACTAAATAAGCTTTATCCATTACCGATTCAAAATTCGTTGGTAACTCCACGAGCTCTTAACCTTGTTCCAGGACCATGGCATAATACAAACTTGACTTGTGAGTTTCACAAAGGGGGTGATGGACATGAACTAGACACTTGTTTGGCGTTATGGCATATTGTTCAAGAGCTAGTCTATGACAAAGATCTGATCTTTGAAGAAGATCACCCAGAAGTTGAATGCAAGTACCATACTGGGACAATGGGGCATCTAGTGGAAGAGTGCAAAGAGTTTGGGTTGAAGGTGCAAAGCTTGTTGGAGCTGTTAAAACCTCAAAACGGTAAACCAAGTACCAGTGTCTCAACTCTTGAAGCAAGAGGCAAAGGACCTACGAGACCCCTCATAATTCTATATCACAAGGAGCAAGTGGTGGTTGGAGGTGTTTCCCCGCATGGGCCTGAAATTTGAAATTTGTTTTGTTAAACAATCTTAATTCCCTAAGGCTGGCAGCTGTAGACTGTTTCAGCATTTTGTTATGTTTTCTTTGCATTTGTGTTGCTTGTAAACTGTTGTTTATTTGAATTTGGCAATATTTAATGAAATGTTTGTGCATCTTTTGATTAAGTCCATTTGTTTCACTCTTTCTTTTTCATTGTTATGAAATACCAAAAATGCAAGAAAATTTCTTTTGTTTACTAAACTGTTGTTTAAAGCAAAGATTGGGGGGGATGATGAAAACTATATCCATAATTGTTGTTGATATGCTTTCAATTTAACTTTGCCGACGATGTAAGGCATTGTTTCAATCCCTAAACACTGGAGAAATAAGGAAGATAATCCCTCGTTAACCCCTTCGAGCCTAGAAGTAGGAGTTTTCTTTCTTTACAAATAAAAACCTTAAATCTCAAACCTAGGGCGGGTAGTTCCCAGTTAACTTGGATGTAGGTGCATGCGAAACACTTTTCATATAAAGGTGGTGCGCTCAGGTTTTCCTTCATACACAACAAGCAAGTGTCGAAGATGCTTTTCAGCTTAAAAGACGATGATGGTTCACCGTAAACCATTAATCAAGGTAGTCATCTCCTTTCTCAAAAAAAAAAAGAAGAAGAAGAAGAAAAAAGAAAATAAAAAAAAAGAGCCCGCTAAGTCGAAACCTATGAAGGAGACTTAGGCAAAAATGGGGCATCCCGAAGACTGTATATTCGAACAAAACAGTTCAAACAAAAGTCAAAAAGAGAGGAATTTTGTAAGATTCTTCACTTCTAAAAATCCTCAAATGGCAAAAGCTATCAGACATAGCAAGGGAGTTGTGACTACCCTAGGTTTGTAAACCATCACCAACTATCACCAGTTCAATTCTTAAGCTTGTAAGAACCTGAATGTATAGTTTGAGTTAACTGAGCGTAGGATTGGAGTTCATCATGAAGAGTGGGTGGGACCAAATAACTTCGAGCCTTTATCCTTTGTTTCATGAACCGTGAACCAAGCCACGTTACGACCCTTAAAAGACCTAATGGAGGTAAGGTTGTTTTGAAAGCATATTACAGCAAGGCTGGATAACCTGACTCCTAATGATCTTTGTTAATTGTGTGTGTTCACCACTTTATCCATCATTCGAAAATGATTGGATCACTTTCACTTTGATCACTTGATCACTCCGCCGTGTGTGTTTCATCAAAAAATGTTTTCAAAAGATTGCATGAATTTTACATTGAAAACTGCCAATTTTTAATGAACAACATTGCGTGCAAGACAATCCAATGTCAAAGGAATCCCAACAAACGCTGTCAGCTAGGGAATTTGACATGATGAAGGAAGCTCAACCTGGGGCAACCAATTTGAAGGATTTGTTAATCATTTGTCATAACATTCAGCTAATCAGAGCGGACCAGGTCAAGATCAGTTGAAACTCTTGAAAGAACAGTTTAGTCTGGGGAAACTCTGTTACAGTTACCAGCTAGCGGGGGCAAGTTTGTTCCCTAAGTTGTTACTTCCACAGTCTGAAGACTTTGTTGCGCAAGCACCGTTAAACTGGGGCAATCACGTCGAGATTTGTAAATCTCTCTCTCTCTCTCTAAGGTTTTGAAGACATTGAAGCATCTTTATGCCAATTCCCTTGTAAAGGCATCCTTATGACTTCTTCTCACAGACCGTGTAATCTGGGGCAGAAAAGGTTTGAAGACTATTTGTCAGAAGAGCCGTCGCTCACTTGAAGAGGATTATTATAATGGGGCAGAAATATTTTGTTCTCATGATACCCTTTGTCAACTCTACAGTTAAGTTGTTACTTCAGCTGATCTGGGAATCTCTCGGTGTGATTTTCCTTCAGCAAAGAATTCAAACTCGTGACGGCAATCCAAGAGAAGTCATGATGCTTTGGCCTAAGAAGATTACTCTCTCCCAAAGAAGGTGGTAACCTTGAAGGTGGAACTGTAGATCTTCATGATCATCCCCTTTGATGTCAAATTTTGGAGAAGTTGGTTGGGTCTCCGTGTCGAGATGTTTATTTCATCTCCAGTTTTGTCTGTTTCGTCAGCATAAACATAATCATGGCATAAACATATGCATAACATTTGTGCATTTTTGCTATCTCTGGTTGTTACATGTTTCTGTTTCACTTTGGTTTTTTCCTCAGTGATTGGGTGTTTTGTCTCTTTCCAATAGAGGTGTCAGCCTTTAGGCATAAAATGTCCATCCTTTGTCAATTCCCCACATAGTTTTATCCTCGTGGATGATGGTTGCTTCAGTTATCTTTTTCCATGATTGGATAAGGTGAGTCACCATTCGAGTTCATTTCTCAATGGTTGGAGTCTTGTTGACAATTTCTTTCTAGCTATATTCTAGATTGAACTTTGGTCCCTGTCGGTCTCTGAACCTACCTGGACGTGCATTTATTTTGCACTATCTATCAAGAAGAACATTTTACACAGCGATGAGTGGCAGTCTCTTCGGGGAAGCTTATTCGTCTTCAATGGTAAGTGGCAATCTCTGTGGAGAAGCTTAACCTTCATCAACAATAAGTGGCAGTCTCTGTAGAGAAGCTTATTCGTCTTCAATGGTAAGTGGCAATCTCTGTGGAGAAGCTTAACCTTCATCAACAATAAGTGGCAGTCTCTGTAGAGAAGCTTATTCATCTTCAACAATAAGTGGCAGTCTCTGTAGAGAAGCTTATTCGTCTTCAATGGTGAGTGGCAATCTCTTGGGAGAAGCTTAACCTTCATCAACGATAAATGGCAATCTCTTCAAAGAAGTTTAATCGTCTTCAGCAGGTGAGTGGCAATCTCTTGGGAGAAGCTTAACCTTCATCAACGATAAATGGCAATCTCTTCGGAGAAGTTTAATCATCTTCAGCGGGTGAGTGGCAATCTCTTGGGAGAAGCTTAATCTTCATCAACGATAAATGGCAGTCTCTTCAGGGAAGTTTAATCGTCTACAATGGTAAGTGGCAATCTCTTGGGAGAAGCTTAACCTTTTTCAACGATGAGTGGCAATCTCTTCAGAGAAGCTTAATCTTCATCAACGATAAATGACAGTCTCTTCGGGGAAGTTTAATCGTCTTCAATGGTAAGTGGCAATCTCTGTGGAGAAGCTTAACCTTCATCAACAATAAGTGGCAGTCTCTGTAGAGAAGCTTATTCATCTTCAGCAATGAGTGGCAATCTCTTCGGAGAAGTTTAATCGTCTTCAATACGGTGAGTGGCAATCTCTTGGGAGAAGCTTAACCTTCATCAACGATAAATGGTAATCTCTTCGGAGAAGTTTAATCGTCTTCAGCAGGTGAGTGGCAATCTCTTCGGGGAAGCTTAATCGTATTCAGTAATAAGTGGCAATCTCATTCAGAGAAGCTTATCTTAAGGACATCGACGCACGGTTGTGACCAGCATTCCAGTGGATATTGGTATAAGTAATTTGGCGGTGACCAATCATGTTTCAAATCAGGCCTGTTGGTGACTGGTATTATGAAATCAATGAACGACAGATACGGACAATTTGGTTGTGTATCATTCCAGACTAAGTCACGATGGTTTCCATTCCAAGCACAGGTTTCGTACCTTTGGAAGATGTTTGTTTCTATCCCGAGCATAGGTTGTTTACCTTTGGAGATAGATGATTGTATCTATCCAAGCACAGGTTTTGTACCTTTGGAAGATGTTTGTTTCTATCCCGAGCACAGGTTGTTTACCTTTGGAGATAGATGATTGTTGCTATCCAAGCACAGGTTTTGTACCTTTGGAAGATGTTTGTTTCTATCCCGAGCACAGGTTGTTTACCTTTGGAGATAGATGATTGTTGCTATCCAAGCACAGGTTTCGTACCTTTGGAGATGTACCTTTTCTATCCAAGCACAGGTTTCGTACCTTTGGAAGATGTATTATTTGATTCCAAGCACAGGTTTTGTACCTTTGGAAGATGTTTGTTGCCATCCCGAGCACAGGTTGTTTACCTTTGGAGATAGATGATTGTTGCTATCCAAGCACAAGTTTCGTACCTTTGGAGATGTATTGTTTGATTCCAAGCACAGATTTTGTACCTTTGGAAGATGTTTGTTGCCATCCCGAGCACAGGTTTCGTACCTTTGGAGATGTATTATTTGATTCCAAGCACATGTTTTGTACCTTTGGAAGATGTTTGTTGCCATCCCGAGCACAGGTTGTGTACCTTTGGAGATGTATACTTTAAATCCCGAGTTCAGAAATTCCCAGAGACTAAAGTGGTTGCATTTGCATGAAGTGATCTATATCCTAGGGTCTTTAGGGTATCAGTTTTCAATCCTAATGTGTTGAGGGTTGTATCTCTTTTCGATCCTAATGTATTGAGGGTCGTGTCTCTAACTATATCCTAACGTGTTAAGGGTATTAGTTTTCAATCCTAATGTGTTGAGGGTTGTATCTCTTTTCGATCCTAATGTATTGAGGGTCGTGTCTCTAACTATATCCTAATGTATTGAGGGTATTAGTTTTCAATCCTAATGTGTTGAGGGTCGTATCTCTTTTCGATCCTAATGTGTTGAGGGTTGTGTCTCTGTTGTATCCTAATGATTTGAGGATATTAGCTTTTGTTCCTAAGGTTTTGAGGGATATACTTGTGCTTCCTGTTTGAAGGTCTGGTCGTCACCAAACCCTTTGTAAAGCCCAATGGTTACTGGCATCTTTTAAAAGACCAATTGTTATCGGTATCATCTAATCTGGTCGTTACCAACCTTCATTCAAAGCCCAGTGGTTGCTGGCATCCTTTCAAATCCAATGGTTATTGGTATCATCTAATTTGGTTGTTACCAAACATCACTTCAAAGCCCAGTGGTTACTGACATCTCTTAAAACCCATTAATATTGGTATCTGCAGATCTGGTTGTCACCAACAATCTTTAAAGCCCAGTGGTTACTGGCGTCTCTTAAAAGTCCAATTGTTATTTGTATCATCTAATCTGGTCGTTACCAACTATCATTCAAAATCCTAGTAGTTACTAACATTGTAAAATCCAATCGTTATTGATATTGTTGGTTTGGTCGTCACCATATCTTTTGAAAGTCCAGTGGTAACTGGCATTGTTTAAAATCCAATCGTTATTGGTATTGTTGGCTCGGTTGTTACCAATTTCATCTGTTAAAATCCAATTGTTATTGGTACCCTTTGATTCGGTCGTTACCAATTCCATCTGTTAAGATCCAATCGTTATTGGTACCCTTTGATTTGGTCATTACCTGTCATCCTTGAAAGTCTAAGTAGTTACTAGCATTGCTTAAACCCAATTGTTATTGGTATCCTTTGATTTGGTTGTCACAAATAATCTCCGATGTCCAATTGTTATTGACGTTGTCTAAACTCGATTGTTATCGTCGCTTCGATTTGGTTGTCACCAAACCCTACAAAAATCCAATGGTTATTGGTCTTCTTTGGCTTAGGTCGTTACCAATCTCCCCAGTTAAGTATAGGAGTTACTAGCATTATCACAACCAATCGCAATTGGAACACTGATTTGGTAGTCACCTGTTCTTTCTACGTCCAGTGGCTACTGGCCTTGTTTGAAAACTAATCGTTATTAGTACCGTGAGGTTTGGTTGTTACCAATTTCCCCAGCTGAAGTCCTGTTTTGTTTGGAAGTCCAAATTGTGATTGGAACTTTGGTGTGGTTGTCACCATCACCTCCAGGAAGTCTAGTGATAACTAGCATTATTGGAGACTGTCAGTTGTTCTGGTCGTCACCAGTACCCCTTTTGAAGCTTTTGCTTTCCCCGGTCGAGTCTCAGAGGACTAGTGGATACTAGATTCCCCGGTGCGTCTGGTCTTGTTTCTAACCTTTTCCTAAAGATCCCGTTTGAACTCTTCGTTATAGGAAATTTCTCATCTGGTTATCCCCCAGTGAGGTTCGTGTCTTCGTTCCGTCTTTTCCCCGGTAAAGATTTGCTTCCCCAGTGGAATTATTCCCCAGCGAAGTTTTCCCCAGTGGACTTCTTCCCCGTTGAGGTTTCCCCCGGTGTGCCGGGTCCCCTGTGAGTAGTTACTTGTTGTATCACCGTTTCTTTCATTTGTGGTTTGCGTGTCTGCATCTGGCTTGCATTCAAGCATCATAAAGCACCATTTAGATTCATGGCATATTCGCATTTGTCCTTTTGCATACCACTGGATCTAAGGGACAAAAATTTTGGTTTTCTATATTTAAATACCTTTCACTACGATTCTATGAGGATTGTCATCTCTCATTGCCATCTAGTGAAGATATTTAAATAGGGGCAACTGTTGCACCCCAAATTTTGACCCCTTAGATCCTCATCATCATTTTAGGATCATATTCATTTATTTATCTAACCTTAACCTATTTCAAGTTTGTCTTTGTTAAGATACAGGTGAATCAGGGTTCCATACAGTCGGAAATTGTGGTTTCGGCGGTAATCAGTCAATGTATTTGATTGATTCTCCATAAAAAAAGCCTCTACATCATCAAGGATACTCCATTGGGTCAAACATGAGTCCAATTTGAGGTTGTCACTCAAAGATTAAAAACAGTGCAGATTAAGATCCTCGATTAGGGTTTCTAATCAGGAAAAGTCAACTGTGGTTTGACTTTTGATTTAAAAGGTGTTCTAATGGTGAGATCATGGTCCTTGAAGTTCATATGACTTAGGTAAGTCCACTCAAGAAGTTTCAAGACCTCAGGAGACCGAGAACAACAACAGTCGATTCGGTAGTCATCGATCGATCGTTTCATTGACCGAAAAGTCAACTCTCCAACCATAAGGAATTTGACCTCAAAGTGTGAAGAAAAAATGTTCCCAATGTTATATTACACCTATCCATGAAGTTTCATGACCATTTAATCAAGGATTGAGGAGTAATCAAAAACTTGGGAAATTAAGGTTTTGAAAAGGGCAAAGTCATAACTCCTTAACCACACAAGAGTTTTTGACCTAGTTTCAAGAGGAATGAGTTCCTAACATAAGCATCAATATTGTAGTACCTAATTGGGGCTTTTTAAAAAGTACAAGTGGGTTCCATAACTCTTCCTGGTTAGAGAGAACCAAGGTCCACAAGTTGGCAAAAACTCATATTGGAAAAACCAGGTCAGCATGAGTTTTTTGATTCCAAAACCTCTCCAAATCGATGCTAATTAAAGACTAAGCCTCATTTATGATGTTTATATTGATAATTAACATTTTTACATCAATTCCCACGAAAATGGCACAAAGATCAAAGGAAATCATTATTTAATGCAAGTTGCAAAAGTGAATAGTGAAGAAAGAGAAAAAAAGTGGCTACCATTGTCAAATCATCAACTTTAATTCAACAAGTCACCTCCTATCCTATGAAGCATGATGAAAAAATCTATAAGGCATGGGGAATATCTTAGTAGAGTGGCTTAAAGATAAAGGTGAATATTTCATTGGAAAACTCAAAGATTTTCATGATGGAAGGTTAAAATTGACAATTTGCTTCACTTTTGCCCATACCTTGATCCAAGGCCTTTGGCTATAAATAGAACTCACTTCCTACCTCAAAGAGACACAAGTTCCATGCTAGAAACCAGATAGAACTTTCTTCCTTACACAATCACAAGTTCTTACAAAATCTCATTAAGTTCCCAAAATCCCTCAAAATTTGCTTTTGAAAAACACCTTTCAAAACCATTTCCAAACTTCTTCCAACTCAAGAAACACTTCAAACACATAAAGTATGATGTATTGAAGCTATCCAAGTCACTTCCACACTTATGTAACAAGATCTTAGAAGAGCTCTCAAGATCTCTGGTTTTCTTATTGCTTAAGCTTGCTTCAAGAGGTAAACCTAAAACTCATAAATGTGAACTTTCCACTTGCATTCCACATGTTACCATGACTGTTTTTTTTTTACCATGATGATCTTGAAAATTTTCAACTTGTAACTTGATTTTTCTTGTGAGATTGATCTTGTATTATTCTTAAATTTTTGTTAACATGTTTAAATAATCAAATTTGTTTGACTCATTGTCTTACCATGTGCATTTTATTCCTTTTATCATTTAGATTTTCATGTTTTGTTCATCCAATCTTTGAAAATTCATAACTCACTCATTTTTAATCATTTTGAACCCATTCTTTTTGCATTGTGTTTGTCTTGATGCCTAATTTCATGTGATATTTTTAAATTCCATGTTTGTTCAAATTTTCATGCCTTTTGGTTTCTTGCAAGTTTCCTTTGTATCGAGATCGTTATCTCCCGTGTGCAGATGAATTTCTTTTTCACCATGATCATTTGTGTTAAGATATTTATTCATTCTCACTTCTTTTATGTTAGTAAACATGTTAGGGTTTTCTCCTTTGGTTGTTACCATAAAATATTCTTTTTCATCTGTGTTTACTTTAAAGCGCGATTCGCCGTTACGATTCTTGCTTGATTACTTGCCTTGATCGTCATCCATCCATTTTCACTTATGACATGCTCATTTATTGGTTGTCACCATGATTTTATATTGTTTTCCTCCTAAATTATGAGGTTAAACTGATTTGATTGTATTTGATTGTCATCGATACACATGGGTTGTTACCTTCATCTTTGTTAAGATATGCCTTCATCTTGGTTAAGATATTTCATGGGTTGTTACCTTCATCTTTGTTAAGACCCATTCATTCTTGGTTGTAACCATTTATCTTGATTTAAATCCTTGCTTATTATAATATGCATGCTTGTTTGGTTGTAACCATAATCCTTGATTACTTTGTTAAGTATTTCTTCCCCAAGTGATGGAACTTTTTTAGTTCTCATCCAAGTTGCCTCATTTCTCTCTCCTTCCAAAGGAAAAGTCTCTCTATTGACCCTTGGGTCATAGATAGCTCAATACCATCATAGGCCTCGAAAGAGCCTTAACCCCCTCTTTGGTCTAGATAGAACCGATAGGATATAAACTCATAGGTCTGGATAGAACCTTCCCCTCTTTTGGTCTGGAAAGAACCAATTGATCCTTAGTTCATGCCCGAACTACGACCGCTCTGATTTCTCATTGGATAATGAGAATACGTAGGCACAAGATGCGATATCTTGACGAGCAACCTTCCCCCTCACTAGGAGTGTTTACAACTAGAACCCTAGGATAAAGTTGTTAACTCTATGTAAGGATCATGGATATGATCACTTACTTCCCCCTTTGAGTGTTACAACATAGATATAGAGAGTTTTGTGAAACTCTACACAAACATTATTATGTTTGTTCCCCTTTGAACCTTGATCACAATCAAGCGTTCTTCAACCCTAGTGAGGTGAACTACGATTGCTCTAATTCTATCCTAGTTAGGATACGTAGGCAGAGGACGCGATGTCTTTGCGAGCAAACTTAGAAACAATCTTAGGTCTTCATCTATCATAACCTTCACCTTTTTACCCAATACCCAAACCTTAGCAAATATTTAACAAACTTAGCATACAAACAAACAAAAGGTTCCTGTAGAGTACTACAGATGTTTAGGATGTGAAATACCTACCCTATGCATAACCAACCCCCGATCCCCGAATCTCTTAGCGTTGTTGTAACATCGCGCAAAAGGTTCTTTCTTTCTTTAGACCTTTCTTTTGGATAAATTAAAGTCCGGTTGTAAAAGAATTAAGGTTCAAGTTAATTCAATAGCTTGATATCCGATTTTCACCGCAACAAAGAGTATGTAGAGTTTACTGAGCTTCCAGTACAGAATAAAGTTCCTTTTATTCATTCTGCCGCTGAGCCCAAGTTGGAGGACTTGGCTAAGGTCTTGCACATGAATGCTTCTGAGCTGTTGATGACTTCTTGGCGCGGGGTTCCAGGTTTCTCTCTCCAGTTTCTGATTGGTAAGGCTCAGGAATACGCCAAGAATGGATGTTGGGTAGTCTTTAACGCTGTCTTGGCTCTGTGCATTTATGGGATAGTGCTGTTTCCCAATTTCCCGAACTTCGTGGACATGGACGCATTCCATTTGTTTGCTGCTGGCAACCCTGTACCCACATTGATCGGGGACTTCTACTATTCGATGCACTACAGAAATGAGAATAGGAGAGGCAAGAACGTCTCTTGTTGTGTGCCTTTGCTGTACATGTGGTTTAAGAGCCATCTCCCCCTGAAGGGACCTTTTGTAGATAGTGCAACTACAGCTGACTGGACAGAGCGTCTGATGAGACTATCTTCTGAAGACATTGAGTGGTTCGACCGAAACTTGCTGGGGTCTGAGCTTATTTTCAGTTGTTCTGGGTATCCTAATGTTCCGTTGATAGGAAGAAAAGGGTGCATCAATTACAATCCATCCCTGTTCGTTCGCCAGTTTGGATACACGTTGAAGAACCCACCTAAGGAGGAAGAAGTACAGGAATCTCTGTACTTCACCGGTGATTTGAATGGAGAGTTACTAGCCAAGCTTCAGCACGCCTGGATGCGTATCAACAGAAGAGGGAAACCACTGTTGGGGAAGAATGATTGTCAGGCTTATGTACCCTACAAAGTTTGGATCCAAGAGAGAGCAAGACATTTGCTGATGCCATTTCCAGCTGCACCAGTCCCTGTTCATATTCCGGTAGAGGAACCAACCACAGTTACTAGGGAGGTCTACGAGCGAGTTGTAAAAGAAAAAGAAGCCTTGATGAAGATCAATGAAGGGTTAGAAAAGGAACTGGCTCAGATGCGTAGTGAGAAGAACAAGGCTGTGCATTCTTTCCAACAGCAGATCGAGTTAGTAAACAGGCTAGGTGCTGAATTGACTGAAGAGAAAAAGAAGCGTGAACGCCTGGGGAAAGAATTCAGAAGCTCTCATGACATGTTGGAGTCCAAAAAAAAAGCACTCGATGCCGCCCACCGGGAAATCTCTTCTTGTAATAAGACGTGGAACGCTACGCTGACCAACAACAAAAAGAGGGAAGACAAATTGAAGCAGCAAATTTCTGAACTCAAAGAACAGTTGAAGGCTAGCACCAAGAAGTATGAAGAGGAGGTAATGGCCCGATATAGTCTCCAGAATGCATTGAACAAGGCCATCGAAGGCAAGAAAGAAGTTGTGTCTCAGAAGCGGAAGCTAGAGGATCGCTTCAGAGAAGGGGCATGGGAAGAATCCGCTGGCGATTTGCGACGTGTTCTCAAGCGAAGAGATCTACTTGTTGAGGGTCTGCTTACCCGACCAAGTCATCCAGAGACTAAGAAGTTACTAGAGGAGTACCAGACCTATGGGAGCACTTGACCATTTCATGTATTAATGTGGATGCTTTATTTGCATAGCGCTGACCATCACCAGGATTGTTGGTTGAGGTCATGCCTTCTTATTGTACACTCAGTGATATTGTATTCTGTGGCTTAATGGATTTCTCTGCAATATATGAGGTGTTTTCTATGATTCGGCTCCGATCATCGTATTGCTAGCACTGTCACCGCACTGGCACATTCGCACTAGAATCGGGGAATGATTCCCTAATGCACAGACACATATTGCATTGCATTCCCATTCATATTGCATTACAGGTGATTATTGAACTGTATCTCATTTCCTGCACTGTACCAGGTCTTTTCAGGATTGAAAGTCAGCGCCTGCACCGATACTCCACTAGTACCAACTGCCGAAGGATTATGGATCAGATGCAGAATGAAATGCAAGACATGCGTGAGAAGCTGGCGCTATTCATGCAGACAATGGAGACCATTGCGAAAGGCCAGGAGAATTTGCAAGCTTTAATGCAGCCTTTGTTGGTAAGAAATGTTGGGCACGGAAATGAAGACCATAATTCTGTGCGAGTCGACACTATTCACGGGGATGGTACCTCCCCACCGGTAGCTCCACCTGTGGTAAACATACCTGTTGTCAATGTGAACAACGGCGCTGCCGCCGGGAACGGTAACATTGTAATCGGTAACGAGACTGTCGTTAACAACGTTGGACTCGGGGATGTCAACCTGGGTGATAATATGGGAGGTAATGGCTTCGGTAATAATGGATTAGGCTTCAATGACCAGGGGTTTGATCATGCTGGGAAGTACGGCTTCAACGCTCAAGGTTTCGGACAAGACGGATTTGGTATGACTAATCAGGGTTACGGCGGATTCGGAAATGGAAATGGTGCCGGGATAATGTCTTTTGGACCTGCTGGGGTCGCCCCGGGGTACGGTAACAGGGGGCGAGGCCCTACAATGAATCAGACTAGATTTGGCCGTAACAACGGGTACGATGGATACGGAACTGGGAACGGTAATTGGCAAGAAGACCAGCAAGAGGATGCTTTCTCCGGTGGAGGTTTCGAAGGTCCTATGGATGACTCTCACAGAATCAAGATGCTCGAGGAGCAGATGAAGGGGGTCGTAAATCAAAGTGCTGTTGGCTTAGATATGACAACAATGGGTCTGGTGCCTGGCCTGAGGGTACCAATAAAATTCAAAGCTCCCACATTCGACAAATATAAGGGGGATACCTGTCCAAAGGTGCACGTGCGGTCATACTACAGAAGGATGTCGGCGTATTCAAACGATGAGAAGATGCTGATGCACTTCTTTCAAGATAGCTTGTCGGGCCCTTCCCTCGAGTGGTATATGGGATTGGAACCAACTCAGATAAAGACATGGAAGCAGCTGGCTGAAGCGTTTGTAGCTCACTATAAGTACAACAGTGACTTGGCACCCAACCGGGTCCAATTGCAGGGGTTGTCCTAGAAGAAGGGCGAGAGCTTCAAAGAGTATGCGCAGAGATGGCGCGACATGGCTGCTCGAGTTCATCCCCCTTTAGAGGACAAGGAAATGAATGATATGTTCATAGGAACATTCACCGGTATGTTTTATGACAAGTTGTTTCATACCTCTTTGGGCAGTTTCTCAGACTTAATCCTGATGGGAGAGAAGATTGAAAGCAACATTAAACAGGGAAGGTTCCAAGCTGAGGAATCCACCTCAGCTGGCAGTAACAGAAGGGCTTTCGGTGGGCGTCGTCAAGGTGATGCAAGCGCAGTGTTTGGGGGCCGAGGCCGGGGCAGAGGTCGAAACCAGTACAATCAGCCGCAGCAGGTGGCAAGTGTTACTATTCCATTTCAGCAACAACCAATACAACAACAACAACAGCAACAACAGCCACAACAGGGGGCACATACTGTCCAGCGCAGAGTCCAGGGGGGCAGACCAAGGAGGGAGTTTTAAACGCCTCCTTCAACGTATGCAGAATTGCTACAGACATTACTGGGTTTGAACTTGGTGGAAAAGAGAACTCTGGCGCCAATAACAGGCATTCCTCCGTACGGTTACGATGCAAGAAAGCACTGTGAATTCCACTCCGGGGCTCCTGGCCACGATGTAGAGGGTTGCCACGCGTTCAAGCATGTGGTGCAGGATCTATTGGATAGTAAGGCTATCAATTTTGGACAGGCGGGTCCGAACATAGTGCGAAAGCCCATGCCCAACCATGGGGTAAATGCTATTTTAACCGAGGAGGGTTTGAACTTGATTATGAATGTTGACGACCTAAAGACACCGTTGTGTGAGATAAAGAGAAGGTTATTGCAAGGAGGTGTGTATCCAGGTTGCGACGAGTATTGTTTAGAGTGTTGGACCCAAGCTGGGGGGTGTGCTGACTTAAAGAAGGGTATTCAGACCTTAATAGATGGAGGCACATTACAATTCGACCGAACGACAGTTGAGGAACCTGCAGAGTCATTAGCAGACAAGCAAAGTGACGTAGCTACTGTGACGATTCCCCGAAAAACAATAACCATAACGGCGCCGGCCAGGCGACCGCCGATCACTATCACCAAGGCAGGACCAATCCCTTACGAGAGCACCAAGGCAGTCCCCTGGACCTATGGGTTGGAAGCATACTGTGATGGGGTGAAAATTGATGTTAGTAAGCAGCCAGTTGAGACTGTAGACAATGTCGTCGGTACCGGAGGGATGACAAGAAGTGGGAGAATCTTCATATCGCCTGAGGTAGAGGCCGAACGACTGGCAAAAGGAAAAGGAAAGATGAATGAGAATGTCCCGGTGCAAAGGAACGAAAAAGAAACGTCATTGAAGGATGTGGAAGAGTTCATGCGCCTTATTCGTAAGAGTCATTATAAGATTGTTGAGCACCTTCAACAGACTCCGTCAAAGATATCCATACTGTCGTTGCTATTGTGTTCCGAAGCTCACAGAAATGCATTGTTGAAAGTTCTGGATACTTCCTTCGTACCCCAAGATGTTTCCGTGAATCAGCTGGAGGGGGTGTTGGCGCATGTGAACGCAGGCCATAGCTTGGGATTTACAGACTTCGATTTGACCCCGAAGGGGAGAGAGCATAACATGGCGTTGCACGTCTCTGTTGAGTGTAGGGGCTCAGTCATGTCTCATGTACTGGTAGACACCGGATCTTCCTTGAACGTGTTGCCCAAGAAAACAATGATGAAACTGGACGTCAGAGGAATCCTTTGTACGCCCAGTGACTTGGTGGTCAGGGCATTTGATGGCACGCGAAGAACAGTCTTTGGATCCATAACATTACCTCTACAGGTGGGGCCGGAGGTTTTCGCGACTGAATTTTATATTATGGACATCCAGCCAGCATACAACTGCCTTCTCGGACGACCCTGGATCCATGGGGCTGGGGCAGTCACGTCTACCTTGCATCAAAAGCTGAAGTACATGGTAGGGGACAGTGTGGTCACTGTATGTGGAGAAGAAGATATATTGGTTAGCCATCTGTCATCATTCAAGTATGTAGAAGTCGACGGAGAGATTCATGAAACACCCTGTCAAGCCTTTGAAGGGTTGCGCATCAAAGACAAAGGTCCCGAGCCGAGTAAAGCGTCAGAGGTAGCCGTCTCGTCATATAAGGAAGCTCAAGCTCTAGTGGAGACAGGTGAGACAAAAGGCTGGGGCAAGGTGCTGGATATTCCTGTGAAGATGGACCGATTTGGGCTGGGATATCAACTGTCGTCATCAACGCCTGCTGCTGGGGCACCCCGTTTCAGAAGACCGATAACAATCACAGCTAGTGGAGTGTGTCACGAGGCCATCAACGCTGTTTCAGATTCCGAATAAGGAGACAACGACTGCGACATGGACGCCTGGATTCAGCCAAGTGTGCCAGGACAAGGATTATGCAATTGGTCTATTCAGGAGATTGTTCCTGTGACTCACAAACAGTAATGCTTTGTTTTCTTAATTGTTGAACAATCTGGTGTCTTACCCGAGGCATCATGATTTTGCTTAGGGTCGCGCTGTTATGTACATTGCGTTGTTTAATCATTAAATAAAAGGCGTTTTTTCATGTACAAATATTGCGATCTCTGTTTTTTCTGTTTTGTGTTTTACAATAAAATGGCAACGTGGTTATTCGCTTTATACGCATTTTGAAGCATTTAACCATTCCTTTTGCAGGATAACATTCTCAGATGACATCATTGAACCGCCTATGACTCGTCTCGACTTTGAGCACCTGGTATTTCAGGCCGAAGAAGAGGTTGTTGAAGATGGCGACGTTCCCGAAGAATTGTCTTGGTTGGTAAAGCAAGAAGAACGAGTCATTCTGCCTCATGAGGAGGTCATTGAAATTATTAACCTGGGGTCGGAAGGGGTTGAAAAGAACATCCGTATAGGAGCCGCGCTGCAGAGCGACGTCAAGCGAAGACTGGTTGAAATGCTCAGAGAGTATAGTGATGTGTTCGCTTGGTCGTATGAAGACATGCCTGGGCTTGATACAGATATGGTTGTGCACCGCCTGCCGTTAAAAGAAGAATGCCCGCCGGTCAAGCAGAAGCTTCGCAGAACTAGCCCTGATATGGCAGTGAAAATTAAGGAGGAGGTTCAAAAGCAGTGGGATGCTGGTTTCCTAGCTGTTACAAAATATCCCTCATGGGTCGCTAATATTGTACCAGTGCCAAAGAAAGACGGTAAAGTGAGAATGTGCGTAGATTACCGTGATTTGAACAAAGCGAGCCCGAAAGATGATTTTCCGCTTCCTCAAATCGACGTGCTGGTTGACAACACTGCCCAATTCTCCGTATTCTCCTTCATGGATGGCTTCTCGGGCTATAATCAGATTAAGATGGCACCAGAAGACATGGAGAAGACTACTTTCATAACACCTTGGGGAACATTTTGTTATAAAGTGATGCCTTTCGGATTGAAGAATGTTGGGGCCACGTATCAGCGTGCAATGACGACTCTTTTCCATGATATGATGCATAAAGAGATCAAGGTTTATGTCGATGATATGATTGCCAAATCCCAGACGGAGGAAGAGCATTTGGTGAATCTGCTGAAGTTATTCAAAAGGCTTAGGAAGTTCAGGCTGAGACTGAACCCTAACAAGTGCGCCTTCGGGGTGAGATCGGGTAAACTGCTGGGGTTTATCGTGAGCGAAAAAGGAATAGAGGTTGATCCTGCAAAAATAAAAGCAATACAAGAGATGTCGACGCCTAGAACAGAAAAAGAGGTGCGCGGGTTTTTAGGGAGGTTGAACTACATCGCTCGGTTCATATCTCACCTAACGGCTACGTGTGAACCATTATTCAAGCTGTTGAAAAAAGACCAGGCTGTAACGTGGAATGAAAATTGTCAAAAGGCGTTCGATAAAATAAAGCAGTATTTGCAGGAGCCTCTGTCGCTACTGCGAAAATCGGCGCCGGCTGACAGAAGAGTCGCCACCGTGCGTTATTTATCCCTCAGAGCGGGAAAGGAAACGCTCGAAGTAAACCTCGCAAAAAACGGGGAAAAGGTATGGTCATCGCAACCATAGCCTGGGTTCGGGAGTCGGTTACGCAAGGGGAAGGTATTAGCACCCCTCACGTCCGTCGTACTCGACGGGATCCACGCTTGCTTGGGTTGTCTACTGGATGCAAAACAATCTTATCTACGGCTGCTAAATCTAAAGGGAAGGGAATTGACTCGATAGAGTGTCGCACTCTATGCCTACGTATTCTCAAGAGAGAAAGTCAGAGTCAACGTAGTTCGGGACTACGGGGAAAATTGGCTCGCCAAGACATCGCGTCTTGTGCCTACGTACTTCCACTGGATGGAGGATCAGAGCCTTGCGTAGTTCAGACTAACTACGGCTAAACAAACATTCTCACACAGCAGTGAGAAAAACAACTGGTTTCACAGGGTCGGGAACCTATGGTTACAACTATGGCTGAGTCTCAAATGCACTTGGGCAAGAGAGAAAAAAGGTACTCAATTAATCGTCAGCGGGAAAGTCTCGATCGCACAGCCGCGAGAGAACAAAAGGTTAGTCGTTAGTGTGCTCGCTAGGATATCGCATCCTATGCCTACATATCTTCGTCTGATACGAAGAATCAGAGCAGCTGTAGTTCGGCTACTATCGGACCACAGCTCAAATCTCGTTTTATTCATCTCTGAAAAATGATTACAATGCGTTGATACTGAAATAAATCTCCTAGGAAACGCTATCCTATTCTATCTTGAAAAGAATCGAATGAAAATAGCCCCCTAACAAATGGGCCTCTAAGCTGTCCTAAAAGTCGAAAAATAAAATCTATGAAAATATCCCTAAAAGAAATGCTTGAAAAATATTAAATCGAAACTTTAATATTTTTTCTTTTCTCCTTTTCTTTTCTCTTTTTCTTAAAATATTTTCTTTTATTTTTCACAATATTTTTTCTATTTTTCTTTATTCTTTTTCTTTTTTTTCAAACATATTTCTTCTTTTCATCTTCTAGTATTTTTTCCCACAATATTTAAAAGAAGACTAATAAGAAAAAACAAGAAAATGGGGCTGGGGGGTATGCTGTTACAGGGGGGAGTTTAATAGAAAAATAAAATAACAAACAAAAAACTGGAGGGCCCAGCCCAATTCTTCTTCACAAAAAACGCAGGGGGGGGTGTGTGTTGTGAAGTCTGGGTGGTGTAAGCCAGCATTTGGCCTCATTGGGCCCAAAGCCCAGAATGTCCAAAAAACATGAGGGATTGCGTGCCAAAAAAATTGAACTGGGCCCTGGCCCAATCCCTTCCTCCTTCTCCTTTCTGAAGAAATGAAGAAACAAACCCTAGGTCTGTCTCCAGCTTCCTCCGCCGCCGCCGTCACCCCTTTCCATCTCCTCCGTCTCTCTCGTCCCTCAAATCCTCTCTCAGTCTCAAAATCTTTCCCTCCCCTTATTCTTTCTATCAAATGATCTTACACCATATGCATCCTGAATCAGGTCATCAAAGAACTTGAAGATCCATCCTTGTTGAGGCTCGTTGGATGAAGATCCCTGGACGAAACGGATCTACATGGACGGTGTTGGTGTGATGAATTCTGGAAAGGCGAAGATGAATATTGACGAAGGTCTCTGGGGAAGGTCACGAAGGTGAATCGAATCGTTGGTGATAAGGATGAAGATCTGGGGATCTGTACGCAGATGAAGAACTGATGAACGCTTATGAAGGCATCCTTGCATGTTCTTGATGGAGGAATTCCTGGAGATTTGTTGGAGTTCTTGTAAAAATAGTTATTGATGGATTTTTGATGTGAACACTCGTGGATCTGTGATATAACACCAAGAACACCAAACTCTTCACCAACTGATGGATTTTTGATGTGGACACTCGTGGATGTTGATGATGGAGGATTCTGGTGAAGGTCATGGAGACTGATGAACATTTGGTAGAAGACGATGAATCTTCATCGTTCTGGTTTGTTTTCTGAGTTTGGTGACGCGTGTTGAACGGAGATTGCTGGGGATTGTGGTGGTTTCTGGGAGTTTTGGTTGTTTCTGGAGTTTGGAGGTTGAGAACGGTGAAGATCTGGAGTTGATCGGTGGTTGATGGAAGAAGACGAAGACGGTTGGAGGAAGGTGAACGGAATCTGGAATGGTAGTTTCTCCGGTGACGGTTGGTGCTGGCCGGAAGTGGTTGGAGAAAGATGATGGGAAGTCTTTCTGGGCGTGTTGGTCGCCGGTGAGGGTTTGGGGGTGGCCGCCGGCCATGCAGGCCGGCCGGCGATGGCTTTTCTGGTGAAGAGTGTGGGAAGGACGCGTGGGGGGAGGGACGGTGGAGGAGCTCTGCATGCGTGCCACGTGGTGGCAGCGTGGCTGAGAGAGAGAGTTAGTGGGGTGATGTGGCGTGCGTGGACGTTGCAATGTGGGGCCTCTCCTTAGTGGACACGTGTGCTGCATGCATTTATAGCTGAGAAAAAGCTGGAACCTTCTGGATCCTTCTTGATGGCGCTGGAAAATAGTGGAAACTGATGGACAATTCTGGACCTTTTCCTGGACTTTTCTGAACCTTTTTTTGGACAAAAAAAATTGAATGGGCCATACGAAACTGAACTAAGCCCAACGAAACTGAATCAAAAAATCTGCACAAAACTGAAAAACAATATTAAAAAGCCCAATTATCATCTAATCTTGATTAATCTCAATTAACTAAACTAATCTTAATTAATCTAATCCAATAAAATTCTAATAAAACCTATATTAAAATCTAAAAAAAAAAAAAAAAACTATTATTTATTTAAATCTATAACAGAAAATCTATTTAAATCTAATATTCTGAAAAAAGAATTAAAACTATATTAAAACTATTTAAAAAACATATTAATATTCTAGAAAATCCTATATTATTCTAAAATGAAAAATGCTTTTAAAAAATATTAAAATTTCTAACAACTATATTATCTAAAAATATTAAAAATCTATTAAAACCTATTAAATCCTAAAATGAATTTGAATTCTATAAAATGCTAGAAATTGATTTAAAAATATTAAAATCTATTAGAAAATTCTATTAAATCCTAGAAATTGATTTAAAAGCTATTTTAAACCCTAAAAAATCCTATAAAATCCAGAAAAATCACGATAATTCCCGGAGGGACAAAATAAACACCGAACGACACAAAAATAATCGGTAAAAATAAACGGGCACCGAAAAATCCCAAAAATCGATTCTACTGGTCAAAAACACCTGAAGCACGAGACGGGAGCTGTGATCCCTGATAAAATCAATACAAATGGAAAATGCAATGTATGCGATATGCAGATGCGAATGCGGTTATGCGTCGAAACATCGAGCCAAATGCGAGACCCGGTTGGTCAAATTTTGGGGTGCAACAGCTGCCCCTATTCAAGCGACTTCGACCTGAATGGGTGAAGAGCGCTCATCCTTCAAACATTCAAGGTAGATGACGGTTGAATACAAATGGAACCCTGAAATTTGCCAACCGCAAGAATATACTGCAAAACTGCTTGAGGAATAGCTTCCGATAAACTGAAGTTTGGTTGTAACGGCAACATCTGGTCAATTTTCTGATAAAACTTTCTTCTTCTCTTCAACACCTGTGTGACGCCACAAGTATTGAAATAATGCTTCATAAAGCAAACACCTTGATTCCCATCTCTCTCGTGGGATCAAATCTGGTCGACTCACAGTTCATTGTGAACTTGAGGACAATTCTCCTGGGGAATTCTGAATGGAACTGCCTCGCACCTGTTTTGACAAAGGGGGCAGCTTCAGAAGTCTGATATATGTCAATCTTTGTTGTTGTTGTTGTTGTTGTTTTTTTTTTTTTTCCCGATGCTGACGTAACACCCAAATATGAAGAATCACTCCGCTGGGGAAGATAAGAAGCTGAACCACACAACTCTGCAGGTGAACAAATTCGAAATCCAATAGGTAACCATCTTGGTCTATGTTTCGACATGCGTATGCTTGATATGATGCAATGCCCTATATGATATGTAAATACTATGCGTTTTGTTTGAAAATGCGATGCCCAGACGACATGGATATGCTATGCGTTTTGTATAAATGCTATGACTATATATACAAATGCTAATGCAAGCTCGAGCTGCCAGAGAACATCAGGTCTGAAAACCACTTGGCAAAATAAATGCCGAAGATAACGTCAACTCTACTGGGGATGAACTGAAGTCACAGAACCATCTCAGCAAAATAAATGCTGGAAACGAGAAATCAAATCCGCTGAGGATAACTACCCTGCTGGAGAAATGAAAAGGCAACCCTGCTCGACGACTTCACTGGGGAAAGAACACAATTCTGCTCGGGAATGCTCTCTTCAAACCATTGGCAACTGATTGTACTCTGCGGGGATTGACCCAAACTGAGGTTGATTACGCGCAGCACACTGCTGGAAATGCTCCTACTATCAAGGATATCAATCTTAATCTGCTGAAAATACTCCTGATCCTACTCTGATACGGGGTAAAAGACAATCTCGACTCTTCCGGGGATAATAAACAACTTTCATCTGCTGAAGAGTGGCAATTCTGATTTAACAACACCCACAAGGAGTTCAAACATTACTCGAAGCACTGGTATTTGTCGAGCTTCGTATCGGGGAACATGACAACATGCGGGTCATTGGGAAATACTGTGTCAGATACCTTTAGGGTTTTTTCGTTTTCTGGTTTAGAATAAACATGGATTATGTACACAGTGAAAGATGTAAGAAATACTAGGCGAGAACTAGCATTCAAAGGTAGACTACCAGGCGAGAACTGATAGGAAAATAGGTTAGGAAAATTGATTTTTGTATTTTTGTGTTTTTGAACATCAGACGGGCTGACTGGATAACAGACTGAGGTATAGACAACCAGGCGAGAACTGGCTGAAAGCTAACGTACACCAGGCGAGAACTGGTATAACACATAGGTTAAAACACACGAGAACTGATTATGCGATGACATGTACCAGGCGAGAACTGATACAACACTTTGAAGAAACGGTGACCAAACGAGACTTGGTTACCAATAAACTGCACCAGGACGGGAACTGCTGCTTACAATAAACTGCACCAGGACGGGAACTGATGCTTATAATAAACTGCACCAGGACGGGAACTGATGCTTACAGAAGGTGGGCCAGACGAGAACTGGTTACCGATTTGCCAGGCGAGAACTGGACTTTGGAAACGACTGGTTACTGACACGCAACAGGTTTGAACTGCAGGATAATGATCCAACGACACCAAGACCTTCTTATTCGAAAGGTTCAGGCTTTTGGTAAGGGTATTGACATGATTCCCCGATACTCAACTCTGGCTGGGGATAAACAAACTTGTTTGGACGACTTGCCCCTGGTACACTCAGCTGGGGGATAAAAGACTGGCTTGCACAACTTGCCCCAGTACACTGCACCTTGCCCCAATCTAACTCTTGGGAGTACTTGCTCTGAATGACTTGCTACGAGAATACTTCGAGAATACTTGCCCCGGTATCTGCACGACAAAAGAATTCAATCTCCAATTAAACACCTAACAATCCAGTTGATTTCAACATTCTCTGCAATGACTTGCCCCTGAATGAGCGTTCTAGCGACTCAACCCGATCTGATTATCCATTGGAAGTATCTGCTGTCAAATCTCAGCGCTCTGCATAATTGCCCCTGATTGGCTCCCGAGAAGACTCCCTCTGATCAACTGCTTTTCAAACACTCTGCCCCTGCTCAACTGAAGCTTCGGGACTTGTCCTCAGACTGACTGATACTGAACTTACTGGCAGATAATGCCCCTGATTCACAAGGCTTCACAACATACACCATTCTGGTTCAGATTGCTGAATTACTCAGTCCTGCTCGATTATTTTCTGCTGGAATTTCTTTCATGCCAACTACTATCCTGCGATTAGAATTGTCTGTCTACGAATGGTAATCTTAATGCAATGCTCATGCAGATTCTGAAAAATTTTGAGCTGTCACTCATTTATATGCATATGATTGTGAGTGACGAATGAACCAAGGTTCAAACGCAGTGCTTACGTGGTCAATGAAAATACAACAAGATGTGACTAGCAAGTCAAGAAGGAGTCAGGTTACTCCACCTTATCGTAATGCGCTTCAGACTAACCCTACCTCAATTAGGTCTTTTGAGGGTTGTATCGTGGTCGGGTTCACGGTTCGTGAAACAAAGGATATTCGGCTCAAATTTTGATTTGTACCCACCCCGTCTACGTGATGATCTCCGATCCTAAGGTTCTGTTAACTTGGCACAAGCACTCGCCTCTTCGAGAATTATGTTGACTGGTAAGAACCACAGCTAAGGAATTCACAAGCTTTTCTTCTAGAGTGATAGTTACTCCTTCTTCGCTTTGGTGTCTGTGTACACGACTTTGATTTGCTGGGGAAAATTTCTTTTTAATCCCTCTTTTTCATTCTTTTGATTCCCTAATTTTTGCCTGGACTGACTCCTTTTGAGTTCTTTTCGATTTTTCTCGATTTCTTTTGAAGTCCAGCGGGATGCCCTGATTTTTGCCTAAGTATTTAGCTTTCCAGCTTTTCTTTCTTTTTACTTAGCGGGCTTTCTTTCTTTCTTTCTTTTGGAACAAAGTCGTGTGACACTGGTTGTCTTGATTGCTCCGAAAGGATTGTAACTGTCTCACTCCTGATTGGTGAGATTTGACCTCTTGAAAGGTGTAAACTGATTGGTCCTTGAAAGACAACACTCCTCTGTAAGACTTGAATGCTCGGTCAAGCTAACTGACAACTACCCTGCCCCGGGTTAAGATGTGAAGGTTTAAAAGTCCGAAAAAACTTCTACTTCCTGGCTCGAAGTGGTTGACAAGGGACTAACTCCTTATATCTCCAGTGTTTGGGGAATTTGAAACAATGCCTTGTACGTCATCGGTACGGTCTTATCTGAAAGCATACAATCATCGGTTATGAGTCTCAGTTTCATCATCCTCCCTCCTAACTTTGCTAGTCACAGCGAAAAAATGGAGTGGAATAAATGCAAGTGTCAGTGCAATGCAATAAATGAGCGACAGCGACATGATTAATTCAGAAAAATGCATAGTCACTTTATTATTATCACCATTCAGAACATACAATGCTTCAAAGCAGGTAGTAACTAACAGAAAAAGAAACTACAGATGCAAATGGTATAAAAGCTTGAGAACTGCCACTGCTGAGGCGCCTGCCTGTCTGAACCACTGGCTTATGCTGGGGAATACCCTTCTGAATCTATGAGCTTAGACAGCTGAGCGGTTAGGGATGAACAAACAAAAACCCTTCTCGAAAGGAGATGCGATCCTGATCAATCAACTGCTGTACCTTCGCCTGAAATGCTTTGCAATCTTCGGTTGAATGCCCCGGAGAGCCACCATGATAACCACACTGAACGTGGGGATTGTACCCAGGAGGGTAAGGTTCTGGAACTGGCTTAAGAGTTTTCGGCTCCACCAAAGACTTCTGAATCAAAGATGGTAGCAACTGGCTATACGGCATCGGCACTGGGTGAAAAGGACCATTCCTTCGTTCCAAGTTGTTGCGAGGTCTGTTCTGATTCTGACGCTGATTCTGATAACCTTGACCACGAGTTCGCTGATTTGCGATGGAAGCGACATGAGATTCCTGATAGAGTGCCCCAGGCACGGCTGTCTGTTCAGTATAACAAGCCACGGGAGGTACTGATCTCTGATAAGATGATGAACCGACAAAATTCACTGATTCGCTTCGAGGATATTCAATCTTTGGCATGACTGAGTTGATCACAACTTCTTCTTCACTCTGATAGTCACAAGGGTATTCAGTTTCACCAGTTTGATCATATGGAGTAATCTGAATTTTCCCCATTCTTATGGAATACTCAAGGCGTTCTCCTAATGCAACCACGTCAGAGAAACTTGCCGGAACTCCGAGCAATCTTTTGAAGTACGGATATTGTAGGGAATCCACAAACATGCTTGCCAGCTCTTGGTCTAACAACGGTGGACGCACTCTAGCAGCAAATTCTCTCCATCTCTGAGCATATCTCCTGATCGGTTCATTGATCTCTTGAGACAACTCTTGCAAATGCATGCGATAAGGAGCAATATCTAAATTGTAATCGTACTGCTTCAGAAAAGCTCTGGCTAAATCCATCCATGACTGAATCTGATTCCTCTCTAACTGCATATACCACCTTAAAGATGCCCCAGTCAGACTATCTTGAAAGCAATGGATCATCAACTTGTCATCTCGCGCGAACGCAGTCATTCTTCGACAGAACATCATCAAATGCAGCTTCGGACAGCTATCTCCCGTGTACTTCTCAAATTTCGGCACTTTGAACTTGTAAGGCAACACCAGGTCAGGAACCAAACACATGCCTACAGCATCCAGGTTGACAGCATCTTTGGCTTTCAAAGCTTTCATTTGCTCTTCCAACACTCGGACTCTTCTAGCTTCGTCAAGGGCTCTTGGATCTACCATCCCAGCTGCTGGAATATCTCTTCGGTAATTCATCACAGGGAAAGCAACACCTTGGTTGTTGACAGGAGGAGGACGCTCATTCTGGGCAACAAACTGCTCATGTCGATCTCGGTTCTCAACAGAAGGCTGTATAACTTGGTCTGCAGCAACGTGGTTCACTTGCGGATAATCTTCCATGGAATCATACAGAGGGTTGGACGCCATAGTGAACCCTGTCAGGGTGTTAGGAGACTGGAAATTGCCTTCAGACATGGCTACCAATAATCTTCAGCTGACTTCGACACTTGATTCTGCTCAAATCTACTCAACCCCTGGGTAGGTCTTCTGACAATCAAAAGCTGCTCAATCCAAACTCCGGGTAATCACCTTCAGGAAACAAAGGCTGGATCAGAACTCTGGCTAGCTGGAGGATGATATGCAATGCAACACTGATATGCATATGATATGCAAAATGCAGCAAACAATGGGACCACAGCCCCCACACAAAATCTGAATACTGCTGCGCTGCTGACGGAGACGCTCTCTGAAAAGAGGACCAGAATAACGGGTAGGTTGGAAGTCAAGTTTCCTGCACAAAAAACCCCCCCACTCACAGGTGTGGACCTATATCTGACAAGGTACGGCATCCTATGCGGTCGTCAGCGTCACAGACTTTCATGAGGAATGATACGATTCCCAGAAGGAGTGGCATCGTCATCTCATGAAGAGGCCTCACTTAGCTGACTTCCAATTGATCGGTTCCCAGAGTCGACAATCCTCACGTCTGGACTCCCCTCAGATCCTCAGGACCGGAAAGGAGCACCTCTGCAAGAATCTCGTCCGAGTGCGAATTTTCGTAGGGAACTGCGCCTGCTCAGCAGACAGGTTCGTCTACTACTTCTCCGCAACTATATCTAGGTGTATACTCATACTCGAGCCCAGGTCCGGCTTCTCTCAATCATAGAACACCCGTAACAGCCCAACAGCAACAAATAATATCGATAAATAAGCCCAAAATAGACAAGCAAACAAGCGCTAGGATTGACTCTCTCTTAGGGGACGTTGGATCCCACATGCATGAGAACCATCGCAGTTCTTAGCAGCCAGGGGACGTTGGATCCCCAGCAGAGTCGCCAGCTGTCGCTACTGCGAAAATCGGCGCCGGCTGACAGAAGAGTCGCCACCGTGCGTTATTTATCCCTCAGAGCGGGAAAGGAAACGCTCGAAGTAAACCTCGCAAAAAACGGGGAAAAGGTATGGTCATCGCAACCATAGCCTGGGTTCGGGAGTCGGTTACGCAAGGGGAAGGTATTAGCACCCCTCACGTCCGTCGTACTCGACGGGATCCACGCTTGCTTGGGTTGTCTACTGGATGCAAAACAATCTTATCTACGGCTGCTAAATCTAAAGGGAAGGGAATTGACTCGATAGAGTGTCGCACTCTATGCCTACGTATTCTCAAGAGAGAAAGTCAGAGTCAACGTAGTTCGGGACTACGGGGAAAATTGGCTCGCCAAGACATCGCGTCTTGTGCCTACGTACTTCCACTGGATGGAGGATCAGAGCCTTGCGTAGTTCAGACTAACTACGGCTAAACAAACATTCTCACACAGCAGTGAGAAAAACAACTGGTTTCACAGGGTCGGGAACCTATGGTTACAACTATGGCTGAGTCTCAAATGCACTTGGGCAAGAGAGAAAAAAGGTACTCAATTAATCGTCAGCGGGAAAGTCTCGATCGCACAGCCGCGAGAGAACAAAAGGTTAGTCGTTAGTGTGCTCGCTAGGATATCGCATCCTATGCCTACATATCTTCGTCTGATACGAAGAATCAGAGCAGCTGTAGTTCGGCTACTATCGGACCACAGCTCAAATCTCGTTTTATTCATCTCTGAAAAATGATTACAATGCGTTGATACTGAAATAAATCTCCTAGGAAACGCTATCCTATTCTATCTTGAAAAGAATCGAATGAAAATAGCCCCCTAACAAATGGGCCTCTAAGCTGTCCTAAAAGTCGAAAAATAAAATCTATGAAAATATCCCTAAAAGAAATGCTTGAAAAATATTAAATCGAAACTTTAATATTTTTTCTTTTCTCCTTTTCTTTTCTCTTTTTCTTAAAATATTTTCTTTTATTTTTCACAATATTTTTTCTATTTTTCTTTATTCTTTTTCTTTTTTTTCAAACATATTTCTTCTTTTCATCTTCTAGTATTTTTTCCCACAATATTTAAAAGAAGACTAATAAGAAAAAACAAGAAAATGGGGCTGGGGGGTATGCTGTTACAGGGGGGAGTTTAATAGAAAAATAAAATAACAAACAAAAAACTGGAGGGCCCAGCCCAATTCTTCTTCACAAAAAACGCAGGGGGGGGTGTGTGTTGTGAAGTCTGGGTGGTGTAAGCCAGCATTTGGCCTCATTGGGCCCAAAGCCCAGAATGTCCAAAAAACATGAGGGATTGCGTGCCAAAAAAATTGAACTGGGCCCTGGCCCAATCCCTTCCTCCTTCTCCTTTCTGAAGAAATGAAGAAACAAACCCTAGGTCTGTCTCCAGCTTCCTCCGCCGCCGCCGTCACCCCTTTCCATCTCCTCCGTCTCTCTCGTCCCTCAAATCCTCTCTCAGTCTCAAAATCTTTCCCTCCCCTTATTCTTTCTATCAAATGATCTTACACCATATGCATCCTGAATCAGGTCATCAAAGAACTTGAAGATCCATCCTTGTTGAGGCTCGTTGGATGAAGATCCCTGGACGAAACGGATCTACATGGACGGTGTTGGTGTGATGAATTCTGGAAAGGCGAAGATGAATATTGACGAAGGTCTCTGGGGAAGGTCACGAAGGTGAATCGAATCGTTGGTGATAAGGATGAAGATCTGGGGATCTGTACGCAGATGAAGAACTGATGAACGCTTATGAAGGCATCCTTGCATGTTCTTGATGGAGGAATTCCTGGAGATTTGTTGGAGTTCTTGTAAAAATAGTTATTGATGGATTTTTGATGTGAACACTCGTGGATCTGTGATATAACACCAAGAACACCAAACTCTTCACCAACTGATGGATTTTTGATGTGGACACTCGTGGATGTTGATGATGGAGGATTCTGGTGAAGGTCATGGAGACTGATGAACATTTGGTAGAAGACGATGAATCTTCATCGTTCTGGTTTGTTTTCTGAGTTTGGTGACGCGTGTTGAACGGAGATTGCTGGGGATTGTGGTGGTTTCTGGGAGTTTTGGTTGTTTCTGGAGTTTGGAGGTTGAGAACGGTGAAGATCTGGAGTTGATCGGTGGTTGATGGAAGAAGACGAAGACGGTTGGAGGAAGGTGAACGGAATCTGGAATGGTAGTTTCTCCGGTGACGGTTGGTGCTGGCCGGAAGTGGTTGGAGAAAGATGATGGGAAGTCTTTCTGGGCGTGTTGGTCGCCGGTGAGGGTTTGGGGGTGGCCGCCGGCCATGCAGGCCGGCCGGCGATGGCTTTTCTGGTGAAGAGTGTGGGAAGGACGCGTGGGGGGAGGGACGGTGGAGGAGCTCTGCATGCGTGCCACGTGGTGGCAGCGTGGCTGAGAGAGAGAGTTAGTGGGGTGATGTGGCGTGCGTGGACGTTGCAATGTGGGGCCTCTCCTTAGTGGACACGTGTGCTGCATGCATTTATAGCTGAGAAAAAGCTGGAACCTTCTGGATCCTTCTTGATGGCGCTGGAAAATAGTGGAAACTGATGGACAATTCTGGACCTTTTCCTGGACTTTTCTGAACCTTTTTTTGGACAAAAAAAATTGAATGGGCCATACGAAACTGAACTAAGCCCAACGAAACTGAATCAAAAAATCTGCACAAAACTGAAAAACAATATTAAAAAGCCCAATTATCATCTAATCTTGATTAATCTCAATTAACTAAACTAATCTTAATTAATCTAATCCAATAAAATTCTAATAAAACCTATATTAAAATCTAAAAAAAAAAAAAAAAACTATTATTTATTTAAATCTATAACAGAAAATCTATTTAAATCTAATATTCTGAAAAAAGAATTAAAACTATATTAAAACTATTTAAAAAACATATTAATATTCTAGAAAATCCTATATTATTCTAAAATGAAAAATGCTTTTAAAAAATATTAAAATTTCTAACAACTATATTATCTAAAAATATTAAAAATCTATTAAAACCTATTAAATCCTAAAATGAATTTGAATTCTATAAAATGCTAGAAATTGATTTAAAAATATTAAAATCTATTAGAAAATTCTATTAAATCCTAGAAATTGATTTAAAAGCTATTTTAAACCCTAAAAAATCCTATAAAATCCAGAAAAATCACGATAATTCCCGGAGGGACAAAATAAACACCGAACGACACAAAAATAATCGGTAAAAATAAACGGGCACCGAAAAATCCCAAAAATCGATTCTACTGGTCAAAAACACCTGAAGCACGAGACGGGAGCTGTGATCCCTGATAAAATCAATACAAATGGAAAATGCAATGTATGCGATATGCAGATGCGAATGCGGTTATGCGTCGAAACATCGAGCCAAATGCGAGACCCGGTTGGTCAAATTTTGGGGTGCAACAGCCTCCTATTTTGATACCCCCAGTGGCAGGGAGACCCTTGATTATGTATTTGACAGTTCTGGAGGGAAGTATGGGTTGTGTTCTCGGTCAACACGACGAGAAAGGAAGAAAAGAGCATGCGATCTACTATTTGAGTAAGAAGTTTACTGAATGTGAATCTCGATATTCAATGCTCGAAAAAATTTGTTGCACGCTAGCCTGGGCCGCCAAGCGTTTGAGGCAATACATGCTGAATCATACAACCATGCTCATCTCGAAAATGGATCCTATCAAATATGTATTCGAAAAGCAGGCATTATCGGGGAGAATTGCCCGTTGGCAGATGGTTTTGACCGAATATGACATCCAGTATGTCTCGCAGAAGGCTATAAAGGGGAGTGTATTGTCTGAGTACTTGGCAGAGCAGCCTATCGAAGACTACCAATCGATGAGGTTTGATTTTCCTGACGAGGATATCATGTACCTAAAGATGAAAGATTGTGAAGAGCCGTTGCCAGACGAAGGACCAGAATTGGGTTCCAAATGGAAGTTGATCTTTGACGGAGCTGTAAATGCCTACGGTAGCGG
Source organism: Lathyrus sativus (assembly GCA_963859935.3). Lineage (NCBI taxonomy): Eukaryota > Viridiplantae > Streptophyta > Magnoliopsida > Fabales > Fabaceae > Lathyrus > Lathyrus sativus. Next base: position 292,181,138 of record OZ012737.1, read on the forward strand.
AATAGGGGCAATCATCACTACTCCACACGGGTCGCACATCCCGTTTACTGCTCGATTGACCTTTCCGGTTACCAATAATGAAGCCGAATACGAAGCTTGTATCATGGGGCTTGAAGAAGCCATTGATTTGCGAATCAAAAATCTGGATGTATACGGAGACTCAGCTCTGGTAGTGAATCAAATAAAAGGAGAGTGGGAGACACGTCAGCCCAATTTGATACCATACATGAATTACGCGAGGAGATTGTTGCCTTTCTTTGACAAGGTTGAATTGCATCATGTACCGCGAGCAGAGAATCAGATGGCTGACGCCCTGGCCACTTTGTCTTCCATGTACAAGGTCAACTTCTGGAATGAGGCTCCCAGAATTGTTATCTCTCGGCTTGACAGACCTGCCTTCGTGTTTGCCATTGACGAAGCATCTGATGATAAACCGTGGTATTTCGATATCCTTAATTTCCTGAAAAATAAAGAGTATCCGGTTGGGGCATCCAGTCACGATCAGAAGACTCTCAGGAGATTGGCGGGTAATTTCTATTTGAATCCGGACGGTGTCTTATACAGAAGAAATCACGACCTGGTGCTACTACGTTGTGTAGACGAAAAAGAGGCGAAGCTTCTCATGGAGGAAATACATGAGGGTACATTTGGTACGCATGCTGGTGGGCATGCTATGACGAGGAAGCTGCTGCGGGCGGGCTATTTTTGGCTAACTATAGAAACCGATTGTTTCAAGTTTGCGAGGAAGTGTCATAAGTGCCAAATCTATGCAGATAAGATCCATGTGCCTCCGAGTCCTCTGAATGTGATGTCATCGCCATGGCCATTCTCGATGTGGGGAATCGATATGATTGGAAAGATCGAGCCGACGACTTCTAATGGACACCGGTTCATTCTAGTAGCAATCGATTATTTCACCAAGTGGGTGGAAGCGGCATCTTATGCAAATGTGACTAAGCAGGTGGTAGCCAGATTCATCAAGAGAGATATCATTTGCAGATATGGAATCCCCGAGCGGATAATTACTGACAACGGTTCAAACCTGAATAACAAAATGATGAAGGAGCTGTGTCAGAATTTCAAGATCGAGCATCACAACTCCTCCCCTTACCGACCCAAGATGAATGGCGTTGTTGAAGCGGCCAATAAGAATATAAAGAAGATCGTTCAGAAGATGGTGGTGACCTATAAGGACTGGCATGAGATGCTACCTTTTACTTTGCACGATTATCGTACGACGGTACGCACATCAACCGGGGCAACCCCGTTCTCGTTGGTATATGGAATGGAAGCAGTACTACCACTGGAAGTTGAGATTCCTTCCCTGAGAGTACTACGAGATGTCCAACTAGACGAGGCAGAATGGGTGAAGGATAGGTTGAACCAGCTGAGTTTAATGGATGAGAAGAGGCTAGCTTCTCTAGCATACGGTCGTTTGTACCAGAGCCGAATGAAGAAAGCATATGATAATAAGATACGTCCTCAGAGCTTTCAAACGGGCGACCTTGTGCTGAAAAGGATTCTCCCGCCGCAGGCAGATCACAGGGGCAAGTGGACCCCCAACTACGAAGGGCCATACGTTGTCAGAAAAGTCTTTTCAGGAGGGGCTTTATTGTTGTCCACCATGGACGGGGAAGACTTTACGTCGCTTGTGAATTCGGACGCAGTTAAAAAATACTTTGCTTGAAATTGACCCGCTGGATGGAAAAAAGAGAGTCCAGGCAAAAATGGGGCATCCTGGCGAACCAAAAACAGAATGAAAGGTTCGGGAAAAAGTTAGGGATAAAATGGAAAAAATGTACACCCGCGAAGTTGAAAACCTACACTGGGCGGCTTCGGCAAAAAAGGGTATCCCGGTGAACTGAAAACCCGTAAAGGGCGGTTCACGCAAAAGTTAGGGATTTGAAAAGCAAATGACTGCAGTCCGAATTTGATACTACAGTGAGCATTGGTGCGGGAGAATATACCTGAGGGGTCGATTATCAGATACAATCTCTTCGGAAGTGTGAACACCGGGAAAGCATTAGAGTCGGGCGAGTCATAGGAGGATCAGTTCATGATGTTCGTCTGCATCCCGTTGCCGACATGTGTACAAATTTGATTTGTCATTATATTTATGCTTCTTGTGCATACTTGTATATTTGTTGTGCATAGCTTCCTCATTTCAGGAGTTACATCCCGTGTACAAAACTCCGCCCATTTAGGGGCCCAATCAATAAAACATGTTATTCAGTATTTGATGTTGGTTCTTTACTGTTTTGTACATGATAAACGCCTAGGTTTAATGAAGCTAGCAAGTGTATAACGTCGCTGGCCCTTGCCAATAATTGCTAAAACTTTGAATTAACTGAAAATGATGTCACTAATACTACCTTGAATAGATTTGGTTGCATAGACTTGTCTTGTCTTGTTTGTGGTGTTGCAGGGTTCGTAGCCGTATGAAGTGGACGATCAAAAGATTGCAGTATTGACCAGAAGCTCGTAACGAAAGACTCGATCACCACGCAGGTCGCGCTTCTGAGATAACAATGTCCCTTACTAAAGAAGGATCAAATTCCCCAGCTAGGCGTAGCTTATCCAAAGGACATTCTCCAGCAAAGTCGTTTACTCTCAGCAGAATTGACGATTCCTAGATCGAAGGCTGTGTTCAGATATCGTGGTGCCCCCCAAAAGGATCCCCCATCTCAAGCAGGGTGGTTTAGCCTCAGAAGATTAGCATTTCCAACTCGTGAGCTGTGATTAGACAATTTACCCTTCCCAGCAGGGTCATTTACTCTCCCCCAGCGGAGTCAGTTGATTTTCCCTAAGAGAATCGTTTCGTCCCCAGCGGAGTTCTCTTTCCAGCAAGTGTTTTCTTTCCTCCCAGTGGAACTCGAAGAAAACTCTCCCCGGCAGAGTTGGCTGTGTGTCCTGGCATTTATTTTTCCGGAATACCGTGTGATACCCGTTCACTCCCCAGCAGAAGTCCAATCATGATTGGCACATTCAGTTATTCCTCAGCAAATTTGGCTTTACTCTTCCAGCATTTATTTTGCTGGAATAATTCTGTGACACCTAGTTTTCCCCAGTGGAGTTAGCATTGTCTTCAGCATTTATTTTGCTGAAGCAATTTTCTGTATCCCAGCAGCTCGAGCTTGCACCTGCATTGGCATATAGTGTCATATTTGCATCTACCAAATAAAAACGCGTAGCATTGCCATGTCGAATGGAGCATTACGCCATGGTCAAACATATGCATTCTGAGACATCAACCAGGTTGGTTAACCGTTTGTTTTCAAGTATTGTTTCCCATGCAGGGGGAGGGAGCTCTTGCTCAAATTAATTACCAAACATTCAAGATCTCGGCATGAGACGTGTAATGATAATGTCAATCGTGGCATTATTCCCCACAGAGTTGCTTGATTAAGTTTCTCTTACCCTTCCAAAGGAGTATTTCTTCAAGGTTGCTGTTATAACAATATCAAAAGATTGCGTGAATCGATTTTTCGAAGGTGTCTGGCAGTATGGATTCAGAAAATCCTCAGTAGAGTCCTTCTCAGATTTGCTGCCATGTCAGCACTGAAAATTGGAAGACTAGACGCATATTGTGTTACCCATGTGATTGATGGAGCTAGCTGCTGTAAAGATAGGCAGAAAAGCTGTATCAGATGATGTTCCCGTATGAATAGGCGGATGAAGTTTCTTGTGTTCAAGCAGATGATTTTCCCGTATGAATAGGCGGATGAAGGTTCCTGTGTTTAGACAGATGATGTTCCTGTATGAATAGGCGGATGAAGTTTCCTGTGTTCAGGCAGATGATGTTCCCGTATGAATAGGCGGATGAAGTTTCCTGTGTTCAAGCAGATGATTTTCCCGTATGAATAGGCGAATGAAGTTTCCTGTGTTCAGGCAGATGATTTTCCCGTATGAATAGGCGGATGCAGTTTCCTGTGTCCAGGCAGATGATTTTCCCGTATGAATAGGCGGATGAAGTTTCCTGTGTTTAGGCAGATGATTTTCCCGTATGAATAGGCGGATGAAGTTTCCTGTGTTCAGGCAGATGATTTTCCCGTATGGATAGGCGGATGAAGTTTCCTGTGTTCAGGCAGATGATTTTCCCGTATGAATAGGCGGATGAGGTTTCCTGTGTTCAAGCAGATGATGTTCCCGTATGAATAGGCGGATGAAGTTTCCTGTGTTCAAGCAGATGATTTTCCCGTATGAATAGGTGGATGAAGTTTCCTGTGTTCAGGCAGATGATGTTCCCGTATGAATAGGCGAATGAAGTTTCCTGTGTTCAGGCAGATGATGTTCCCGTATGAATAGGCGGATGAAGTTTCCTGTGTTCAAGCAGATGATGTTCCCGTATGGATAGGCGGATGAAGGTTCCTGTGTTCAGGCAGATGATGTTCCCGTATGAATAGGCGGATGAAGTTTCCTGTGTTTAGGCAGATGATTTTCCCGTATGAATAGGCGGATGAAGTTTCCTATGTTTAGGCAGATAATTTTCCCGTATGGATAGGCGGATGGAGTTTCCTGTGATTAGACAGAAATGTTTCCCCAGCGAAAGCGCCTGGATTTTTCCGTGATGTGAGTCCTGACGTGGACAGATTTGTGTTTATTCGTGATTTGGCGAAATTTGGGTCCAGATGTGGACAAGGTTACTCCTGTGACAACAGAATCTCTATTCGTGTTGACGAATTTGTCTCTCTTCTTGTGTTGATAAGGTTAGTCCAATTGTGGACAGATGTGTTTTGCGAAAAGTGTTCAGTACCTGTGGCGTTACGTAGGTTGTTGAAGTTGAAATCAGAATTATCAGACGTCGGATCAGTCGTTGCCGTAACAACCAGATTCAGTTAGTGGATGTCGGTCCCCAAGCAGTGGTGCAGTTTATTTCTGCGGTTGGCAAATTTTCGGGTTCTTAGTATTCAACCGTCTCGCACCTCGAATGTTTGAAGGCCGTTCGCTCTTCACCCAATCGGGTCCAAGTCGCTTGAATAGGGGCAGCTATTGCACCCTAAAATTTGCTCAACCTACTTCACTTAGTTTATGTTTCAATTGCATTAGCATTTGCATAAGGAGTCATGTACATAGTCTAATCATTTGCATAGTATAGCATAACAAGTCATTCAACAAGGGACCAAGTACTATTCTTATCTCTATGAGCCTATCAAGAGGTTATTATTCAAATTCAATCTTAGCCAAGTCATCAGAAAGAAATTGAAATCTAAGAAGTCAGTGGATCAAGCAGTGAATCTATCTCCTATCTGAGGGTATTTGAAGATCATCAAAGAAGTTGTGAGCTGTGAATTGAGAGCATGGAGGGTATATAGACATCATGGAGGACCTATAGGGTCATTTTGAAAGTGATACAAGTCATTGATGTGATCACAAGAGTTGCAGTTGAAGACAGTCAACTAGGGTTTCATCTGGGTCAACCCTAGGTCAAATGATTGATTGAAAGGTATCAAGGTCTATTTGAGGGATGTGGGGTTCATCATTTGACATGTAGATATGGATGTGGTGTTGTGCCAAGGAGAAATCAAGAGAAATCAAGAAGAAGAGGAGTTTTTAAATTAGGGTTTCTGTGTAAAATCCCCTGATTTAGGTCAAACTTCCAAGCAAGATAATTCAAAATGCAAGCTTCAAATGGATCCTTGGCCAACATGAAACTTGTAGAGGATCTCAAGACATTTAATTTGAGTTGTGGAATACATAAAGGAGATTTATAGAACTCAAGTTATGGTTCTTGCAAGTTACAGGTCATCTGAGGTATCTGAAATTCTGTCTGTGAAAGTTACTTGTCTTCCAAGCAACTTTTACTCCTCAAGGATATTTCAAATGGATTTCTGGTCAACATGAAAGTTGTTCCTCATGATCTTAGCTTTCTAGAAAGGTATAGTAGGCCTTCATCTGATTTGTGAAACTCTACTTATGACCTTGGCAAGCAAAGGGTATTTTGGTCATTTGAGAATTATGGGTCATTTCAAGCATATGCCTAAAACGCATACAAGGAAGCTTCAAATGAAAAACTTCACAACATCAAAGTTGTTCCAAATGACATTTTGAGTCTAGAAAAGTGGTCATGGAAGTTGTAAAATGCTCATAGCTCAAGATTGCAAATTTGGTCAATTAAAAGGTGAATTTAATGACTAAAAGTGACCTAAAAATGAGATTTTTCATAACATGGCCAAATGGGATGAAATTATAGGTCATTTTGATTGGAAAGAATGTTTTAAGACCATTGGAAATAGTAGATTTTTGAGTTTAGTTCAAAATTTGAGAGATATCATGGCTTGCTTATGATTAAAGTGACACATGCCAAAACTCAAGGGATTTGTGTACAAGAAGTTTCTAGCAATTTCTAGATGTTTCCATGGGCATCTATATAAACCCTAGAGATGATCCATGAAGGGGTTGCACTTCATTTTGATCCAAAACACCAAGTTTCACTCCATTTTGCATTTTTTGCAAATTCATTCCAAACTTCTCAATTCTTCATCAATCATTAAACTTTATGATCCAAATCCACTCAAGAATCATCCCTGAGTACATTGCAAGCAAGATTTGAAGAAGAAATCACAAGAATCATGCTATACAAGTTCATCCTCCAAATTGCAAAAAGAGTTGGTTACAATAATCCAAGGTGTTTAAGCAAGAACAAGTGCATACAGAACCAAGATCCATAGCCATTGATCAAGTCCTAAGCATTGCTAGCTGTGAATCCAAGGATTTCTCCATCTGTTTTCAGATTTTTACCAGGTTGGTATTTCCTTCGAATTAGCATAGAATAGATAGCATGATGTAGAATCCTTAGGTTAGAACTGTTAGGAGTAGGTAGATGAATAATTCTGGTGAGTTTGAGAGCATTTCATGGAGGTTGATATGTGAGCACACCAACTGTTTGGATATAGAACTAGAAGGATAGGAGGTTTTAATTCATGTGGTTTAGCTTAGGTTAATCAGTGATGCAAGGTGAGTATCTTGATGGCAAGAAATTGAAGAAAGAAGAAGTTGGAAATTGGAGCATCCATGGAAGTAGAGCTATCGGGTTTGGCATTTTAGGGCGTTTTAGTGAAAAATAATGTTGTAGTTCTATTCAGCTTGAGAATTGGAGCAACTTTGCTCTTTACAGAAATGGATTTAGTTGAGAGATGAAGGAGAACAAGGCGATGGAAGATAGCTTTGAAGAGCTTCGTGCATGGCTGTGTATGGCAAAACCCTAGCTTCCCATTGGAGAAGAAACACCTCAAGCGTTGGATGAGGTCTTCTTGGTTGACTGAAATTCGAATCTCACGGCCAGGATTTGAAGCTGAAATGAGAGGGAAAAGACTGAAGCAAAACGCGTCGTTTCATTAAACGACTTTGCTGGGCTTAAGTGCCATTGCTATCCACACCACCACTGTCCAGGCCCATTCCATTTTGAACTAACTTTAATTGCTTTTTACACTGTTTTCGTTTTATGATTTAACTGGGCCCAGGCGCGCCTTGCTATGCACACCCCCAGTCTGGGCCCATCATTCATTTTTCAATGCAAATCATTACTAATTGCACCCCTAACCAACTTTATTTCATTTTAATTTCATTCATTTTTCTTAATTGTTTGAAAAATCGTAACAAATTGAAAATTCCATATTTTTGATTGGTTGTTTTTTTAACATTTTCATATTTCTGTGTAGAAAAATATCATGTAATAAAATTTCCATTTTATTTTTTTTAATATTTTTTACATATTTTCTCTTTTAATGCCTTTTTAATAGATTTAATTTGTATATAGTTTTGTAGAATTTCTTTTAGGTGGTTCTCATAATCTTTTTAGGCCAAATTTTTTTAGTATAACTAGATACATATATTAGGTGTCCCCTTGATTTTTATACCAATTTTTTAGGATTTATTTTAGGTTGTTTAGTTAGAAAACATTAGGCTAATCATTTAGGGTTGTGAATATAGTGTAGTTTAACAAAACAAATTTTCTTTTGGGGTTTTCTTTAGGACAGATTAAATGATGGGGCTATAGGGGTATTATGGGTAAACAATAGATCCCTCAGAAAATATTAGACTTCCCCTACTCTACTATTAATACTAGTATATTTCCTGTATTTGATTGATTGTGTGGTGTGCCCTCTCTAGGGTTATTGTTTGACTGTGTGGGGTATTGGGCCTGCTTGGGGTTTGGGTTTGAGTTGAAGACTTTGTTGATGAAGCCCATTGAAGACAAAAGTAATGAAGACCCATTTCCAGAGTTGATGAGGAGTATATCTTGCTGGCAGCTGTTGAAGGTTATAGGATCTAGAAGCTAGGTAGAGCTCTAGAATAGAAACTTGCTTCATAAACATGGAAGGTCTTGTTTGCCTCCATCCCTCTCTATGATGCAGAGTCTCTCTAGGACACTCACCCCCTTCCTTTGGAAGGCTTGGTGACAGTGTCTAAGAGATAGAACTCTTGAGAGAAACATTCTACATATTGTTAACAGTATGTTTGCCACCTTTGGTGGTCAACTAACTGTTTAACATTCCAGTTCATCCTCTTAACTGTTCCTCATCTTGGAGAGTGAGACTTGAAGAAAAGCACTGAAGGATTGAAGATAGAGACCTTGCTTGAAGGCTGCGAAGATGAAGACTGATGCTTGCTTGGAGCTTGTAGATGTTTGAAGATGACTTGAAAACAAATGTTGATGAAGACTACTGTTTGCTGTTTTTTTTTTGTTTATAATTTTTGATGTATTGTTTGAATTTCCCTGACTGTATTGTTTGCCATTTAATCTGTTAGGTTAAAAGCAAATTTTGTTCGCTTTTGCCTGTTGTTTTATAGGTTCGAGGTTGAGTGGGACTCCCTTGCCTCGCTTGTATTGTTGCATCCATGCTTTTTACTGCTTTATTGTATATATGCTATTGTTTCTGTTTCCGTTTATCCCTTAGGATCTCTGTTTCTCTCTGCGCAAGAGAGGAGCATAATAGACATTAGGTCTTAACCCATGCATGATAACATTAGGTTAGTTTGATTCCCTTTTCAACCGTAGGTTAGAGTTCTGTCTCTTCTTCCTCAAAACAAACAGAAAAACACAATAAATATTTCAAACATAATAAAAGACACTTCTTCCGTAAAAGAATGTGAACTCATCAAAACGTCATTTTTGTCCGCTTGGACCCGTAATCAGAAAAACCTTTTTTCAGAAGGAGATAAAAGCAATCAAAACAGACTGGTGTTGTACGTGGCCCGAACTACGTTTGCTCTGATCTTTCATGCTATATGAAAGTACGTAGGCATAGGATGCGATATCCTAGCGAGCAACCTTCCCCTCCTTTCCCGTAGGTAGGCGAACTACGTTGACTCTGATTTCTCGTTCCAGACGGGAATACGTAGGCATAAAGTGCGATACTTTGCCGAGTCATTTTCTTTTCTTTTTAACCCTTAACCCTTAGTTTAGATAGAAATAACAATCCGTACCAGAAAACAAGCGTGGATCCCGTCGAGTACGACGGACGTGAGGGGTGCTAATACCTTCCCCTTGCGTAACCGACTCCCGAATCCAGGTTTTGGTTGCGATGACCATTCCTTTCCCTGTTTTGCGGTAGGTTTACCTCGAGCGTTTCCTTTCCCTCCTTTGGGATAAATAACGCATGGTGGCGACTCTTCTGTTCAGCCGGCGCCGATTTTCGCAGTAGCGACAGGCGCGCCCTGAAGCGCAGGATTGATGACTTAGTCAAGGTTTCTCAAGCGAACGAATGGTTAAGATTTCGTCTTCTTCAATTTGAAAATGCGCAGGGGAGGGAAATGCAGTTTCCGGCCGCGAATGGCCGGAGCTTCGTCGGTGAAACTCGCGAGCTCCTATCTCTCTCAATACTCCACCAACCAACATGGTTCTTGAATGAAAGTTGTTGGAAATTTCATGAGGATTACAACTATACCATTCAATCACGCTAAAACCTCAAGACTAGGGAAATCTACATCCCAACCGAAAATGGATCAATCCCTAATTTGTCACTAAACCTCAATTTTACTGTCCATAATCCATCTATACCTTAATTACAACCTAGCCACATGAATCTAAGCTGCTAAAAATGCATGAATTGAGAGAAATTTTGAGAAATGGAAACCTGATTTTAAGCTTCGAGTGTGGTGGTTTCAGACCTCAATTCTCCTCCAACAAGTGCAGATAGCTTCAGTGATTGATGATGAACGTTTCTTGATAACCAATTCTTGCTATAATCCTCTGAATCTCCAAAACCGAAAATCCAATTTCAAGCTTCCTTCACCAACTTGCTCCCATGGATTCTCAACTGAATTTGACACCAGAAGCTTCTCAAAATGATCCACATCCAATTTATAGTCAGTTACACCACTTTGGAGGCCCAAACAAAGCCCAATTTGAGATTTTCCATTTTCACTTTCCTTCCAAACTTTCAATGATGGTGGTACACGTTTTTGCCTTGCTCTCCCCTCAAATTCTATCCAATCCACTTACTTAACAGTCAGGGAGTGCAATGGAATAGTTTTCCCTCCTTGATTCCAATCAAAGGGATGCATTTGGTATGTTGCTTCATAATGAAGTAAGACTCCATATGGCCATGTTATGAGTTTCAATTGAAAATTGTGATGATGCCAGAGTCTTTAAAATGTCCATTCCAATCAAAATGATCACAAACTTAGCCTGAAAACATCTCATTTCCAATTGTTTTGAATTTTTACATTTTAATCCATTAAAATGGTATTTTTGGGAATTTTCTTCAACCAATGATTGATACAATCCCTATCAATGAACTCTTGATACTTGGCTAAGCTAAAAACATCATTTTGAGCAACTTTCATGTTGAAAAAAAATCCATTTGAAGCTTGCAAGATAGTGAAATTGACCTATGATGCCAAATGACCTATAATCTTACTTTCCCAAAATACCCCTAACTTGTAAACCTCATAACTTGAGTTCTACAAATAAGATGGAATACTTCTAATACAATTTGGAAAGCTAAGATCAAGACCTATAACTTTCATGTTGGCCAAAAGTTTATGAGAAACACCCTTCTATGTCAAAATTTCCTTGGAAGTTGATGAACTTTCACAGACAAATTTCACATTCCTCAGATGACATGTAACTTGTTTGGACCATAACTTGAGTTTTATAAATCCAATGGAGGACTTCTAGTACTCAAATTAAAGCTAAGAGAATGCTCTACAAGTTTCATGTTGAAAACAATGGAGATGAAACTTGTATCTTGAGATAAGTGGTCTTGAATTTAGGCACTAAATAGGGGATTTTACCCTGAGAACCCTAATTTAGCAACTCCTCACACCTTGAATTCTTCTTGAATAGATCTTGAAATATTATCTCATGTGTCTCAAAAAAACTATCCATGGTTACAAAGACCTAGAATTGAGCTTTGATCCTCTTCAATTGCCCAGTTGACTTGGAATTACTCAGATGAAAACCCTACTTGCAACACCCTCAACTGTGACTTTCCACACCTGGCATAATGACTTGATTGAGCTCCAACATGACCTTCAAGGCACTCCCTGAGCTCTATCCACACATTCTCTCCTTGGTCAAGACCTCACCATCCCTTGATGATCTTCAACTGGTCCTCAAATTAGGAGACTAACCCCATACAAGCAAATGAACTTCTTAAGAACCCAGCTCCCTTCCTGATGATTATGGTGACTTCTCAAACTTGCATAAGTCCTCTAGATAGGCTTCTCTGGATATAAACCCCACTTGATCCCCTGCACAAGTGAACAATGCTATGTTATGAAAATGTTGGATCAATGATATGCTAATGTAATGAGACATAAACCAAGTAAGAAAAGGTTAAGCAAATTTTGGGGTTCAACAATGGTGTTATGTATTCAAGAATTCCATGCAACGGTTGTCCTTCCTAAGGCATTATTCTGATATTTTATTTCCTTAATTCCTAAGAATCATAATCCTCAAGGTTTGGAGGAATATCACCCTATAAGCTTAGTGGGATGTATTTATAAGATAATATCTAAGATATTGGATTCTATATTGAGCAAGGTTATAGGTAGGTTGATATCTCCGTCGCAAACGACATTTGTACCGGGTAGGCAAATTCTTGATGGGGTTTTGGCCACCAACGATGTGATTGATCTAGCAAAGAGGAGGAAAAGTAAATGCTTTTTATTCAAGGTAGATTTTGCGCAGGCTTACGATTGTATAGATTGAGAATTCTTGGAAAGGGTTTTGTTAGCCATGAATTTTGGAGTCAAATGAATACAATGGTTAAAAGCGGATTAGGGGGGGGGTCCTGAATAATCATCTTTTGGTTTTGGTCAATGGTGGAACAAAAAAAGACTTCAAGGGAACAAGAGGTCCAAGATAAGGAGATCCCTTATCACCCTTCTTGTTAGTTTTAGT
>OZ012737.1:292193986-292271973 GCA_963859935.3 Lathyrus sativus
TGGGATTGAGATTATTGAATTCTAGAATTGGGGTGGTGAGGAATGGTGATTTTTCTGGATCAGTCTCATTTAGTACTGTGCTTTCAGCTGATTCTCCCACACCTTCAACTTATTCTTCATGCGATCTTGACACTCAGGTTAGTACTTTCCTTTAATCTTAAAAATTGGATCGAATCAGAGTCTGTTGAGTCGTCTTTCCTGTTTTCAATACTTATTTAATCATCATCCGGTTCAACCGCGGGCGGTTGAGTCGACTAAACCAATTGAACTGTGACTCAAAGATTTCATCCATTGATCTCCGGTCCGGTTTTCAAAAGGTGATGATTTAGTATTTTGTTATTTATTATTAAATATTAAAATGATCATTGTCACAGAAAGAGAGAGCTTCTTAAATACAGTATTTTGTGCTATGTAGATATCTTGACATATTAACTATTTTGGTTCAAAAATAATGGCTACTCAAGTATGACTCTGACACTGCCACTTCTCATCAACACAATGATATACACTTTTTTGGTTTTTGATCCTATTCCTATTCAACTTGTCTTAATTTGAGATACTTTACTCTTTCTATCATTCAGCCACGTTTGTGAAATTGGATTCCCTGCAGTCACCCTGTCCATGTATTCACGCACTCGAAGAATTAGTGACCGTTCAATCAAGATCTGGCAATCCAAAAAAATACAGATTTTAATTTTTATCATTATTTAAAATTCCCAACATAAATTAGGACCGTCTGATTTTGACAACTTAAATCAGGACTGTCTGATTTTGATCAAACGGTCACTAATACTCCAAATGTGTGAATGCGTGTACCATGACTGCAGGAATTTGCATCCCTGGTTTGTGGTTATAATAATCATGGCTTTTAACTATGTACTTTGTTTCCATTATTTCTCTGATGAAGATATAGCTTTCTAGCTTTAGAATAAGTCCAAAACCAAAATTGAATAAGAAAAGGAAACTTCATATAGTGAACAAACTCATAAAGATTTGATACTTAGTCCTGTCGTTTTCTTTTAGTTCCTTCTCTTCTTTGGCATGTAAACAACAAAAAATATTCATAATTTCTTGGTTCCCATGGGGTCCATAGCATGGACTAGCACATCATTGTTTGACAGAATGTGGCTTTGATTTTACTTTTATTTTTATTTTGTTGGTGTATGGTTTCTTAGATTAATGAATTCAAAACATGCTTTTTTGAAAGTTAAAGTCTTCTATATATTATGTATATGTTTTAAAAAATATATTCTTAATGTGTAGAAAACAGCCTTTTGAGAAGTGAAAGAAAGAAGCAATGATATTTTAAAACACCAAAATTCACAAACACAGAAGATCATATGAATATTTTTTTCAATTGATTATCTTTTCAAAGTTTTAATCTGGTTCCTAATCTTTTATTTGTATTCTTAATACCTTACTTGGTAAACGTTTCACCTATGTGCAAGGTTTTAAATAACAGCCGCAGTCGCGTAAAGACTTACGATTTCGGTTGGTACAGGGGTTGTAATAGTGATTGCAGTTGTCGCTGTGTGAATTAATCAAAATTTGTGCTTTATCTTAAAAGCGATGGTTAACGGTTCGGTATTGGCACCTTCCAATACTATTTTGTTGCGGCTGTTTTCGCGCTAACAGACCTTTTTTTAAAACCTCATCTATGCGGTCCCTTATTGTACAAAAGTTATATCAATACAATTATTTTCTAATACAATTTAAACGTCCCCGTTGTAACAGCTCAATGGTTCGCCCTGAGAATATTTTATGTGGAATCCATTCTACTTGCTTATAGCGTCATTCATGCACCATTTTTTCTAATTACTTAGCTTGGCTTTGTACAGTCCACAGGATCATTCTTCCATGACAAGAGCATTACACTAGGCAGCCTCATTCGAATCTCGAGCTTTCTAGAACTCTCAAGAAGATCAAGCAGGGGAAGAGTGATGGAAAATTCAAAGGACAACAAGAAGAATCACAAACAGAAGCCTTGGTTGTTTTCGCTTTGTTCAAAGCTATGCACTGATGCAGTGATTGGTAATGATGCTCACTCTCTTGGTCATTACCTTGAAGCCGAGAGAAAAGCCGCAACTTCTTACAGAAGGAATCATTGTCCTACAAGTTATAATATACCAAATTGTTTTTCACCTATTCAATACTCAAACTCACTTGTTGTTGGAAGCCAAGTCGATCACTGAGATTGAAGGATAGAATTGGAACACCAATAGTTTTTCTATAGCTAGTGTGGATAATAACTCAATAAATGATGATCCCTTGTTACTCATTTTAGTATATTTCACTTTGGATCATGGTGTTAAATTGTGCTTGCAGCCGCGGTTGCTGTTAGGACGGGAATCTTTATACTGTGGTAAAATGCAGCCGATGCGACCAAAGTTGCAGTTGCGACATGTTGCAGGAACCTTAAAATCCTTTATATTGTGGTTGTAGACTGCAATAGGAACATAGATTTGTTTCGGGAGATTATTCTGTTTTGTAGCTGAATTTCAAGGCTTTATTAGGATGTTATATTTTCTATTCCATTCTGTCCCACATTGTCTTTAGTTCATTATGATATGAATAAACAAATAGCTTCCAAAAAATATGGAATGGAATTCTTTATATTCACTTTTAAATAGATGAATAGATGACAGAAATTATGATTTTGAAACTTCCCAATTAACGGTAGTTACTTATCATTCTAGAGTAAAAGTTGTTATATGCAATGCAAGTGATTTGTTGGCTTGTATCTATAATTCTTAGAGTTTATAGCTTATTTGTAACTTTTATCATTTTAAGTATTTGTATCGAACTCTGGTGTTGATAGGATAGCTTTATGGTTCGACGAGAATTATACATGTTGTAGTCGAAGTCTGTTAAACCATGTCGAATTAGGTCTTGCTTGTAAATCCAATTGTTAAGTTAGTTTAGTAGTCTATAAATAGACTAGTTCTCTCAGGTTGATGAGAGAAGTTAATTGTTGTTATTTACTTGAAATATTTAAATCCTTATTGAGTAAGTGGATAGTAAAATATTTTAACAAATTCTTATTCTTCTTCTTTCTTCTTCTCTCTCTTTGTAAAACCTAATAGGAATTCTTGTGTTTGTTCAAGAAACTCAATCTTTATCTCATAACTTTGTTCTGTTATTGACGACATTGTTTCACAACAAACTGCTGCAGAGAGCGCAGAGGAAAAAATATTGTCAACAAAGTATGAGATTGAGAAATTCACCAATGTGAATGATTTCGGTTTGTGGTGCTTGAAGATGCAAGCCTTAATGGCTCAGTAGGGATTATTAGAAGCGTTGAAAGGATAGAAGAAGATGCACGCTGCCCTATCGGAAAAAGAGAAGAAAACGATGGTCGAAAAATCCCACATTGCCATTTTATTAAGCCTTGGTGATAAGGTTCTTCGGCGGGTTTCAAATGAGAAAACTGCAATTGGTGTGTAGACGAAACTTGAAGGTTTGTACATGAAAAAATCGTTCGTTAATCGTCTCTACCTGAAGCAAGTTTTGTATTCATTCGAGATGAGTGAAGATAAAGCCTTAGCTGAGCAGTTGGATATGTTCAACAAGTTGATTCTTGATCTTGATAATATCGAGGTCAAGATTGATGATGAAGATCAAACATTGTTGTTGTTGTGTTCTTTACCTAAGTCTCATGCTCATTTCAAAGAAACTCTCTTGTATGGAAGAGATTCGTTGACCTTTGAAGATGTTCAATCTGCTTTGTACTCTAAAGATTTGAACGAACGAAAGGAGCACAAGCCATCAACAGTTGAAGGTTTTTCCGTTAGGGAGAAACTCTTGAAGAAAGATGGTAGGTTTGAGAAAAAAAAGGGTAAAGTTCTACATAATTTTTATGGTGGTAATGCTCTTACTATTAAGTGTTATCACTGTAAGAAAGATGGTCATACAAGAAAAGTATGTCCTAATCAACTGAACAATGATGGTGGAAAGGATAATGGTAATGTAGCCATTGTGTAAGATAGTTATGAATCATTTGATGTCCTGGTTGTTTCAAGCGGCGTCTCTAGTAAGGAGTGAATTATGGATTCAATGTGTACTTGGCACATGACTCCAAACAAGGATGTGTTTGAATAATTATGTGACCAAGATGGTGAATCAATACTGCTGGAAAACAACAAAGCTTACAAAATTGCAGATATTGGATCTGTGAAGTTCAAACTCCATGATGAGTCAATGAGGCTATTGACTGATGTCAGATATGTACCTGATCTTAAGAGGAATTTGATTTCTCTTGGTGAATTCAACAAGAAAGGAAATATGTTTAAAGGTGAGCAAATTATCCTAAGGGTAATGAAGGGGTTGAAGGAAATCTTGAGAGGCGTGAAGAAACAAGGCTTGTATACCCTTGAGGTTGAGGTTGTAAGTGGTTCAGTAGATGTGGCATCCACAAAACCTGTGTCGATGATTGAACCCATGTGTCAAAGACTGAAATATGGCACAAGAGACTTGGTCATATCAGTGAAAGAGGCTTGTTCGAATTGTCAAAACAAAATCTAATGTGTGGTGACGAAGTCAAAAAACTGGAGTTTGTGAACCTTGTGTATTTGGTCAATCCTGTAGAATGAAGTTTAACAAAGGTAAACAAAGAACACATGCATCCCTTGATCACATTCATGCTAACCTTTGGGGACCTGCAAGAAGTCCTTCACACTCAGATGCAAAGTATTTTCTATCCATAGTTGATTATTACTCCAGAAAGTTATGGATATTCATCCAGGAGACTAAGGATGAAACTTTTGAAATTTTCAAAAATTGGAAGACTCTGGTCGATAAGCAAACTGACACGAAGGTCAAGAGGTTGAAGGCCGACAATCGTCTTGAATTTTGCAATGAGGCTTTCGACAACTAATGTGACACGTCTGGTATTGCAAGACACATAACTACTGCTGGTACTCCCCAACAAAATGGTTTGGCTGAAAGGTTTAACCGAACCATTTTGGAACTAGTGAGGTGCATATTGAAGAAGGTGTTTTGGGTTGAGGCAGTCATGACTGCAACTTACTTGATAAATAGGTGTCCCTCGATAACTTTGGGGATGAAAACACCTGAAGAAGTCTGGTCGAAACATCCACCTAATCTCGACATACTTAGAGTATTTGGTGGTTTATCCTATGCTTACATTAGGCAAGACGAGGTCGAACATAGAACTCTAAGATGTATGTTCCTTGGATACCCTGAAGGAGTCAAAACTTCTATGTTGTGGTGCCTAGAGACAGATCATGGGAGGTGTATCGTAAGTCGAGATGTAGTTTTCAATGAAACTGAGATGGCTTTCAAGAAAACTGATGGTGTTGGTCGAAGTCCAAAGATCTCTAAAGAAGAGTTGGAGTAGGAAGAGATTCATGTTGAGGTGGAGCATAGTGATGTTGAATTGCATAACTTAGGAGAAGTTGAAGAAGAAACATAAGTTGCTGATGAAGACGATGAGACTAATAATGACTACCTGCTAGAAAGAGACAGGTCAAGAAGAGTCATCAAGCCACCTTAGAGACTTGGTTATGCAGATCTCATAACTTATGCCTTAATCTTTGCAAGTGAGGTTCTGGATGAAGAACCTGGAGACTATAAGGGAGTTATGACAAGTCGAGACAAGACTGAATGGATAAAAGCTATGGATGATGAGATGAAATCTCTTCATGATAATAACACTTGGGAGATGATTAAGAAACTTGCAGGGGCCAGGTTAGTCAGTTTTAAGTGGATTTTCAAGGTTATGGAAGGAATCGAAGGAGTGATGTCGAAAAGATTTAAGGCAAGGTTGGTTGCTAGGGGGTTCACTCAAAAAGAAGGTGGTGACTTCAATGATGTGTTCTCAACCTTTGTAAAGCATGGATCCATTAGAATGTTGTTAGCCATGGTGGCAAAGTTCGACCTAAAACTTGAACAGATGGATGTGAAGATAACCTTCTTGTATGGTGATCTAGATGAAACAATTCTGATTAGGCAACCTGAAGGGTATGAAAAAAAAAGGAAAGGAAGATTATGTGTACAAGCTGAATAGGCCTTTGTATGGCTTAGAGCAATCTTCTCGATAATGGAATAGGAGATTCAACAAGTTCATGACAAACATAGATTTTACTAGGAGTCAGTTCAACCATTGTGTTTACTTTAGATTTCAACCTGGAAATTCACTTGTTATTTTGTTTCTTTATATGGATGACATCCTCATAGAAAGCAACAGTTTCGAAGATGCTATAAAGGTGAATGCTGAACTCGATAAGGAGTTCGACAT
The DNA here is from genome assembly GCA_963859935.3 of Lathyrus sativus. Lineage (NCBI taxonomy): Eukaryota > Viridiplantae > Streptophyta > Magnoliopsida > Fabales > Fabaceae > Lathyrus > Lathyrus sativus. The sequence continues at coordinate 292,200,243 of OZ012737.1, forward strand.
GAAGGATTTGAGAGCTACCTTCAAAATTCTTGGGATTGACATCCAAAGAGATAGAAAGCATTCAAGATTATCCTTATCTCAAGAGACATACCTGAAGAAGATTCTCGACAAGTTTGGTAGGTTGAATTCAAAGCATGTTCTAACACCGACTAATCCTCAGTATAATCTGAATACAACTCAAAGTTCTATACTAAAGTCGAAAAAGCCTATATGAATAGCATTCCACATGCTAGTATAATAGGTTCTTTGATGTATGTTATGGTTTGTACGAGGCCAGACATAATGTACGGAGTGAGCCTTGTAAGCAAGTATATGGTCAATCCAGGAAAGGCGCACTAGCAATCATTAAAGTGGACTCTAAGGTACCTAAATGGGCCTCAGAGCAGAGTCCTGATTTATGATGAAGCCTGTGGTGATGATAGCAAAGTGAAAATCGAAGGACACGTCGACTCTAATTATGTAGGTTGTATGAATTATAGAAAATCTATTTTTGGATATATGTTCACTACGTTTGGCATGATAATTAGTTAGAAAGCAACACTTTAGAAGGTTATTGCCTTATCAACCACTGAAGCGGAGTATATTGCCTTCACTAAAGCTGTGAAAGAAGCATTGTGGCTTGAAGGTTGTGCTAAGGATATGAAACTTCAAGGTCGAGTTAGCACTATTAAATGTGATAATGAAAGTGCAATACACTTGTCGAAGATATAATCGAGCATGGAAAAGTCCAAGTGCTGAAGGTTTTGACTGATGACAATGTTGCCAGTATGATCACCAAGATATTGACAAGTAGCAAGTTTTTCCACTGTATTTAGTTGATAAAGATGCATGATGAAAGCTAGTATGTTCCCTTGTTAGTGTAAAGTTTGTTCCAAGGTGGAGATTTATGGTATTTGGATCAAAATTTGGTGTTGACAGGGTAGTTTCATTGTTCGGCAGGACTTGTGCATGTTATAGTTGAAGTTTATTCAAGCATGTTATTGAAATATTTTTTGTTTTAAAGCATGTCAAATTGGGCCTTGCTTATAAGCCCAATTGTTAAGTTAGCTTGTAGAGTAAGTTAGTTTAGTAGTTTATAAATAGACTAGTTCTCTCAGGTTATTGAGAGATGTTAATTGTTGTTATTCACTTGTAATCTTTGAACTCTTATTGAGTAAGTGAATAGTAAAACATTTTAACTAATTCTTCTTCTTCTTCTTCTTCCTTCTTCTCTCTCTTTGTAAAACCTAATAGGGTTTCTTGTGTTTGTTTAAGAAACTCAATCGTTATCTCATAATTTTGTTTTTTTATTGACGACATCGTTTCACAACAAAGTTATTACATGAATCTTGTTTATATTATATAAATACTTTTATTTTATATATTTTTTTGTTAATACTACATGTTTGCTAGTTTGCAAGATTTCAATGTATGCGAGACAAAAGCCAAGTTTCTTTTGATCTAGAAATCAAAAGGAAAACTTGTTGAGTTTTATAAAAAATCAAACAACGCAACCATTTATGTGAATATGGATGACAACATTGTCATCAACATCACTGGTAATAACAGTGGCAACAACAAAAATTGCAATTACATTACCTTTAAGGAACACTAGACAGACGAAGATGAAAATTAACCTCAACAAATTATATATGCTAACTCTTTTGGAGGTTTTAATCATGAAGACCCATATATTCATTTTAAAAAGTTCTACAAAATTTCTGGCACCTTAAGTGCTTAAGAAAAAAAGGAAGAATAATTGTTTATGATATTATTTTTCAATTACTTGATTAGCAAAGCAAAATATTGGTATTGGGACTAGACATCACAAACTATGACAAATTAAAATGTATTAAAAGAGAATTTCTTGAATATATTATTCTCTCAAAACAAACTCATGGAGGTGAAACACAACAATTGCAATCTTTTACAAGGATAAAAAAAAACATTTGAGAATTTCTTAAGGTACCTTATATGTTACTTACGCACCATGCGAAAATACTAAAATGCTTTTTAGATTTAGGAGATGCATCTCCAGACGCATCCAATACACACACAACGTAGGCCATTATGATTAAGGCCATATTATTTGGTTTTTTTAATACAGGAGATACATCTCTGGTATATGTCTGTAGATGCATTTCCGTAACATATATAAAGCACTAACAAATGCATAAACAAAAAAAATTGTAATTTGACAAAATAAAATAAACATTCACAACATAAAATAAACATTACATAGGTGACTTCAACATAAAATGCAACATTACACTTCAATATCTAGGTGGACGCTTCAATATCTTCGCAATATCTTTGACCGGTTTTAAAATTGTTGCTTCTAACGCGAGCTGAACTTTTGTTTCAAAGCAGAAATAGGTATTCCACATAGCCCTTACATTTGCATCTGTCTGAGCTCAAAGTTGCTGAACTCAATCTTCCCTCCGTTGTCAATTGAATGTAAAACATGAGATTATGGACTTTGTATTTCATACCTGCAAGAGAGGTGTACTCGGTGAGCTCAAAGTTTCGCCCAAGTGTCGCGCTGGAGAAGGAGACATTTGTGACATTTGAGACATTTTTCAGTTTATCTGAAACTAAAAGCAATATCACCTTAATTTATATAAGTTATAGACAAATGTGTACCATTCAAAATCTGGCATGCAGACTCCGGAGATCTATCTCTGATTCCGCATCCTATTATCTTGTTCTGGAGATACATCTCCAGAGCCTTTCCTGAACCAGGTAGAAATTAGAACCTTTGAAAACATGACTTATTTGAAGACTTTGTTTGACAAATGAACAAATGTCATTGGAAAGATAAAAAGAATATATTAAAATATTAATAAATTGAATATATTACACTTCATTAATATTGAGACACAGTTACACACACCTATTTGTCTTACTAAATAGAAAATTAATATAAACCAAAACATTTATCTCCAGCTAAATATATGGAGAGGAGGTGGTTTTTCCTAATGAAAGCTCCTTTGACAACACTTTTTTTAGATTCTAGAGTTGGTGAGTTGGGAAAAACTTTGTCAACATGTTCAAAATAAGAAGGAGATCGTGTCGTCAAATTGTCATTTGGTGTAGGTTTGAGTTTCTTTGGAGTACCTTTTATTTTCACTGGTTGAGAGGGTGGTTTCAAGTCGATGGTTTTTAGATAAGAAATTTTCCTCAATTTTTCTTTGATGTGGAGTTTCATGTTGTCATCGGCTTTCAAAGCCCTCTCATGTATCACTTCCCATTCGCTCAAGATAGAGATATTCGATTTACTGTCTTTCATGGCACCATCATCATCATCGAGCCAAAGCCTCTTCCAATGAGTGCAAACCTCATCCATTCTTATTGGGCTACCATGGGAGACCATATTTTTTCACAATTGTGCATTCACACTTTGGGCTATCGAAGCCTGCATTATCAGCTCGTTTAGCCTCATGAAAAATACAATTCAAATGAGCTCGAGATATGTTGCCGACCAACTGAGAATAAAGAGTGTTGTCTTCAAATTTGTGTTCCAAAACATGGTTATGCAAACGAAACATATCATTAAATCTCCAGTTTTTGTTTTCCAACATATAACCACACACCTTAAATGGAAACTTACATTTTCTTGAACCAGTGTCATCTCGTTTAAAATTCTAGAGAGGATGTCTATATTTTCTGCTTCTTTCACACGTTATTGTCATAAAAGCACATCTTATATCTGAACCATTATCGGACCCTTCCGATAACCACACTAAATCTCAGTTTGGAGGCCTTCGTACGAGTCCATTAAAGCATGTGATCACGAGATTCAAACTATTTCTCATTCTTAAATTGGTTGTCAACATCTATCGTATTCACAACAACACCTTTAATAGTGGAAGCATAACTTGTTTGGATAACAAATCGGGGCGCACCATATCTAATAAAAAACAATTACCACATAATAGTAAATAAGAGATAATGGTGTAAACGTAGGTAAAAAAAATGAACATAGACAGATACAGGAAATGCATTTCCGGGTAAGTTCATACTCGTTCCAAAAATGTATCTCCGAAATAAACGCTCATTTTTCATAATGAAAACAAGCTTAATGTGAAAAATGAGACTTGAAATAAATGATCTTTACTTGGAATTCCAACTTCTTTTACTTCCTTTGATATGATGAAACACAAGATTAAAGATTTGGAGTAAAAATATGGATTGAGAATGGAAGGGTTTTTGGTGAGAGTTTTAAGTGAAAAACAAGTATGACTATGTGATCATGCAGCTTCGTGTTTTATCAAATTATTTCGGAGATGCATCTCCGAAAATATCTGATATTCAAAGGTGACAACAAAATTCAAAATTCCACCTAAAACTTCCAAAGATGTATCTCTGGAATAACCACCAGGCTTATTAAATTTTATCATATTTGTTGAAAATAACCGAAGATGCATCTCTAGAATTTTTTTAGTAATCATCTAAGGTAACACTCATTTGGTGCGTTGTAGCATTGGTGCATAGTGTGTCCGGAGATGCACTTCCAGAATCTGAGAAGCATTTTAGTATTTTTGCATGGTACATAAGTAACATATTTGGTACATTAAAAAATCCTGAAACATTATGTGAAGATTGTGAGAGATATAAGTTTATGTTTATAAGGTGTCCAAATAATGGATGTGATTATCTTACTCATATCCACATATTCATTAAAAAAAACTTCTACAACAACCAAAGTTGTTACATGACACCATTGTAGGCGGTTCCCTGATATTTAAGAGTGTGGGTATTGTTGTGGTAATTATAAAAAGAATGACACTCGCCGACCACTATGGCCGGTATAAGAGAAGTTTGATTCAAAAAAAGCTAGGAATGTTGGAGTTAGTAACAAATGATGGTATGTTTGCCCAAAACAAGCTACTTAGCGAATTATGGAAGAAATCCCAAAGAAATTAGAAAATTTTCCACTATAATTGAGAAAATTCCAAGAAACCTCTAGTAATCATACATAGATTTCATTTTGTGAGCAATGTATAAGTGATCACACAATTAATAGAGGTGGAAAATGGGCTGAGTCCGTAGAGCATGCTCGTTTTTCCCGTGTTTTTTTGTAGGTCGAGTCGAGGTTTTTAGGCACACACCTCCTAATATGATCGCCTCACTCCGTCCTATTTTTTGTAGGCTTTTGTAGACGCGAGAGTTAACAATTGGACACGAAGTTTTGCAACTTTTAGGTTATAGAGGTGTAGAGTCTGCCCCACCCGCCTTTACTTTTTTCTCGGGGTGAGTCATAGTGTTAGGACAACACCCTACACAATGGCAATCTCTTTTTTGCAGACTTTTGCAAGATAAGATTAAATGTAGCGGACATGTCAATTTTTTATCCCTACTAGGGCTGTCAATGAAACGAACAAACTCGAAAATAGTTTAGAACTTGCTTCAACAATTAAATCGTTGAACTAGATTCATGCACCAAATGAGTTGAATATGAGTGAAAAACTAAATTCGTTAACTAAATTAGCTGAACTTAAACTATACATAATTCAACTCGTTAGACTCATGAGTCAACTCGATTATATATGAGAAAGATTATATTTTCTTTAAGAAAAGTAAAGATTCCTGGAGTTCTTCATACATCAGAATAGATAGATATCTTGAGCCAAGAATCATCATTATGCTTCATACTATATATATAGTTTTTTGTTATTTTTTATTATTATATTTATTTATATCGATCAATTATTATCATTTTTCTGTTAACACTTTGGATTTGATCAACATAACTTTTTTTTTTGAGATCTTCAATGTATGTCTAAATTTTCAACATAACTTTTTTATTGAATTATTATCCAGTACATTTCAATAATGCTTAAAAAGATTAGAAAACAATAATTGCGCTTTTAAAAGATAACTATTTAATTTTTGACCTCCTTTCTTATACAATCTCATGCATTTATGTAATCGAGCCAACACTTATTCTTATTTTATTTAATATTTTTTATGTTTTTTTGACGTGTACAATATTTAAGTTAACACCTCTATTTTAATTTAAAACAGAAGCAACGATTGTTTGACATGTGTGAGTTTTGCTAATTTTCTTTGCAATGAATTGTATTTAAGTAAATTTCAAGTTATATATATATATATATATATATATATATATATATATATATATATATATATATATATATATATATATATATATATATATATATATATATATATATATATATATATATATATATATATATATATATATATATATATATATATATATATATATATATATATATATATATATATATATATATATATATATATATATATATATATATATATATATATATATATATATATATATATATATATATATGTAATGCTTAAAAAGATTAGAAAACAATAATTGCCCTTTAAAAGATAACTATTTAATTTTTGACCTCCTTTCTTATACAATCTCATGCATTTATGTAACCGAGCCAACACTTATTCTTAGTTTATTTAACATTTTTAAGTTTTTTTGACGTGTACAATTTTTAAGTTAACACCTCTATTTTAATTTAAAACAGAAGCAACAATTGTTTGACATGTGTGAGTTTTGATAATTTTCTTTGCAATGAATTGTATTTAAGTAAATTTCAAGTTATATATATATATATATATATATACACACACACACACACACACACACACACACACACACACACACACACACACACACACACACACACACACACACACACACACACATATATATATATATATATATATATATATATATATATATATATATATATATATATATATATATATATATATATATATATATATATATATATATATATATATATATATATATATATATATATATATATATATATATATATACTGTTGCAGTGAGAATCGGATATCAAGCTATTAATTAATTTGAATCACAAAACATGAAGTTCACAACCGAGCTTTGATTTATCCAAAGGAAAGGGTAAAGATCGAAGAAAACCCTAAGTGCGCTACGTAACAACGAAGCTAGAGATCTAAGGTTCGGGGGTTGGTTATACCTAGGGAAGGTGTTAGCATCCTAAGTATCTGTAGTACTCTACATGAACCTCTTGTTAGTATTTGTGTTATGCTAAAGTTTGCTTGCTAAGGTAAAGACCTAGGGTATATACACTAAGTATGCTCACCAAGATGTCACATCTCGTGCCTACGTATCTTGACTAGGATGGAATCAGAGCAACCGTAGTTCACCTAACTAGGGATGAAGAACTCTTGATAACGGTCAAGGTTCCAAGGGGAATAAGTATCCATGATCATGGTACTTACATGGAGTTAACAAACTCCCTAAGTCTAAGTTGAAAGCTAACTAAAGATTGACTTTTACGAAATTCAAAAGGGGAAAGTGAGTACTCATAACAATGATGCTCACATAGAGTTTAGAAACTCTAAACCTAGTTCTAAATTTTAAGACAAAATGCCTTTAACGAGGGCAAGGGAAAGATCCTAACAAGGTTAAGAGGAAGACGAGAAAGCTACCATCCTAAAAGTGACAAAAACAGTCAAAAGAGAAATATCTTCCTTTGGAAAGGTGTGAGCAACTAAGAAATGATTCCACACTAATCATCAAGAATTAAATGAAGCAAGAACGATGATAGTCAAGATTAAATTAAGAATAAAAACTAACTAATTCTAATCGAATTAAAACCTAACTAAAACTAAATTAAAAAACAAATTCTAACTAAAAAAAACTTAAATAAATAGGATTACATAATCTATCAAATTCTAATAATAATAAAATCTAGTCAAAAACTAAATAAAATGATTATAACCTGATTAACACTAATTAACTAAACCTAAGCAAAACTAAATCTAAATTTAAACAAAATATTAAAAGCCTAAACAAAAACTAAATAAAGGGGAGGTACGCATGATGAAGTAAGGTGGCTTTTAGTTGTGTGGGCTCATAAGCCCAACAACTCAATAATAAACAACTAAACCATGAAACAGCCCCTTTCCTACCCGTTCAATCTCCCATTATTCTTCTAAAACCTCTCAACACCAACTTGCCTAAAGTATTCAACACATGCAAGCCATGCAGCTCCAACTCATCCTCAATAAAAAAACCGCGAGCTTCAAGCTACTCAAATAGACCCATACCAACCTGATTCAAGCAATACTATGAACCTAAAACATGTGTTTCGAGTACGGCAACATATGTCAATGTCATGTGAATCCTTATGGACAGGATATGGCACACACGAATGGTCACTTGATTCATGTAAACACGACCAATAATAACAGCAAGGCAAACAACACTTATGTGAACAGGAACCACGAAGTTGATGTTCACCACAAATGCAACAATACTTCACAACTACACCAATAAACAAACGGCCACACATCATGTAAACACAACAATTCCCATGAAAAAAAACACACACTTAGCATGGTCTTGAATGGAACAAAAACATATGTTCGTATGGAATAGGTGGTACCTTACCGATGATCATAACAACCTAGACAACTATGACCCAACATCATCAATCACCAGACTTCACAAAAGCAACATAGTAATAGACATGAGAGGATGAGAACAATATGAATACCTTTAATTGTGGCGCTTAAATGTTGAGATTGAATCGAAAATGTCGTAACCGTCGAAGTGAGCCATTGAAGAGAGAATCACTATAATGCCGCTGCAAAGTCATCAACAGTGTGTATGCTTGCTTGATGATGGAGAAAAGACGAGGGAGTGATGAAACTAGGTGTCACAACTCGTTTCTCTCTTTTTATAGTCAAGAAAGAAATGGCTTTTGATGAAGAGAGAGTCTATGCAACCCTTCTGTTACTGGTGTTAAGTAATCATCCCTTAGAAAAATTGTGACGCAGTGCTGTGAAGTGGACATGTATCCCTGGAGCTACTTCATGTTCTATTGCATCCAAAACTTGAATCAACAGCAAAAGAAAATGGTGTGTGATGGTACGGTATTACGGAGAAATACAGTTTCAAAGCGAATGACAAGCAGAACTTTTTATGTTCACGGCTTGTGATAAAATGAAAAATGTTTATAAGTATTGTGAAGATGATACATGTGAGAATGAGCTATAGAGATGTTGGTTGAAATTAGTGGTTCGAGTTTTTGTGAAAAAGATCTTATGAGTTAACAGTGGAGAGTAAAAAAAGAATATGGCTGTGTCTTTTCTTAATGGATCAAATTCTGCTCCTCTCTCCCGTTGTATGTATTTCTCCGCCTTTTAAAATAATGAATATCAAGAAGAGGGTTCAAGTGAAGATCAAATGAATCTTCTTTCCTTCTGATCCTACCGTTCAGCCTCTTTCGGGTGAGGTTTTTTATGAACAACTTTCTATTTTTTTCACAAACGTTCCGAAACAAGACTAATGAATGGGATGTCTCCAGCCATCCATGATGCAGGTATTAGGGAATGGTTTTGTTGGCTAGTAGTGGCAGAACATCAACATCAAATGAAAAAGAAAAACAAGATCCTCATGCCAAGATTTGGCATTTCCATGATGTGTCATAATAAACTTTTTGCATGTCATGGTAAAAGGGCTTGTTTTGGAAATCTTCGGGGCTAAAATGCATAGTTGGTATACTAAAAAAAACAGTCTTGGATGCTGCATAAAATTTTCGATATCTTGGTTAAAATTGAGTCACAAAAGCAAGTTACGAACATGTCAATGCACTCACTTTCACAACTCGCATCTCCATAAATAATGGCACTAACAGGAAGATTTCGAGATCTATGGAATATGGGCATGTAATTCTATGACTTTCATGTCAACTTATTTTGGAGTTGAGGCATGGACATATATGAGAAACGAAATGGAAATCTGGAAAAGAAATACCATACAAATAAACTTAACATAATTTTTCTAAGTTGCTAAAACATGACTTGAAAATCCTTCACTTTGGAACCTCATAACTTGAGATTGATTAAGCCAAACGAGAAGTTCTTTGTATGCATGGAAAGCTTGTAGAACAAAGAACAAATTTTATGTTTGAGGAATCATGAATTGAAGCTTGGACCAATGAGAAAAATCCACATGAAAATGCTTTCAAGATGTTGAAAAAATATGCTGTCAAATTTGACAACTTGCAACCCTAACTTCAAAGCACCATAACTTGAGTTCTAGACATGCTTTCGATGCGTTCTTGATATCAAAAGAAAGATGAGAAGATCATATACAACTTTCATGTTGATTGAAAAGTCAAATTAAACTTGAAAACCTCGTGAATTTTGCTATGAAAATCACTCAAAAAAGCTGAAATTAAAACTTAGAAAAATTCTAAGTATGGACTTTCCAAACTTAGTTTTTTCCAACTTTGAATCAAAATAACTCCAAATCCATTCATCTTTTGGACATGATTTCTTCTACAATCTTATGGTTTAGGAAACCCTCTTTACAATGATCATTGGTTTGTCCCAATCGGCTCTTGGATGAGTGAGATATGACTCTTGCAAAATGCCTAGAAATCTTGATTTCCACACTTAGAATTTTTTCGACCAAAACCCTAATTTCACCAAACTCTTGATTTTATGATTCTATCTTGATTTTTCTTGATTCATTCACATGAGACCAAAGGATAAAACTTGTGAAGTTCAAATTTGACCATAAAACCAAAAGGTTGACTTTTGTGAAGCTACAATCAACTTTTGAATCAGATGAAAACAAAACTTCTCCCATCCACTTAGGACACTGTTGCTTTGGGTTTCCTGGGGCAAAATGAGCTCTTAAGGACCCTTGATATGCATGAAGGATTCCTTTGTTGATTCCTCACTCATCCCTCGATTAATAAGGATTTCTTCTATTCTCCATAAACCCTAATTCCACAAAACGAACAAAACCGCAAAACTAGATGAATTGGTTAGTGATGCAAGGATAATTGACCTAGAATGCTTATGCAAAAGATCAAAGAATCTGAGGGTAAAATTTGGGGTATGACAGTTTCCCCTATTTAAATATCTTCACCCGATGACATGAGCGATGAAAACCCTCATGAAATCATGGTGGAAGGTATTTAAATATAGATAACCAAAATTTTTTCCCTTAGATGCAAGGATCATGTTATGCTATGGACAAAAGGAAACTATGCAGTGCTGACATGCCATGAAACCTAACGTGATGAGAATGATGAGGTGCTAACTACAAAGAATGCAGACGACAATAAAAACAAGTAGGTAAAGAAGCAACACCATGAGTAACCACTCACTGGTGAAAGACAACAACACTGGGGAAATCTAAAGTGGTTGAACAACTGGTTCAAATGTGACTAGATGACACTCTAGAATAAAGACAAAAACTGACTCCTGGGGATAGAACCAGACAAAAGTATGATCTCCGTCGGGGATCAATTTGAATAAGAGGTTAAAACCCTAAAAAAAAAGAAACGAAGAAAGTGGTATGCTAACCAGAGACCAAGGGAGTTAAAGGATGATCTTCTTACAAGAGATCAGGCAAAAACGAAAGCAAGCAAGCTTCCTAGAAATTTCTCAAAACGAAGACTTCAAACGGGATCTTCGAGAAACACCAGAAAAGATAGAGAACTAAACAAACTCCGCATAGCAGTATCAAAAGTGGGATAAGAGTGTCAAAACAAATTAATTTTGGTACCAATAACCATTGGATTTTTAAACAATGCCCGTAACTACTGGACTTTCAAAAGAAATGTCAATTACCATTGGACTTTAAACAATGCCAGTTACCACTGGATTTTCATAAGATATGGTGACGACCAAATCAACGATACCAATAACGATTGGATTTTAAACAATGTCAGTAACTACTGGACTTTCAAAAAAAATGTCAATTACCATTGGACTTTAAACAATGCCAGTTACCACTGGACTTTTAGAAGATATGGTGACGACCAAATCAACGATACCAATAACGATTGGATTTTAAACAATGCCAGTAACTACTGGACTTTCAAAAGAAATGCCAATTACCATTGGACTTTAAACAATGCCAGTTACCACGGGACTTTCAGAAGATATGGTGACGACCAAATCAACGATATCAATAACGATTGGATATTAAACAATTCCAGTAACTACTGGACTTTCAAAAGAAATGCCAATTACCATTGGACTTTAAACAATGCTAGTTACCACTGGATTTTAAGAAGATATGGTGACGACCAAATCAATGATACCAATAACGATTGGATTTTAAACAATGCCAGTAACTACTGGACTTTCAAAAGAAATGCCAATTACCATTGGTCTTTAAACAATGCCAGTTACCACTGGACTTTCAGAAGATATGGTGACGAACAAATCAACGATACCAATAACGATTGGATTTTAAATAATGCCAGTAACTACTGGACTTTCAAAAGAAATTCCAATTACCATTGGACTTTAAACAATGCCAGTTACCACTGGACTTTTAGAAGATATGGTGACGACCAAATCAACGATACCAATAACGATTGGATTTTAAACAATGCTAGTAACTACTGGACTTTCAAAAGAAATGCCAATTACCATTGGACTTTAAACAATGCCAGTTACCACTGGACTTTCAGAAGATATGGTGACGACCAAATCAACAATACCAATAACGATTGGATTTTAAACAATTCCAGTAACTACTGGAATTTCAAAAGAAATGCCAATTACCATTGGACTTTAAACAATGCCAGTTACCGCTGGACTTTCAGAAGATATGGTGACGACCAAATCAACGATACCAATAACGATTGGATTTTAAACAATGCCAGTAACTACTGGACTTTCAAAGGAAATGCCAATTACCGTTGGACTTTAAACAATGTCAGTTACCACTGGACTTCCACGGGGATTGCTAGTAACGACTAGACTTCAAGAAGAAGGACTGGTAACGACCAGGCAAACGATATCAGTAACAAATGGGAACATCTAAAGGTACTAGTAACGACTAGACTCGAATGGGATACAGGTGACGACCTATAACAATAAAACAGAATTGGTAACAACTGAAATAGAGAAATTGGTGACGACCAACAACCTGAAAAGACGGAGGATGCCCACGACAAACAAAAAAAATAACAAACAAGACTGCTGGTAACAACCAGGAAACAAACAAGACAAAAGGTAACAACCAAAGACAACAGAGGCAAGACAGATGTACATGATATGTCATAATGCAAATGATTAATGATATGCAAGAGCCGAACTCTGACGAGAGACAAAGAATCCGGAGACTCAAGGGGAAAGATAGATAAGCACATCTATCTTGCTAGGGACGCAATGAATCACACAGAATTCATAGAACAAAGGTGTCTACAGATTCGTCGAAAAACAAACCCACTCCTCTTGGGAAATAAAACTTAGGCAAGCTTGTTAGAAATGGCAATGTAACATCAAATAGAGGCCCTGAATTACTCCATTGAGGATGAGTCTCCATACTATCATAAGAATGTATCTCTTAGAGAAACCTGGGGAGATGGTCTTCAATCTTGGTAACTACGCACGACCGAAGGAGCATCCTAACAAAACAATTCAACCGACGTTTCAAAGGGGAATGCATTGAGATTTCACCTCAAAGATTCTGCCACCTTAAGACTTCCTGGGGCATATGATTTCCATTGAATCTTTGCGTGAGCCAAAGCAACTTTATGTTTGTTAAGCTTTCAAAAACTATTTGAAAATTCAACCCTTTTACTTTCAAAATTATTATTGATTAATAAACGATGTTTTGCATAACAAAGAAAAACCAGGGAAGACATAAAACAAAAGAAAGGTCAAAAATCTGATTTTATTTAAGAATGGAAGTTTGCCAATGACGAAACTCCATAGAACTTTTACAATTGAAAATGGCAACATGAAAAAGGTTACATTGAACCCAATGACAATCTATCCCTAATGACTAAACACTCTCCAAAACCTTGCTTCTGACAAGAGCGGTTGAAATGAAGTTCCCGTGAAATCTTCTGCAGAGGTGACAACCATCTGATATAGTGAAACACCTTTGTCCCTAACTTTTGCTTGGATTTCCCTTTCAGGTTTTCTATCCACCGGGACGCTCATTTTTTCCTAAGCCTCCCTTTCGGGTTTTCAACTTAGCGAGCTCATCTTTTTTTATCTCATCCCTAACTTTTGCCTGGACCTCCTTCATAGGTTATGATCCAGCGGGATACCCATTATTGCATAAGCCTCCCTTGCGAGTTTTTGACTTATCATGTTCTTTAGGCATAATATTTTCGTACTGCATCAGAATTCACCAGATGGGTAAGTTGTTCCCCATCCATTGTTGTGAGAATTAACGAGCCTCCTGAGAAGACTGTTTTTACAACAAACGGGCCATCATAATTAGGCATCCATTTTCCCCACGCATCCTTGTGAACTAGTAAAATCTTCTTGAGTACAAGTTCCCATTCTCGGAACTCTCAGATATGAACCTTCTTGTCAAAAGCTCTCTTGATCCTTTTTTGATACAACTGACCGTGACACATCGCGGCCATGCGCTTCTCGTCAATAAGGTTCAACTGATCAAATCTTTCCCTCACCCATTCCGCTTCTTCAAGCTTAGTTTCCATTATGACTCTTAAGGAAGGTATCTCAACCTCAATAGGAAGTACTGCATCTATCCCATACACCAAGGAAAAAGGGGTTGCCCCTGTTGAAGTGCGAAGGGACGTTCTATACCCATGGAAGGCAAATGGCAGCATCTCATGTCAATCCTTATAAGTTTTCACCATCTTTTGCAAAATCTTCTTGATGTTCTTATTCGCAGCTTCGATAGCTCCATTCATCTTGGGACGATAAGGAGAAGAATTGTGATGTTCAATTTTGAAGTCATCACATAACTCTTTCATGGTCTTGTTATTCAAATTAGTACAGTTATCTGTTATGATTCGGCTTGGGATTTTGTATCGACGGATAATCTCCTTCTTGATAAAACGGGCCACCACCTGTCGAGTAACATTGGTGTAAGATGTAGCTTCAACCCACTTCGTGAAGTAATCAATAGCGACCAGAATGAATCGGTGTCCATTAAAAGCCTTTGGCTCGATTTCCCCAATCATGTCAATGCCCCACATAGAGAACGACCAAGGTGATGACAACATATTTAGCAATGCTGGAGGCACATGCATCTTGTCCGTATAAATCTGACATTTGTGGCATTTTCTGGCATATTGGATGCAGTCGGTTTCTAAAGTCAACCAGTAATATCCAGCTCTCAAAATATTTTTGGACACGGCATATCCATTGGCGTGAGTGCCAAATGTTCCTTCATGAATATCTTGCATTAACAAATACGCTTCTCGTCTGTCGACACATCTAAGCGGGACCATGTCATGATTTCTTTTATAAAGCACATCATTACTGAGAAAGAACTTAGATGTCAATCTTCTCAAAGTTTTCTTGTTAAGTGGTGTAGCATCAACTGGATATTCTTGGTTTAACAGGTAGTTCTTTATTTCGTGGAACCATGGCTTGGCATCAGTTTCTTTTTCAACCATCTAACAGTAAGCAGGCTCAGTCTTACGTTTAATTCGAATGAGAGTAGCATCATTGAAATACCTGACTCTCCACATTGAGGCTAACATGGCTAGAGCATCGGCAATGTGATTCTCAGATCTTGGAACATGATTGAAAGTGATCTCATCAAAGTATTCAATCATTTCAACAATGTAGGCTCTGTAAGGGATCAACTTCTCATGTCTGGTCTCCCATTCACCTGTAACTTGATAAATAACCAAATTTGAATCTCCACTTACTTCGAGAAGTTTGATTCTAAGGTCAATAGTTGCTTCAAGGCCAAGGATGCATGCCACATATTCGGCGATATTTTTTGTACATTCAAAGTATAACCTTGATGTAAATGGGGTATAACCACCTTCTGGATTCATCAGAACGACACCTATGCCATGCCCACTGTAATTAGAGGAACCATCAAACATCATTTTCCACCAAAGACCCGGCTCGGGACCTTCATCAGGACCTAGCTCTTTATAATCCTTCACCAACATAATGTCTTCGTCCGGAAAATCAAACTTGAGAGGCTCATAATCTTCAACTGGTTGATCTGCAAGATAATCTGACAAGACACCGCCCTTGATAGACTTTTGGGCTACATACTGGATGTCGTATTCTGATAATAACATATGCCAATGAGCAAGCCTTCCTGTCTAAGCGGCCTTCTCAAAAATATACTTTATCGGGTCCATTTTTGAAATCAATAAAGTAGTATGACAAATCATATATTACCTCAAACGTCTGGCAGCCCATGCTAAAACACAACAAGTTTTCTCTAAAAGTGAATATCAGCTTTAACAATCAGTTAACTTCTTTCTCAAATAATAGATGGCATGCTCTTTTCGTCCGGACTCATCCTGTTGACCTAACACACAACCCATCGAATTCTCGAGTACCATTAAGTACATGAAAAAAGGTCTTCCCGGAACGGGAGGTATTAAGATCGGAGGTTCTTGAAGGTAGCCTTTAATCTTATCAAAAGCTTGTTGGCAATATAAATTCCAAACAACTGTCTGATCTTTGCGTAACAATTTGAAAATGGGCTCGCAAGTAGGAGTCATATTGGAAATAAATCTGGATGTATAGTTTAATCTTCCAAGGAAACCTCTGACTTGGTTCACATTTTGCAGAGCAAGCATATCTTGAATGGCTCGAACTTTATCTGGATCTACCTCAATCCCTCGGTGGCTAACAATGAAACCGAGTAACTTCCCAGATCTTACTCCAAAGGTACACTTAGCTGGGTTCAGTCTCAACTGATACTTCCTGAGTCTCTTAAACAACTTCAAAAGATGATTCAAATGGTCTCCTCACTCTGATATTTGGCGATCATGTCATCGACATACACTTCTATCTCCTTATGCATCATGTCATGAAATAAAGTCACCATGGCTCTTTGATAAGTGGCACCTGCATTCCTCAAACCAAAAGGCATGACTTTATAACAGTAAGTTCCCCAAGGAGTAATGAAAGTAGTCTTTTCCATGTCATCCGGATCCATCTTGATTTGGTTGTACCCGGAGAAACCATCCATAAATGAGAAAATGACAAAGTGAGTCGTATTATCCACCAATGTATCAATATGCGGCAAAGGGAAATCATCTTTCGGACTGGCCTTGTTTAGATCCCTATAATCCACACACATTCTGACTTTCCCATCTTTCTTTGGTACAGGTACAATATTAGCCACCCATTCGGGGTATTTAGATACTGCCAAGAAACCCGCATCAATCTGCTTCTTCACTTTATCTCGAATCATAAGAGCCATGTCAGGTCTAGTTCTTCAGAGCTTTTGTTTGACTGGTGTGCATTCTGGTCGAAGCGGTAACTTGTGGACCACTATGTCGGTGTCTAAACCTGGCATATCCTGATATGACCAAGCAAATACATCAACATACTCTCTTAAAAGCTTCACCAGTTGCTATTTGACTTCTTCCCCAAGCATTGCCCTGATCTTGACCTCTTTCTTGTCATCTTCGGTGCCAAGATTAATAACATCTACCTTCTCCTTATGAGGTTGAAGCTCTGTGTACTCATAATATTCCATTTTTACCAGTTCATCAGGGATCTCAAAATCTTCGTCATCATCCTCGACTTGGTATATCGGTGATTCAAAGTCAGGAGGGAAAACAAAGTCATTGAATTCAATAGGTTTTGGGGTATCACTGCATGTTGGAATGGCTTAATTTATTAAAACACACAAAGACAAATGCAGCAAAAGAAAATTTATTTTGTTAATTTTTTTTTGAAAAATTTCCATTTTCTTTTAAAAGTGAAAGCAAAGACAATAAAGGAAACAACAATGAAGGATTTAACAAAATAGTTCATTAATCATAATATTCTTGAAATCACGAGGCCCTTACAAAAAAATATCCTATAGCCTTGGGCATGGCTATGGAGGTTTGACAAACAACAACAAGTAAAGAAAACAGACACATTACTCTAACACAGGAAAGATCACAGGAATCTCGACAGCTTCACAGTTGCTTAAAGCAGTCTCGCAATGATATACCAAATGTTCAATATCCTCGTCTTGGAAATCTTCTCCCACTGCATTGACTTGGAATCCTCCACTGATGAACACCTCTTGGATAGTCTTTGGACATCCTACGGCATGTGCTGATGCTTCAACATGAGTTGGTTTGTAACCCAACCCTTGGTGACCCAGTCTTGCCTTCACCTCAATAACCTCTCCCTAGCCTGCAGGAGTACCCTCTTCCAATGTAGACTTAATGCTCTAGGCGGATGCAAAAGATGGACCACTCTTTGCCATTGTTTCTTCTATCATAACCGTGTTAGCTATTTCAAACGCTTGGAAAGAAGTTTCTAATGCATCCTCATCTGCTTCAATATACCTAAATGACGATAAATTACTCACCATTAGATCTTCTTCGCCTGCATAATTACCAGCTTGTCGTTTACAACAAATTTCATCCTTTGATGCAAAGTGGAAGTCACCGCTCCAGCCGCGTGAATCCAAGGTCGTCCCAACAAACAACTGTAAGCTAGGTTAATGTCCATCACCTGAAATGTGATATCGAACATGTGAAGGCATATCATAATCTGCAACTCCACTTCCCCAACAACCGTTCTTCTTGAACCATCAAAAGCCTTAATAATTAACAACGTCGGCTTCATCTCTGCCCCTTCATATGCCAACTTTGCGAGCGACCTTTTAGGCAATACATTCAACGAGGATCCAGTGTCAACCAAAACCCGTGCCGACGTGTCTTCTTGATATCTAATAGACACGTGCAATGCACGGTTATAATTACGTCCTCCCCTCGGCAACTCTTCATCATTGAAACTCAGAGTGTTGTAGGCTGTAATATTGGCTATCACCGAATCAAATTGGCCAAGGTTTATATCCTTTGTCACATGTTCCTGCATTAACACCTTTTGTAGAGCCTCTCTCTGGGTTGGGGAATTCATCAGGAGAGACAAAATTGATATTTTGAGGGGGTTTGATGAAGCTGATCAATAATCCTATAATCGCTTTTTCGGATGATTCTTAAGAACTCCTCAACATCTCCTTCAGTAATTGGCACTTCTTTGTCCTTTGTAGTCACGGAAGGGGTAACCTCCTTTTGAACGGCCACTGTTATTTTGGGTTGATATATTTAACTGCTATGGGTCATCTTGCTTGTTCCCGCAATATTTGTCACATCAATTTGGTCACCCTTCACCTCCTCATTCTGAGTAATCTTCCCAGATATTTGGTCTACCACAGTCATATCATATTTCCACGGGACTGCCTTTGTACTCTCAAAAGAAAACGATTTTGGCTTCTGAATAATGACTGGTCGAGGATGATCAATAGCAGATTTGCTGAAAACAAGCTTCACATTTTTGCTGATCATATTGAACACAGGAACTTTCTCGCTTTTCTTTGGTAGATTGAAAATAGGCTCAACCACCGAAACTTTCTCCTTCTTCACCTTGTTACACACTTACAATAGTCCATCATCGATCAAACTTTGCACATATTTTTGTACCACATCACACCCTTTAGGATTAACAGAACACTCCTTACAGTCATCATGGTTACCTTTAATCAACCCCGCTTTTAACAATTTCTCATGAAGTGACCTCAACAGAGTCTTGATTTCTGACACATCACAAACTAACTTCTCATATGAAGCCTCTTCTATAGCATTAACTCCTCCATGATTCGGCAATGGATTATTTTTAACATTAGGCTATACATCGTCGAAAGACAAAATTTTCTTCTCTATGAGCTCCCTGACAAGATGCTTCAAGGCAAGACACCCCTCTAAGTCATGGCCGGCAACACCTTCATGAAAGGCACAATGAGCATTCGGATTGTAGTAAGGAGATGAAGTGTCTGAAGGTGGACCCAGCGGTCGCGTTGTTATCAACCCTTGTTGCACCAAAGACGGGTACAACTCTGTATAAGTCATCAGTATCTAAGGAAACGGAGGTCTTGTTGTTGGTCTTCAATTTTGGTAATTTTGCCTTGGTGCTTGAGCCCTAGGCTGCTGATATTACTGATAGGGTGGAACGTTGGGCGCTTGTTGGTACCCTTGTTGTTGAACTGGTTGATACATGGGTACTGGCTGCACTGTTTGATAATCCAGAATAGGGTGATTGAAAGCAGGTGTTACAGCTGCCACATATGGTTGTTGGGCATACTGTACTGGATACATTAGTTGTTGTGTCAAATTTTGTTGAGGTTGCTGAACGTAGCCTTGTTGAGGCTACTGATATTGTTGGTAGGGTTGTTTCCGAGTCTGATTCTTTCTCCCCACTGTTATGGCGTTCGTTTCTCCTTCCTTCTTTTTATGAAAATTACCATTGAACTTCTTAACATTGTTGTTGTTGGAACCACTGGAACTACTAGTCATTTTTCCATTATTCAATCCTAATTCGACTCTCACCCCCATAATCACTATATCGGAGAAACTCGTTGTTATGCTGCTAATCATCTTCTCATAAAATTCTGGTCTTACCGTGTCTACGAACCAATCTATCAACTCTTTTTCATTTAAAGGAGGTTCCACCTGAGAGGCAGTCTCCCTCCATCATTGTGCATACTCTTTGAACGATTCAGAACTCTTTTGTGACATACTCAACAACTGTCTTCTGTCAGGGGCCAAATCCATATTGTATTTGTAATGCTTTATGAAAGCATCGGCCAAGTCTTGGAAATTGTGAATGCGAGATTGATATAAACTCAAATACCACTTGGCAGAGGCTCCTTTCAAGCTATCCTGGAAATAATGGATCATCAGCTTATCATCTTCTACATGTGCAGCCATTCTTCGATAATACATGATCAAATGCGTCCGAGGACAAGTAGCACCAGTACTGATCAAAGTTGGGGGGACTTTGAATTTTGGCGGGATTACCAACCCAGACACTAAGCACATATCTTTGGCGTCAGTACCAAAGATGTCGCTCCCTTCCATCGCTCTAACCTTCCTCCCTATAGTTTCTACACTTTCCTTCAATTTCTCGTGTCGTCCACTTCCTTCTTCAGACCCATCAGGAACTTCAAACACTTGTTGATGGTTGTGAAAAACAGGGTGCACTTGAGCTTGCACAAAGGCTGGAGTATAAGTCGGAACCGCTTGAGGAAATTCTGCCCCTAGAGGAACTGATTGTTGATTGACTTGTGGCGGAGGTACAAAACCAGGTGTTAATCCAACAGTGGTATATTTGCAACAGTAACCGCCGTTGGGATCGGCTCCACAACTATGTTAGTAATTTTAGAAACTACAGTGGCCTGAGTGTCCATCTTTGCGTTAATGACTTGTAGGACTTCCATAATTTGTCCTACGCTTCCTCGTAGCTCTTCAAGTTCATTGTCAACCCTATCCAGATTTAAATTCTGTTCTTCCATTCTCTGTCGAGCTTGGGCTCGTGTGTTGTATTGATGTCGAGGATTCAGTGTGACTCTGGAGATAAGACAGCGAGATGAGACACAACATAGGAAATGCACATGAAATGCTTATGGGTACAAAATGCAGATGCAAAATTAAACATTCAAGGAATCTAAAGAAATATTCACAAACATTATAATAACATTGAAATAAAGCAAGTTCAAAGTCTTCATAAATTAACAACTGAGAGTTTTATAATAACAATTCGAAACTGAAGCACGAATCTTCAATACAGATTAATGATAAAACACAAAAAAATAAAAAGATCCTAGATCTTCTGGCTAGAGGGTCCTTCATCTTCTGGTCGACTCTTCTTTCCACCTTGATGGACCAACTCCTGAAGCTCCTCCTTCTCTTGCATAACCTTGAAGTACTTATCTCTCCAAGCTTTTCCTTCTTTTTCATCCTTTGCCAAAGCAACTTTTAATTCTTCCACAAGAGTAAGTTTTTTTGGGCTAGGCTCAAAACGAGTGTAGAACATCTTCAATGCTGCCTCTTTCACCCATGATAAGTAGGATTCTGAAATAGCAGTGTCAGGGTAATCCAAAGCAGTCATTCCCCTTATGTGAATGCGACGCCAAGCATACACAGTCCGAGCCTTGTAGGCTGGATCCTTCCCTTCTTCAAGGTAGAAACTTCTCAAAAGAACTGGGTCCGGTTCATTTTTCATTGGGTTTCCCAACTGGTGACGAGCTAGGATAGGATTGTAGCTAATACAACCATCAATGCTGATAAGTGGTACATTTGGGAAATCCCCGCAGCTCTGAATCATGGCAATCCCTCCACACATAGGGTCATTCCACTTGATGTCTGAATGTTTGAGTAGTAACAATCTCTCTGTCCATGAGAGTCCACTTTGCATATCCCAGAATGCTGGTAGTCTCGGCAAGTGCGAAATAAACCACTTATATAGAAGAGCGGTGCAACATATAATCTGTCCAACTCCATGACGGTTTCTACGATAGATAGAAAAATACACATCAACCAATAAAATAGGCACATGATTCTTAATTAATAAAAGGTTGATAACACTCTGATCCACAAAATTATCAGCGGTTGGAAACAAGAAAATTCCATAAATTAGTAAAAGCAAGATGGCCTCGAATGCATCAAAATTCTTTGACTCAGCATAAAATTGAGTTTTTTCACACAGGAACACAGCTGGAAATCCGTATAAACCTCCCCTAGTAGTCATATGAGATCGTACTTCAGTCATCTCCAGATGTGCAGCTTCTGCAATTACTCTTTCACTCAGAGTCCCTTCTCTTCCAGAAAATTGTTTAGGAGTGACGCCTAATTCCATCAGCGTAGAATATTCTTCCAAAGTTGGCAGCAATTGGTAATCTGGAAACGTGAAACAGTGATAGGTCGAATCGTAGAACTGTATGAGTGATGACAACATCTCTTCATCCACTTGAAGTTTTAGTAAAGACAACATGTTCCCATACTTCTCTTTGAACGCCTCAGGATCTTCTACTAAACCTCCCAGTTTCCTCAAGTTCTCCAAATTTGGGCTTCGGAACACAATCCCTACAGTTGTCCTTTTTCCAGAATCCATTCTATAATATCTGCAAAACAAACTTTAGTTCCTTGAATGGTTAATAAATGTGAATGCAAATGCACAAAGTGTCATGGAACTCAGATATTTTCAAACATCAAAAAACGTTATAGACTTAACTTCATTGCTCAAAAAGATTGAATTACAAAATATCAGTACTTCTTACAAAAGTCTTAAACAGAAAGCCAAATAAAAGCTAACAAAAGTCCTAAGAAGGTTCTCCTAACAGCCTCAAGTTGAGTTTCTTGATCTCTTCTTCCATCTGGGCCTTCTCGAGAATGAGCTTATCCACAATCATTTTCCACGGAGTCGACTGAGGGCTAGAAGAAAATAAATTCTCTCACGCCTTCCTCTTCTTACAAGAGAGTACTTCTTCATTCTTCAACTTTAGTTGCCTCTGGAGTTCTGCATTTTCTTCAACAACCACTTGATACTTGTGCTTCCAAGCGTCTTCTGTTTGTTGCGCCTTACTCAAGGCAATTCTCAGCTTCTCCTCCTTAGACATGAAGATCAAGGTGCGCTCCTCCTTCAAAACCCTGGGTTCTTGCTGAGAATAAGGCATCTTCAACTCGATAGATCTCTTTCGGACCTATTGGAGATATGGTTCCAAAGAGACACAATTAGGTTTCCCTAGGTCTTTCTTTCCTTTCTTATGCAAATGACTCTAAGCTTTTAGGATCTTCTCTTTTAGCTCTTGACCATTCTTCTCTTCCTTGAAGGAAATACTTTCCATATGAACACTGTTGGGCTTGTCCTTCAAAGGATATTCTAACTGTCGACGAGCAAGAACTGGGTTGTAGCTGATTCCTCCATTAGTACCAAGAAGAGGTACATTCTGTCGCTTGCGCGAAAATAAGGTGCCGGCATAACAAAAGAGTCGCCACCTTTCGTTATTTATCCCTCAGAGCGGGAAAGGAAACGATCGGAAAAACCTGACGAAAAAGGGTAAGACAAGGTCATCGCAACCATTGCCTGGGTTCGGGAGTCGGTTACGCAAGGGGAAGGTATTAGCACCCCTCACGTCCGTCGTACTCGACGGGATCCTCGCTTGTTTGTTTACTTGGACGGGTTGGTTATAATCTATCTACCTATCAAGGCTGGCTGAAAAAGAAAAGAAAAATGACTCGGCAAAGCGTCGCGCTTTATGCCTACGTATTCCCGTCTGGAACGAGAAATCAGAGTCAACGTAGTTCAGCTAACTACGGGTGAAGATGGGGGAAGGTTGCTCGCTAGGACGTCGCATCCTATGCCTACGTACTTTCATCTGGTATGAAAGATCAGAGCAAACGTAGTTCGGGAAACTATGGGTTATCTCCTAAAAGAAGTGTTTTTTATTGTGTTTGCGATTTCAACCGCACTAGAGACTATGACCTGAGAGTGAATGCGTCGCATGTCACCCAAAGGGTACCATACTAACATCCAGACTATGGAAAAGAAGCTCTCCCACAATCCTTTCTCAGATAGCTTAAGGCTCGTAACGTACGAAAGAAATCGTTCATGATTACTGTATCTTAAACTGCTTTGAGATGAGAAGAGAACAGGCCCAACTAGGAGGGGGACTATCAAGTCCTACTGTTATCATGCCATGGATTCATCCTATGGTTGAAGTTTGAACAGGGAACTCCTAGATGTTGTCATGCATAGGTTTCAACCTAAAAGTCTATCATCAAATCCTCATCAGAGGAAATGAGAATCCTAAGGGATCATGTCAATGATACACCAAACAGACAAAAGCATCAACTTTAACAGTAAAATGCATGCAATGCAAGTGAGGGAGGAAATGTGTGTGGGGCTTCAGCCTCCACAAGCTCGTCTCAACCTCAAGCCAGTCATGAAATAACAGTAATCATACTGATATAAACAACATGCTATCAAGCAAAAACAGTAAACTGTAATCATACAGACAGAAAATGAAATGCTATCAAGCAAAATAAACACATGGGCAAGGGAGCTGGGCTCTACCGAATACCCGCAAGCAAAGCCAAGCAATAACAATACAATCAGATGCACTCATGCTCTTAGACTGAACTTATTCTAAATGTGCTTAGTCTAATGCAGCAAACAAATCAGACAAAACACACAATACATCAAAGAAAACAGACGAAAGCCTCAGCTCCTCTAGCAGCAACCCAGTTTTCAGACTTCAGAGATCACTTGCTTTCCAGGTATCAACCCTACAACATGAGTATCAACTCATCTTCTCCCTTGAGCTTCAGCTCCTTTGATCAGCTCCACCTTCAGGCTTCACTATCTCCAGGGATCTTCAGGCATCTACTTGATCTTCACAGAGTCTTCAGACTTCAATAATCTTCAAGGAATCATCCTCTTCAAAGCTTCAGCTTCTATCTTCAAGGGCTCAAATGCTCCAGCTAACAAGATTCAGTCAACAAGATGAGGTGAGGATGTTATAGTACTCACTGACTTCCAAAGGATGCCATTGAGGACTTAACATCAAAAGAAAGGCTCTCTCAAAGTTCTACCTTATAGGGCAAGGTCACTAATCCCTCCAAGGGAGAGAGGTGAATACCCTTAAGGGACTCTATGTCACAGAGAAGAAAGGAGGTGAACAAGACACTCCTTGTTTATTGAACAAAGTATTCTATCTAGGGCTCTGCCTATGCACCTATAAACCTATAAACAAAACAACAAAAGCTATGCTAAACTCCTCTGCAAGGTCTTCAAAGCTTCCATGATGATCCACAAGGTCTTCAACTCAATCTTCAAAGCTCACACACTCAAAAGAGAAGGAAAGAAAACACAACAATACAACCTATGCCTTTAAGCAACACACATACTATCCATACATTCAAAAATCAATGAAAAATACTATATAGTAATATAAATTCCTAATATAAATTCTAGGGGATCCTATTTAACTACCCTTAAGTCCCATATATTCCCCATAGGCTAACTTGTCCTAAAAAACCCCAAAATAAAGAGTTCAAGTTCATGTATACTACTTAAAAACCCTAATTAAACTATCCTAAGTTCAATTATCTAAACTAATCAAATTTTATTCTAAAAAATCTAGTAATAAATCCAGGGGGAAACTACATTCTATTATCTAGCTATGCCAAAAAGAATGGCTCTAATATCCTAAAGGAAGGTCCTAAAACAATTTATAGAAAATGAGATATCAACTAAAAGAAAATAAATGCACTATTTAAAAGAAAATATCACCAAAAATTCTACATCAAAAATAAAATCCTATTTTTATTTTTATAATTTTCTACACATTATTATCTAAACATAGCAAAAAGAATGAACAAAAAATCATTATTTATCAATTTTTTATGAATTATCAAAGTTTACTAAAAATATAAAAGAAAACAAAATATAAAATAATGAAAATGAGGGAGGGGGTGAAAATAGTACACGCGCGCAGTTCATTTTATTGATGGGCCAATATTGAGGGGTGCAGATAGTAATCTGGCTAGGCCCATTAGCGCTCAGAAATTGAAATAAAAAAGAAAAAAGAAAAAGAAAAGCGAGCGGTGCGACAAGTAAGATTTTCATGTGCGTTTTCCATATTGGGCCAAAAGGGGGGTGGGATTAACAAAGTTCAAACCAAGCCCAGAATTTCTTTTAAGTGAAACGGTGCGTTTCACGTTTTAAATTTCCCTCCGTTTTCGCAAGCAATCCTGGCCATACGATCAGCTTCTCAGTCAAGCCTTTGACCTCCATCCAACGGCCACGAACCCATCTTCAACCTTGGACAAACCCTGATCCTGAAAACTCTTCTTCCATGCACGAACTTCCCCCTCTCTGTTCTCCCTCATCCCTCAACCAATCACCATGATCCAAAAAGCAAAATCATACCTCTCAATGCCCTCTACAAGACTGTGCCATTGGTTTTCCATAAATCTCATCCTACAATCAAACCTGATAGCTGGAAGTATTGGGCACCATTGTTGTGCACTGACATGCATGTTCATAAAGCTTGATCAAACTTATACTAATGCGTTCTACTCCTTATGGTGATCATCCTAAACATAATATCTAGTATTGCAATGCCCTAATCCGTGAGTTATAGATCAAGAAAGTGATACTGCCATGGATCGAACCTTCATGTAATGCCCTTAAACTCTCAAGATTTCATCCACTAACTTAGCCTAACCATTCTAAACCTAAAACAAGTTCTATCTATGCATAATTATGGTGAAAAAGAGAAGAGAAAGGACCTGTCAAAGAGCTATGGTGTGTGATGTTTGAGCACGATTCCAAGCTTGCAAATCCTTCTCAATGATCCTCCAATGGTGATAGACTTTCTGTTTGCACAATTCTTGAAGAAGGAAGCTTGTAACAATGATTTTGATCTTGAAATGCAACTATGGAGCACCTTGAAACCCTAGCTCGAATCTCTCTATTCTCCACTCAATTCTTCAATATTCACCAACCTTTTTCCCTCCATGATTCACTCTTCTTATAATGATCCATGGAAACTCCTAGATCTTTCTAGAATGAGCTAGAAAGTGTTAGAATCTCATATGATGGTAAGTTGAAAATCTCATGCATCATGCCTTAACCCTTGAAAATTGGTGTCAAAATCTCCTTATGTGAGATATTGAGAAGGAATGTACAAAAACAAGCCTCTTCCTTGCCTTGTGCTATGATTTCCAAAGGTGCCTTAATATGCAAGTTTCAATTTTCCAAAGCATGTCCCATTTTAAAGCTTCAAATCAAAATTCTATTTAAACCAATGTTCTCAAAATGATGTTTCCAATCAAAATGATATGTTGGATGACCTATTTTGGATCCATAGATCTTCCAAACCAATTTCCAATTTCAACTTTTTAAACTTATAAGCCATTTTTAGTTCATTTTTGACCAATCATGCAAATCCATGCTATGAGCTTTTCCAACAATTCATGACCTTCTTTATAGACTTAAAATCACATTTTGAACAACTTTCATGTTTTGAGTTTTTCCATTTGAGGCTTGGAAATAGGAGATATGGCCTTTGCTTAAAAATGACCTATAACTGACAAATGACCAAAATACCCCTGTCTTGTTCAAACCATAAGTTGAGTTCCACAAATCCTATCAAGGACTTCTACCACTCAAATTAAATCTAAGAAGATGCCCTCCAACATTCATGTTGACCAAGAGATCATAGGAATCATCCTACTAGGGCAAAAGTTGTCTGCAAGTTGGGTGACTTTTAAGGACCCAGATTCACACACCTCAGCTGACCTGTAATTTGTCAAAACCATAACTTGAGCTCTGCAACTCCTATCAAGGACTTCCACCACTCAAATTAAAGCTAAGAACAATCTCTACAACATTCATGTTGTGGGGAAGATGAGATATCAATCACATCTAGAGCTAAAACTGCCTGGAAGATAGGGGTCAAATTAGGGTTTTTTCACTGACAATCCTTGGAGACCCTAACTTGAAACTTCTCAAACTCCTCAATCATGATGAGTTGGTCTAGGAATCATCTTTATAACATCTCTATGCATCATTCCATGATCTCATGGCCCTTGGATTAGGTCTCAACCTTCTCCAAATCTTCAGCTGATCTAGGGTTGACCCAGTCAAAACCCTAATTCTACCATTCATGGTTGAATCTTCTGAGTTCTTGCATAATGACTTCTATGGACCCCATGATGGCTTTCAAGACATCTCATAGGCTTTCTCCAATCATCAAGTTCATTCTCAAAGTCTCAGAATCATCTGAGGAGCACCCACAACTCTCAAGCTATGAAGCACACAATCCTGGTTTCAATCCACTCCTCTGAGGATCTCTTGAACTTTCTGATGAATGTATCAACTCTCCAACACTAGATGGATAAATAATTGTTGGTCAAATTTTGAGGTGCAACAGCTGCCCCTATTCAAACGGCTTGAACCTGACTGGGTGAGAAGCGAACGGCTCTCAACCAATCAAGGTGCGAGACGATTGAATACCGGTAAACCCGAAAATTTGCCAACTGCACGAGCACACGGTACTCTGTGGGGAACGAATCTTCGAATATTGCAATGCTAGCCGCTCAACAACTAGCTGGAGAAATATCGACCTGACATCACCGTCAGTTATCCCCATAAAATTCTTCTGATATTGCCTTCAAACAACCACAACACCCAACATCGCCGCTGGAAGACTAGATCACCTGACATCGCCGTCAAGAACAACTATAACTTGGGGAAACAAGCGTCCAACATCGCCGCCGGAGACCTTAACCTGAATCACCAAAATATCCAACATCGCCGCTGGAGAAAATACAAAAATGAACAAAATACCCCGCATCGCCGCTGGAGAAAATACATCTCTGAACAAAGCACCCCGCATCGCCGCTGGAGACACACATCTGACAGAATACCCCGCATCG
This sequence comes from Lathyrus sativus, assembly GCA_963859935.3. Lineage (NCBI taxonomy): Eukaryota > Viridiplantae > Streptophyta > Magnoliopsida > Fabales > Fabaceae > Lathyrus > Lathyrus sativus. The sequence continues at coordinate 292,229,465 of OZ012737.1, forward strand.
CCGCTGGAGAAACTAGAAGGATCTGCATCACCTAACATCGCCATCAGAAGACTGGATCACCTTGACATGCCCAACATTGCCGCTGGAAAACTGAATCTGACATCGCCGTCGGAAACAAACATCCTCTTAGAGATACTCGACATCGTCGTCGCACAAACAGCATCTCTACTGGGGATTTAAAGAGTCTGACCTCGCCGTCAAACAAATATCCAACCTCGCCGCCGGACAACTGATGATCTGACCTCGCCGTCAAATCCAAACATTCAACCTCGCTGTCGAACAAACATCCAACCTCGCCGCTGAACAAATGATGATCTGACCTCGCCGCCAAATCCAAACGTTCAACCTCGCCGTCGAACACACATCCAACCTCGCCGCTGGATAAATGATGATCTGACCTCGCCGCCAAATCCAAATGTTCAACCTCGCCGTCGAACACACATCCAACCTCGCCGCTGGACAAATGATGATCTGACCTCGCCGCCAAATCCAAACGTTCAACCTCGCCGTCGAACAAATGATGATCTGACCTCGCCGCCAAATCCAAACGTTCAACCTCGCCGTCGAACAAATGATGATCTGACCTCGCCGCCAAATCCAAACGTTCAACCTCGCCTTCGAACAAATGATGATCTGACCTTGCCGCCAAATCCAAACGTTCAACCTCGCCGTCGAACAAACCTGATCTGACCTCGCCGTCACATCAAAACGTTCAACCTCGCCGTCGAACATATTCAACATCTGACCTGGGGTTCACCCCTGGGTAAATGGAACAAAAGGTATACTTGCGTATTTGAAACTACTCCGCTGGGAATGAGAGACTTAACCGAGCACACTCTGATCTGGGGTTCACCCTCAGAACCATAACGAACATCGGAATACTGCTGCGCACTGCCCGCCGTAGAACTTCAACATTAAAGATATATGAAACCCTGGCCCCTGGCCACTTCAGATCCGCTAGAAAAAATCTTCAAGTATTTCTGAAGATAAATGGAACCCTGGCCCCTGGCCACTCCAGATCCGCTGGAGAATCTTCAAGTTCTTCTGAAGAAAGATGAAACCCTGCCCGTCGGCTATTCCAGCTTCAGCTAGAAAAAACATCCTTGGCCTTCAAGGATGTAAACTTTGCCCGTCGGCAACTCTGCAGGAGGCATCTTCGACTTTAGTCTAAAGAAATGGTCCTTGGCCTTCAAGGATACATGGATATGCCTTCAGGCAACTCCGCCTCTGCTATAGAGCATCCGAGACTTCAGTCAGGGATATACTTCGGCCTTCAGTCCGAAAAATGAATCCTAGGTCATTCATGACCTTGGGGATAACCTTGCCCTCAGGCACCTTCGCTTCAGCTTGGGAAATCTGTGACTTCAGTCAGAGAAATGGTATCCTGAGCCATTCCTGACTCTACGGGGATTCAAACACTTTGCCTTCAGGCAAACTCCGCTTCAGCTGGAGAAACATCTTCGTCTTCATTCAGAAGAAAAACTATCCACTTGATCGCAATCAATCATCTCCTCAGGACAGCTGACTTGGCCTTCAGACCAACACGAATCATCTTGAATACAAAATTTGGAACCTTGTCTTCAGCCACACGTTGATTCATCAACAAGGGCATCTGAGCTCACAGGAACCTTCTGATATCGCCCTCAGGCGTTTACGAAGTCAATCTTCGGATTAGACATCACTGTTGGAGCAGACACATCACGCTGCTAAAGACTTCAAGAATCATCTTGAATACACTCCGTCGGGCACCTTCAAGAATCATCCTGAACCGATAACCATTCTGGAGACTTTATTCTGCTAGGTCTTCCAGGAATCTTCCTGGGCAACCCTTGCTGGGGACGCTACTGGGGAACTCAAGCATCATCTTGGGCAAACAACTCGGGAGACCGCGCTGAGGAATTCAAGAATCATCTCGAACTGAAGACTTCGCTGGGGATCTCAAAAATCATCTTGAGCGAGCGACTGTGGGGATTACACCGGGGTCTTGGGAATCATCTCAAGAAAGCGACCTTGTTGGAGAGAATATCAGGAATCGTCCTGAGCAACTGGTCTCTTGGTGGAACGCCTGTAAAACAAGAATGATAATAACCTAGATCATGCTTATGATGCGTATGCTTCTGCGCCATGCCCCACATGGTGGGAATGATATGCGTTTATGCTAAATGCTGTGCAATCATGCACAATGCTATGCAATCATGCACAATGCTATGCGATCCCGTCAGCAAAATAAATGCCGAGGGGAAATTCTTTTGTCAAGGAGACAAGAACTACTCAGGTAGAGGAATCATCCTGCTGAGGAGAACACGGACACGCCAATATCAATCGGACTCTGTCTGGGGAATTGATCTTCCGGTTGACTGCTGCAGGGCAAACAACTTCAGTTGACTGCTGCAGGGGACGAAGCTCCACGAGAACCCGAACCTGCTGAAGGAAAGCGATGTCAATCGCGGGAGTGAACTGCATGGCCGCCATGGCTACTTTTCTGGGGATAACCACTCTGTGGGGAAACAACTTCAGCTGCTCCACACTCCACTGGGGGAAAATCAATCATGGTCTGATCAACTTCCAAGGACTCGGCTCTCTTGGGCATCTGCAAACTCGGCTGAGGAAGGAGAAGTCATTCTGCTTCGCTGGAGAGAGTGCGACTCTGGGGAAATACAGCATCAGCTGCCCCACGCTCTGCTAGGGAATATCCACTCAAGGTCTCAACTGCTTCCAAGGATTCTGCCTTTCTGCGGACTCAGCCGGGGAGAGAAATCATTCTACTTCACTGGAGAGTACGACCCTGGTGCGGAATTTCAATTTTGCTGGGGAAGAAAGAATCATCTGACTTCGGGGGAGAGTACAACTCTGCAGAGGAATACAACATCAGCTGTTCCAACACTCCACTGGGGAAGAGGGAATCATCCAACTTCAGGAGAGAGCATGACTCTGGTGGGGAATCTCAATTCCGCTGGAGACTTCAGTCTGGCACCATCAGTTACTGCATCTTTCGGCATACGAACAGCTTCCTACAAGACCTGCACTTGTGACCCGGTGCTAGGGGAGGATGACATCATTCTTCGGTGCTTGGCTCAGCTGATTTAGGATGCGTTTGCTTGGGGAAGAGAATCATCTCTACCTGGTGGACATATCAATGCTCACTATCTTGCGTTCAGATTCTGCGGAGGAGAGACTACTGAACTCTGCTGGAGAAGGAGGGCTCGCCCTGCTTCGGGGATGCGCACGGCACACTGCCTACACCTGCAACAACACAAACAAACAGACAAGATACCCTTCTCAAAGGGGCCTATCCAGGTTATTATCTCGTGACAATATTCAGTTAATTAATTGTTTTAACAATCAATGGGCCTAGGCCCGTAAGTTTATGTATGCGCATTTTATTAAAAACATCGGCGTTTTCGTTCGCAAACAAAACAGATAAATGCTAAACAGACAAGCAGGATCGCTGAAGAATGTGCATTTTATTGATGATGAACCCCTGAATGGGCAAAAATGTTTTACAACAGAGGCAAGCTCCTGAAATGAGGAAGCCGCGCAAAAAGAAAACATAAATATACATCAGTATATACAAATGTCGGCAACGAGGCGTAGACGAACACCATGAGTTGATCCCTCTAAGACCCACTCGACTTCGATACTTCTCCGACGCTTCAGCTTCGGAAGAGATTGATTCAGATAAACGGCCCTCAGGTCTTCCGAACCACTGAACAATGAAAGTCCACACGCGGAACGCAGTCATTTGCTTATTCAAATCCCTAACTTTTGCGTGAACCGCCCTTTACGGGTTTTCAGCTCACCGGGATACCCTTTTTTGCCGAAGCCGCCCAGTGTAGGTTTTCGACTTCGCGGGTGTACATTTTTTTCAATATATCCCTAATTTTTGCCTGAACCTTTTATTCTGTTTTTGGTTCGCCAGGATGCCCCTTTTTTGCCTGGACTCTTTCTTTTCTGTCCAGCGGGTCTCTTTCAAGCAAAGTATTTTTTAACTGCGTCCGCGTTCACCGGGGATGCAAAATCTTCACCATCCATCGTGGATAACAACAAAGCTCCTCCCGAGAAGACCTTGCTGACGACATACGACCCTTCGTAATTTGGAGTCCATTTGCCCCGGTGATCGGAGTGTGGCGGAATGATTTTCTTCAGGACGAGATCACCCGTCTGAAAGCTTCTAGGACGCACCTTCTTATCATAAGCTTTCTTCATTCGGCTTTGGTACAGACGACCAAATGCAATCGATGCTAACCTCTTCTCGTCCATCAGGCTGAGTTGGTTCAAACGATTCGTAATCCATTCTGCCTCGTCGAGTTTCACATCAACCAAAACTCGTAAAGAAGGAATCTCCACTTCTAACGGTAGGACAACTTCCATACCGTACACCAAGGAGAAAGGAGTTGCCCCGGTCGATGTACGCACCGTCGTACGATAACCGTGCAAGGCAAACGGCAACATCTCGTGCCAATCTTTGTACGTCACAACCATCTTCTGAACAATCTTCTTGATGTTCTTGTTGGCCGCTTCAACAACGCCATTCATCTTCGGCCGGTAAGGAGATGAGTTGTGGTGTTCAATCTTGAAGCTCTGGCACAGCTCCTTCATCATCTTGTTATTCAAATTCGAACCATTATCAGTAATGATCCGTTCGGGAATTCCATAGCGACAGATGATGTCCCTCTTTATGAATTTAGCTACCACCTGCTTGGTCACATTAGCGTACGAGGCTGCCTCCACTCATTTGGTGAAGTAGTCGATAGCTACCAGAATGAAGCGATGACCATTGGATGCAGTGGGCTCGATCTTGCCTATCATGTCGATGCCCCACATGGAGAACGGCCAAGGGGAGGACATGACATTCAATGGGGGCGGCGACACATGAACTTTATCAGCATAAATCTGGCATTTATGACATTTCTTCGCGAATCTGAAGCAATCCGACTCCATAGTCAGCCAGTAATATCCTGCTCTCAGGATCTTTCTCGTCATGGCATGCCCGCCGGCGTGCGTACCAAATGTGCCCTCATGGACTTCTTCCATGAGCATACTTGCTTCTTTCTCATCTACACATCTGAGTAGCACGAGATCGTGGTTTCTCTTATACAGCACTCCATCAGGATTGAGATAAAAGTTTCCAAATAACCTCCTTAGAGTCTTCTTATCCTGGGTTGACGCACCCGCAGGATACTCCTTAGTCATAAGGAAGGTCTGGATGTCGTGGAACCATGGCTTGCCGTCAGTGGCATCCTCGATTGCAAAGACAAATGCTGGTCTGTCAAGACGCGAAAGTACAATTCTTGGAGCCTCGTTCCAATAATTGACTTTATACATTGAAGCCAACGTGGCTAAGGCATCAGCCATCTGATTTTCAGCCCTGGGTACATGATGAAGTTCCACTCGATCGAAGAACGGAAGCAGCCTCCTGGCATAATTCATGTACGGCACTAAATTCGCCTGACGAGTTTCCCACTCCCCTTTAATCTGATTGATTACAAGCGCTGAGTCACCATATATGTCTAGATTCTTGATTCTCAAATCAATTGCCTCTTCTAGACCCATAATACATGCTTCATACTTGGCTTCATTGTTGGTAACTGGAAACGTCAGTCTCGCAGTAAACGGGATGTGGGATCCGTGAGGAGTCGTGATGATAGCCACGATACCACTTCCATAGGAATTAACCGCTCCGTCGAATATCAACTTCCACTGAGACTTACTATCTGGCCCCTCATCGGGCAATGGCTCATCGCAATCCTTCGCTTTGAGAAACATAATATCCTCGTCAGGGAATTCGAACTTCACTGGCTGGTAGTCTTCGATTGGCTGTTCGGCAAGGTAATCAGACAATACGCTTCCCTTAATGGCTTTCTGAGAGACGTACTGAATATCATATTCCGTTAACACCATTTGCCATCTGGCAATCCTGCCCGAAAGAGCCTGCTTCTCGAAGACGTACTTGATCGGATCCATCTTCGAAATTAGCATAGTGGTGTGGTTGAGCATATACTGTCGTAGACGTTTGGCGGCCCAGGCTAATGCACAACACGTCTTCTCCAGCATCGAGTATCGAGATTCACACTCAGTGAACTTCTTACTCAAATAATAAATGGCATGCTCTTTTCTGCCCGTCTCGTCGTGCTGACCGAGAACACACCCCATACTGTTCTCCAGAACCGTCAGGTACATGATTAATGGCCGTCCAGCCACTGGGGGTATCAAAATTGGAGGTTCTTGAAGATACTGCTTTATTTTGTCGAATGCCTTCTGGCAATCCTCATTCCAAGTAATCGCCTGATCTTTCTTTAACAGCTTGAACATCGGTTCACAAGTGGCCGTGAGCTGAGAGATAAACCTTGCAATGTAGTTTATTCGGCCCAGGAAACCACGAACTTCTTTTTCCGTTTTCGGCGCTGGCATTTCTTGGATAGCTTTTATCTTTGCAGGATAAACTTCAATACCTCGTTCACTAACGATAAACCCCAATAACTTTCTGGACCGCACTCCGAAAGTGCACTTGTTAGGATTCAGCCTCAGCCTGAACTTCCTAAGCCTCTCAAACAGCTTCAACAAATTGACCAGATGCTCTTCCTCCGTTTGGGACTTTGCAATCATGTCATCAACATAGACCTCGATCTCATGATGAATCATATCATGAAACAAAGTTACCATTGCTCGCTGGTAAGTGGCCCCTGCGTTCTTCAGACCGAAGGGCATTACCTTATAGCAGAATGTGCCCCAGGGGGTGATGAACGTCGTTTTCTCCATGTCCTCCGGTGCCATCTTAATCTGATTGTAACCGGAGAAGCCATCCATGAACGAAAACACGGAAAACTGGGCTGTGTTGTCGACCAACACATCGATACGAGGCAACGGGAAATCATCCTTAGGGCTCTCCCTATTCAAATCCCGATAATCGACGCACATGCGTACCTTACCGTCCTTCTTCGGTACAGGCACTATGTTGGCGACCCACGGAGGGTAAGTGGTAACGGCTAGAAATCCTGCGTCCAACTGCTTCTGGACCTCTTCCTTGATTTTTACCGCCATGTCTGGTCTCGTCCTCCTGAGCTTCTGCTTGACTGGAGGGCAATCTTCTCGCAACGGCAAGCGATGAACCACGATATTAGTGTCAAGTCCGGGCATATCCTCATATGACCAAGCAAAGACGTCACTATACTCTCGAAGCATCTCGACCAGTCTATGCTTGACATCATTCTGCAGCGCATCCCCTACTCTGACATTTCTGACGAGCTCCTCAGAACCCAGATTTACAATCTCAATATCCTCCTCGTGAGGCAGAATAACCTTCTCCTCTTGTCTCAACAAGCGGGCCAACTCTTCCGGAAGGTCTTCGTCTTCATCAATCTCATCCTCGGCTTGATAGATCGGGCAATCAAAGTCGTAGTGAGCCGTAGAGGGTCCAGAGTCGATGTCATCTGTTATGTGGATCCTGCAATAACAAGGGTTAAGTTTAAAGCAAGAATATGCAGGTTAGCACAAACCCCGTTGCCATTTTGCTGTTTTTCGAAATAAACATAAAACAGGCATAACAGAGAACACAATATTTGATTACGAAGAAAACGCCTTTTTATTTATTAACAAAATGCATACACATAATCCAACAAGGCCCTGACAGTAAAACCACTATGCCCCGGGCAGGACATACGGTTGTACAAAGATTGTAAAAAGCAAATCATTACTCTTCACTTGTCAGCTTGATAATCTCCTTGATGGTCCAATTGTGGAGGCGCTCGCCTGGTTTGCTCGGTTGAATCCAGGCGTCAAGATCGCAATCACTGTCCCCGCTGTCCTCCGACGCAGCGTTGATGCTCTCGAAAATTACTCCCCCCTTGGTGAATAGGATCGGCCCTTTCCCACGAGACGAGCTGCCAGAAGAAGATGAAGCTTCAGCTTCAGGAGAATACCCCAATCCAAACTTATCCTGCTTGATTGGTATATCCAAGACATGCCCCCAGCCTGGGGTGGAACCGGCTTCGACAACGGCCCGAGCTTCCTTAAACGAGGAGAGATTCAACTCTTGCTTCTCTGCGACGACAGGAGCTACCTCTTTCGCCTTGACGGTTTCAAATGCTTGGCAGAGCGTTTCATGGATCTCGCCATCCATTTCAACGTATTTAAAGGACGACAGGTGGCTCACCATGATGTCCTCTTCACCACAGACGGTCACTATGCTGCCCCTGACAGCGTATTTAAGCTTCTGATGCAGCGTGGACGTCACGGCACCAGCGGAATGGATCCATGGCCGACCTAAGAGGCAACTATAGGCGGGCATGATATCCATGATATAGAAAACCGTATTGAACGTCTCTGGACCAACTTGAATTGGCAGGGTCAATTCTCCGAAGACGTGGCGCTTGGTTCCGTCAAAGGCTTTCACGACCAGATCACTAGGCGTGCACAGCAATCCACGGGTATCCAATTTCATCAGTGCCTTCTTCGGAAGCACATTAAGCGAGGAACCCGTTTCCACCAGGACATGTGACATAATCGTGCCTCTGCACTCTATCGAGACGTGCAAGGCGCTATTGTGATCTCTTCCCTTAGGAGTCAGCTCCAGATCTGTAAATCCCAGCCCATTACCAGCATTAACATGGGCCACCACCTCCTCGAGTTGATTTACTGATATCTCCTGCGGCACGTATGCAGCATTCAACACCTTCAGTAATGCGTTGCGGTGCGCTTCAGAACACAACAACAAGTTAAGAATCGAGATCTTTGACGGAGTCTGATGAAGATGATCTACAATTTTGTAGTCACTCTTCTTGATTAGTCGCATGAACTCTTCAGCATCTTTAACCAGCAAGTCCTTTTCTGCCCCAGAGGGGACCTCTTCGACAGCTTTACCTTTACCCTTATCCACGACGTCAGCTCGGACCACTTTCTCTGCTGCAACCTCTGCTGGCGCAAACACTCTACCGCTTCTGGTGATACCACTGACTTCGGTAGGATTCTGGACAGTTGATCCGAATGGCTCTAGCTCTATCTTCTGACCATTACAATAAACTTCGGCGCCATAATGCCATGGAACGGCATTGGTGCTCTCGAATGGAATTGGTCCGGCCCTGGTGATAGTGATTGTAGGCGGACGGGGCGCAGAAATAATGATAGGGTGACGAGGAATGGTAATGGTAGCAACTTCGTCTGCCTGCTTTAGCACGACCTCCCCTGATGCACTTTCAACGCTCCGGATGAACTGTAAAATACCCTCAGACATCAGACTCTGGATACCTTCGATCAGCTGCTCACACCCATCAGGAAGTGTAGCACAAGCCATACATAATTCTCCGCATCCGGGAAAGAAGCCCTTCTTCAGCAACTTAGCCTTGACAAAACTCAACGGCGTCTTCAACTCTTTGACATCAGTCAGCAAGTCCGCACTCTCCTTAGTGATAACAGCATTCACTCCGCCCCCCTTATGATGAGGCATTGGGTTCTTGGTAACGTTGGGCACGTTGTCATAAAAATTGATAACCTTGGCGTCCACCAAGTCCTAGACTTTGTGCTTAAAAGCTTTACAATTCTCAATCGTATGGCCCGGTGCCCCAGTGTGGAATTCACAAGTAGCATTGGCATCGTACCCCGGTGGTGGTGCCCCTGTTAAGGGAGCCAACGTCCTCTTTTGAACTAATTGGAGCTGAAGCAATGTTTGCAGAAGCTGTGCATATGACATAGGTGGAGTATCAAAATGACGGCTTGCCATAGGAGCCCGATTCTGATATCTTTTATACCCCTGCTGATTCTGCTGCTGAGGTTGCTGCTGCTGCGGCTGCGGTGGAGCAGCTGGAATGTTTATACTAGCAATCTGAGGCTGAGGGCCCTTGCCCTTTCTCCTAGCATTAGTGACAGCACTGGCATCTCCCTCTCGACGCTTGCCAGTATAGGGTTTCTTGCTACCTCCTCCAACTGAGGATGATTCGCCCTGAATTTTTCCAATCTTTATACCGTTCTCAACATGCTCTCCCAGAGTGATGAGAGCCGAGAATGTTCCAGTCATGCCACTGACCGGCTTTTCATAATAGATTCCAGGAAGGGTAGCCACGAACATTTGCACTAGCTCACGCTCAACCATAGGCGGTTGAACCCGAGCAGCCAATTCACGCCACCGCTGGGCGTACTCTTTGAAGCTTTCATTGTTCCGCTGTGAGAGATTCTGAAGCTGGACTCGGTTGGGAGCCAGGTCGCTATTATATTGATAGTGGAGGACAAACGCTTCTGCCAGATCTTTCCAGGTGCACACAGTAGCGGGCTCCAAACCCATATACCATTCGAGCGATGGACCAGAAAGACTATCCTGAAAGAAGTGCATCAGCAACTTCTCATCGTCAGAATAAGCGGACATCTTTCTATAATAAGATCGGAGGTGGACCCGGGGGCAAGTAGTACCCTTATACTTCTCGAAGGTAGGCACCTTGAATTTGTGAGGTACTTTAAAGTCAGCAATAACCCGAGCTTGGACATGTCGACGCCCAATGTGTTCTGGTTTTCTATGTCTCTCATCTTGTCTTCCAGCGCCTTGAACCTGAGTCGAGCCTCAGCATTCAACTCTGCTTCCACACCTCTCTGAGAGAATATGTCATCCTGATGGTCCTTCAGCCACGGTTGAGGCACCAACAGATTTCCTGCACCAGCATTGCCGTTGACCGGCCCTATGTTAACATTGGCTCCCAGACTACCATTGTCGACGCCTGCCGCGTTGAGTCCGAGATTAGTCATCAGATTGCCGTTAGCACTGCCGTTGCCCCCGGCAACAGGAACAACATTTTGTGGAGTATCCACTGGAGGAGGAGTAGGCACGGCCCCGCCGTGAAGTATTCCATTACTGTCAACCCTGGAGATGAGAGGTTGAACCAGAGTACGAAGCTGGTCTTGACCATTCGCGACCACCTGCATCAGCTCCATAAAACGATCCATCCGTTCACGGAGTTCTTGAACATCTGACTGCACCTGGTCCATTATCCTTGTCTGATTAGCGCGAGTTGAGTAGCGGTGGATGAGTCTTTGATCAATCCTGGAGACCGGAGACAGCTCGGAACCTGAAAAACCTGTTAACAATAAAGGTTAGGAAAAGCAACAAGATATACACCATGCAAATATGCTTCATGCAGATGCATGCGCGTGTCTGTGTGCGTGGGAGGTTTTCCCCGATCCTAGTGCCTTAGTGCCAGTGTTGGTAATAATAATAGGAGGAAGAAATCCGAGCCCGATCATGGAAACATCAATCTCATCATATAAATGGAAAGGCCTGTCAAGGCAGTACACAGTATCAGCGAGTACAAATCAACAGCATGACCTCAGCCAACAAGTCTGGTGATGGTCAGCATACATCAAAGATCAAAAACAACAGGGATATAACTAGTCAAGTACGGCCACGGGCGCGATACTCTGCTAATAACTCCTTTGTCTCTGAACGATCTGGCGAAGTGAGCAACCCCTCGACGAGTAGTTCCCTCTGCCTAATAGTATGCTGAAGCCCCTGAACTGAACTCTCCCAAGCGCCTTTGCCAAAGCAATCCTCCAGCTTCCGCTTCTTAGACTCAAACATCAGCTTATGCTCCCTCAGGCTAGCAATAGCTTTGTTGAGACGGGCTTCAGCGGAGTACCTGCGGGCGGTCTCTTCATCAAACCTCCGCTCACCGTCTTTTACCTCGGCTTCTAGCTTAGAAATCTGCAGCGTCAGCTTGTCTTCTCGCTCCTTCCTGGCGGCCATGGAAGTCTTCCAATGCTGGTCGAACTTAGATATTCTTCGATATGCTTCCTCCAAATGCTGCTTCTTCGTGGCTAGCACATCATAAGCAGCTCTGAAGTCTTGACCTAAGCGTTCCCGATCAGCAATCTGCTTTGCCAAGTCTGCACTCAGCTGGCTCACCGACTCTGTTTGCCTTTTGAGAGCATGCACGGCTTCGTTCCTCTCACTTCGAAGCTGAGCTAACTCTTTCTCTAATTCTGCATTTGCCCTCTTCAGTTCATCACGCTCAGCTAATACCTGGTTGTGTTGATGAATGGACACAGTGGTAGGTTCTTCGACTGGTGGAGGACTCTCTGGTCTGACATGAGGGAATGGCATCCCTATAGCGCTGGCTCTGGCTCTGATCCAATCTGAATAAGGAGGGTAGGCCTGGCTGTTGCTCTTCCCCAACAAAGGTTTTCCTCTCGTGCTGATATTGTTCCACGCATACTGAAGCTTGGGCAACAAATCCCCCTCTAGAATACCCGTGAGGTACAGAGATTCCCGTACCTCTTCTTCCTTCGGTGGAGTCCTTAAAGCATATGCAAACTGACGAACTAGCAATGATGGGTTGTAGTTGATGCAACCCTTCCTACCTATCAGAGGTACGTTAGGAAACCCACTACAGCTGAAAATCACCTCGGTGCCTAACCTGTCTCTGTCAACGAACCAATCAATGTCTTCTGCCGACAAACTCATCAGACGCTCAGGCCACTCAGCTGTGGCTGCAGACAAGACAGAAGAACCCTTCTTAGGCAAATGACTATCAAACCACTTGTACAACAACGGTACGCAGCATGAAATATTCTTCCCTCTCTGGTTCTCATTCTTGTAATGCACTGAATGGTAGACGTCTCCGATCAGAGTAGGGACTGGATTCCCTGAGGCAAAGATATGGAATGCATCAAAGTCTACGAAATCAGGCATGCTGGGAAATAGGATAATGCCATATATGCATAGAGCAAGGATGGCGCTGAAGGCGTCCCAACATTTGTCCTTAGCACACTGCTGAGCCTTAGCTATCAGAAACTGCAGAGAGAACCCTGGGACCTTGTTCCAACTCGTCACCACTAACTCAGAAGCGCTCAAATGGAGTGAGGAAGCCAAACCAACCAGATCAGGCTCAGCATCCATGTGGACGAAAGGCATCTGCCTTTTGATAGGCACACGCAGCATATCAGCATACTCTTCCAATGTCGGCGCGAGAACGAAGTCATGAAAAGTGAAACACCTCAGAGGAGGGTCATAGAACTGCAGAAGAGCATGTAACCCATTCAACTCGGACGTAGAAGGTTTGTAAACCAGGCTAAGCAACCTGCCATAAGACTTCCTGAACCTATCCTTCACAGAATCCCCTGCCAGGGCTATCAAACCAGTCAGCTTCGACACATCGGGGGTCGGGAACTTGTATGCAACAGTCTTTCTGAGAGAAGCCATAATAGCAGCAGAAGACGAGAAATCCGGGATCGGGGAAACGGTACCTGCAACACAGACACACGTTAATGGAATGCAGATGAATGCGCAAACTAATGCAAAATGCAGGTATGCAATAATATATCCAGGTGACTGCTGTGGAGGTTCGGTATCAACAGTCACTGATGAGAGGGAAACCCCGGTGTAAGACCACTAATCTGATCTGCTGAGAATAACCATCTGATGGGACCGAGATCAAAATTCTGTTCTGACAAGAGTAAGTGACTGATAATAAGGACCCCGGGTGCAAGATCAAGGAACATCTGTTGAAGTCTTCAGACCCCAAATCAAAATCCGCCCTATCAAGAACAAACACACAGCTGCTGATGAGATCTTCAGACCCCACTCAAAATCTGCCCTATCAAGAACAAATAACATCTGCCGATGAGGTCTTCAGACCTCACTCAAAATCTGCTCCATCCAGAACAAACCACCGATGATAACATACTGATCAAAGTCTGCTCTATCAAGAACAGACAAACACCCGGCGACAAGATCCTCTGATCAAAAACCTCTTGCTCTATCAAGAACATGTCTGCAACTGAGAACCCAACATAACTGATTCACTGTCAAGAAAACCAGGTAGTATGAAGGTCTAAGTTTCCTGCAATAAACCCAGTCCCACTCACAGGTATGAACCTAGACTGACTCAAGGTACGGCATCCTATGTGTTCATCAGCGTCACAGACTTTCAAAACCGATGATACGATTCCCAAAAGGAGTGGCATCATCAAGTCCTGAAGAGGCTTCACTTAGCTGAATCACAAATGATCGGTCCCCAGAGTCGACAATCCACCAAACCAGCAACCGTCTCAACCCAAAGGGTTGAAAGTGAAGCCAACCGGATGAACCTCGTCTGAGCGTGGATTTCATGAGACACTAGTGCCTGCAAAGCAAGCACGCGCCCACTAATTTCCACTCTAAGTCTATGGTGCACTCAAGCCTGGGTCTGGCTTCTCACTCAATCAACAGAACCCCATCAACCCACAAGACAGCAGTAATAACAATATAAATGCTGAAAAATAGATGCAGGAAATATAAAGGAATAACTGCAAAGGAATAACTGTAAATCCATACAAAGTCCTCGAAGGGCAAACAAGCGTTAGGATTGACTCTCTTAAGGGACGTTGGATCCCTATGCATAAGAACCATCACAGTCCTTAGCAGCCGGGAACTGTTGGTTTCCCCAGCAGAGTCGCCAGCTGTCGCTTGCGCGAAAATAAGGTGCCGACATAACAGAAGAGTCGCCACCTTTCGTTATTTATCCCTCAGAGCGGGAAAGGAAACGATCGGAAAAACCTGACGAAAAAGGGTAAGACAAGGTCATCGCAACCATTGCCTGGGTTCGGGAGTCGGTTACGCAAGGGGAAGGTATTAGCACCCCTCACGTCCGTCGTACTCGACGGGATCCTCGCTTGTTTGTTTACTTGGACGGGTTGGTTATAATCTATCTACCTATCAAGGCTGGCTGAAAAAGAAAAGAAAAATGACTCGGCAAAGCGTCGCGCTTTATGCCTACGTATTCCCGTCTGGAACGAGAAATCAGAGTCAACGTAGTTCGGCTAACTACGGGTGAAGATGGGGGAAGGTTGCTCGCTAGGACGTCGCATCCTATGCCTACGTACTTTCATCTGGTATGAAAGATCAGAGCAAACGTAGTTCGGGAAACTACGGGTTATCTCCTAAAAGAAGTGTTTTTTATTGTGTTTGCGATTTCAACCGCACTAGAGACTATGACCTGAGAGTGAATGCGTCGCATGTCACCCAAAGGGTACCATACTAACATCCAGACTATGGAAAAGAAGCTCTCCCACAATCCTTTCTCAGATAGCTTAAGGCTCGTAACGTACGAAAGAAATCGTTCATGATTACTGTATCTTAAACTGCTTTGAGATGAGAAGAGAACAGGCCCAACTAGGAGGGGGACTATCAAGTCCTACTGTTATCATGCCATGGATTCATCCTATGGTTGAAGTTTGAACAGGGAACTCCTAGATGTTGTCATGCATAGGTTTCAACCTAAAAGTCTATCATCAAATCCTCATCAGAGGAAATGAGAATCCTAAGGGATCATGTCAATGATACACCAAACAGACAAAAGCATCAACTTTAACAGTAAAATGCATGCAATGCAAGTGAGGGAGGAAATGTGTGTGGGGCTTCAGCCTCCACAAGCTCGTCTCGACCTCAAGCCAGTCATGAAATAACAGTAATCATACTGATATAAACAACATGCTATCAAGCAAAAACAGTAAACTGTAATCATACAGACAGAAAATGAAATGCTATCAAGCAAAATAAACACATGGGCAAGGGAGCTGGGCTCTACCGAATACCCGCAAGCAAAGCCAAGCAATAACAATACAATCAGATGCACTCATGCTCTTAGACTGAACTTATTCTAAATGTGCTTAGTCTAATGCAGCAGACAAATCAGACAAAACACACAATACATCAAAGAAAACAGACGAAAGCCTCAGCTCCTCTAGCAGCAACCCAGTTTTCAGACTTCAGAGATCACTTGCTTTCCAGGTATCAACCCTACAACATGAGTATCAACTCATCTTCTCCCTTGAGCTTCAGCTCCTTTGATCAGCTCCACCTTCAGGCTTCACTATCTCCAGGGATCTTCAGGCATCTACTTGATCTTCACAGAGTCTTCAGACTTCAATAATCTTCAAGGAATCATCCTCTTCAAAGCTTCAGCTTCTATCTTCAAGGGCTCAAATGCTCCAGCTAACAAGATTCAGTCAACAAGATGAGGTGAGGATGTTATAGTACTCACTGACTTCCAAAGGATGCCATTGAGGACTTAACATCAAAAGAAAGGCTCTCTCAAAGTTCTACCTTATAGGGCAAGGTCACTAATCCCTCCAAGGGAGAGAGGTGAATACCCTTAAGGGACTCTATGTCACAGAGAAGAAAGGAGGTGAACAATACACTCCTTGTTTATTGAACAAAGTATTCTATCTAGGGCTCTGCCTATGCACCTATAAACCTATAAACAAAACAACAAAAGCTATGCTAAACTCCTCTGCAAGGTCTTCAAAGCTTCCATGATGATCCACAAGGTCTTCAACTCAATCTTCAAAGCTCACACACTCAAAAGAGAAGGAAAGAAAACACAACAATACAACCTATGCCTTTAAGCAACACACATACTATCCATACATTCAAAAATCAATGAAAAATACTATATATTAATATAAATTCCTAATATAAATTCTAGGGGATCCTATTTAACTACCCTTAAGTCCCATATATTCCCCATAGGCTAACTTGTCCTAAAAAACCCCAAAATAAAGAGTTCAAGTTCATGTATACTACTTAAAAACCCTAATTAAACTATCCTAAGTTCAATTATCTAAACTAATCAAATTTTATTCTAAAAAATCTAGTAATAAATCCAGGGGGAAACTACATTCTATTATCTAGCTATGCCAAAAAGAATGGCTCTAATATCCTAAAGGAAGGTCCTAAAACAATTTATAGAAAATGAGATATCAACTAAAAGAAAATAAATGCACTATTTAAAAGAAAATATCACCAAAAATTCTACATCAAAAATAAAATCCTATTTTTATTTTTATAATTTTCTACACATTATTATCTAAACATAGCAAAAAGAATGAACAAAAAATCATTATTTATCAATTTTTTATGAATTATCAAAGTTTACTAAAAATATAAAAGAAAACAAAATATAAAATAATGAAAATGAGGGAGGGGGTGAAAATAGTACACGCGCGCAGTTCATTTTATTGATGGGCCAATATTGAGGGGTGCAGATAGTAATCTGGCTAAGCCTATTAGCGCTCAGAAATTGAAATAAAAAAGAAAAAAGAAAAAGAAAAGCGAGCGGTGCGACAAGTAAGATTTTCATGTGCGTTTTCCATATTGGGCCAAAAGGGGGGTGGGATTAACAAAGTTCAAACCAAGCCCAGAATTTCTTTTAAGTGAAACGGTGCGTTTCACGTTTTAAATTTCCCTCCGTTTTCGCAAGCAATCCTGGCCATACGATCAGCTTCTCAGTCAAGCCTTTGACCTCCATCCAACGGCCACGAACCCCTCTTCAACCTTGGACAAACCCTGATCCTGAAAACTCTTCTTCCATGCACGAACTTCCCCCTCTCTGTTCTCCCTCATCCCTCAACCAATCACCATGATCCAAAAAGCAAAATCATACCTCTCAATGCCCTCTACAAGACTGTGCCATTGGTTTTCCATAAATCTCATCCTACAATCAAACCCGGTAGCTGGAAGTATTGGGCACCATTGTTGTGCACTGACATGCATGTTTATAAAGCTTGATCAAACTTATACTAATGCGTTCTACTCCTTATGGTGATCATCCTAAACATAATATCTAGTATTGCAATGCCCTAATCCGTGAGTTATAGATCAAGAAAGTGAAACTGCCATGGATCGAACCTTCATGTAATGCTCTTAAACTCTCAAGATTTCATCCTCTAACTTAGCCTAACCATTCTAAACCTAAAACAAGTTCTATCTATGCATAATTATGGTGAAAAAGAGAAGAGAAAGGACCTGTCAAAGAGCTATGGTGTGTGATGTTTGAGCACGATTCCAAGCTTGCAAATCCTTCTCAATGATCCTCCAATGGTGATAGACTTTCTGTTTGCACAATTCTTGAAGAAGGAAGCTTGTAACAATGATTTTGATCTTGAAATGCAACTATGGAGCACCTTGAAACCCTAGCTCGAATCTCTCTATTCTCCACTCAATTCTTCAATATTCACCAACCTTTTTCCCTCCATGATTCACTCTTCTTATAATGATCCATGGAAACTCCTAGATCTTTCTAGAATGAGCTAGAAAGTGTTAGAATCTCATATGATGGTAAGTTGAAAATCTCATGCATCATGCCTTAACCCTTGAAAATTGGTGTCAAAATCTCCTTATGTGAGATATTGAGAAGGAATGTACAAAAACAAGCCTCTTCCTTGCCTTGTGCTATGATTTCCAAAGGTGCCTTAATATGCAAGTTTCAATTTTCCAAAGCATGTCCCATTTTAAAGCTTCAAATCAAAATTCTATTTAAACCAATGTTCTCAAAATGATGTTTCCAATCAAAATGATATGTTGGATGACCTATTTTGGATCCATAGATCTTCCAAACCAATTTCCAATTTCAACTTTTTAAACTTATAAGCCATTTTTAGTTCATTTTTGACCAATCATGCAAATCCATGCTATGAGCTTTTCCAACAATTCATGACCTTCTTTATAGACTTAAAATCACATTTTGAACAACTTTCATGTTTTGAGTTTTTCCATTTGAGGCTTGGAAATAGGAGATATGGCCTTTGCTTAAAAATGACCTATAACTGACAAATGACCAAAATACCCCTGTCTTGTTCAAACCATAAGTTGAGTTCCACAAATCCTATCAAGGACTTCTACCACTCAAATTAAAGCTAAGAAGATGCCCTCCAACATTCATGTTGACCAAGAGATCATAGGAATCATCCTACTAGGGCAAAAGTTGTCTGCAAGTTGGGTGACTTTTAAGGACCCAGATTCACACACCTCAGCTGACCTGTAATTTGTCAAAACCATAACTTGAGCTCTGCAACTCCTATCAAGGACTTCCACCACTCAAATTAAAGCTAAGAACAATCTCTACAACATTCATGTTGTGGGGAAGATGAGATATCAATCACATCTAGAGCTAAAACTGCCTGGAAGATAGGGGTCAAATTAGGGTTTTTTCACTGACAATCCTTGGAGACCCTAACTTGAAACTTCTCAAACTCCTCAATCATGATGAGTTGGTCTAGGAATCATCTTTATAACATCTCTATGCATCATTCCATGATCTCATGGCCCTTGGATTAGGTCTCAACCTTCTCCAAATCTTCAGCTGATCTAGGGTTGACCCAGTCAAAACCCTAATTCTACCATTCATGGTTGAATCTTCTGAGTTCTTGCATAATGACTTCTATGGACCCCATGATGGCTTTCAAGACATATCATAGGCTTTCTCCAATCATCAAGTTCATTCTCAAAGTCTCAGAATCATCTGAGGAGCACCCACAACTCTCAAGCTATGAAGCACACAATCCTGGTTTCAATCCACTCCTCTGAGGATCTCTTGAACTTTCTGATGAATGTATCAACTCTCCAACACTAGATGGATAAATAATTGTTGGTCAAATTTTGAGGTGCAACAGCTGCCCCTATTCAAACGGCTTGAACCTGACTGGGTGAGAAGCGAACGGCTCTCAACCAATCAAGGTGCGAGACGATTGAATACCGGTAAACCCGAAAATTTGCCAACTGCACGAGCACACGGTACTCTGTGGGGAACGAATCTTCGAATATTGCAATGCTAGCCGCTCAACAACTAGCTGGAGAAATATCGACCTGACATCACCGTCAGTTATCCCCATTAAATTCTTCTGATATTGCCTTCAAACAACCACAACACCCAACATCGCCGCTGGAAGACTAGATCACCTGACATCGCCGTCAAGAACAACTATAACTTGGGGAAACAAGCGTCCAACATCGCCGCCGGAGACCTAAACCTGAATCACCAAAATATCCAACATCGCCGCTGGAGAAAATACAAAAATGAACAAAATACCCCGCATCGCCGCTGGAGAAAATACATCTCTGAACAAAGCACCCCGCATCGCCGCTGGAGACACACATCTGACAGAATACCCCGCATCGCCGCTGGAGAAACTAGAAGGATCTGCATCACCTAACATCGCCATCAGAAGACTGGATCACCTTGACATGCCCAACATTGCCGCTGGAAAACTGAATCTGACATCGCCGTCGGAAACAAACATCCTCTTAGAGATACTCGACATCGTCGTCGCACAAACAGCATCTCTACTGGGGATTTAAAGAGTCTGACCTCGCCGTCAAACAAATATCCAACCTCGCCGCCGGACAACTGATGATCTGACCTCGCCGTCAAATCCAAACATTCAACCTCGCCGTCGAACAAACATCCAACCTCGCCGCTGGACAAATGATGATCTGACCTCGCCGCCAAATCCAAACGTTCAACCTCTCCGTCGAACACACATCCAACCTCGCCGCTGGACAAATGATGATCTGACCTCGCCGCCAAATCCAAACGTTCAACCTCGCCGTCGAACAAATGATGATCTGACCTCGCCGCCAAATCCAAACGTTCAACCTCGCCGTCGAACACACATCCAACCTCGCCGCTGGATAAATGATGATCTGACCTCGCCGCCAAATCCAAATGTTCAACCTCGCCGTCGAACACACATCCAACCTCGCCGCTGGACAAATGATGATCTGACCTCGCCGCCAAATCCAAACGTTCAACCTCGCCGTCGAACAAATGATGATCTGACCTCGCCGCCAAATCCAAACGTTCAACCTCGCCGTCGAACAAATGATGATCTGACCTCGCCGCCAAATCCAAACGTTCAACCTCGCCTTCGAACAAATGATGATCTGACCTTGCCGCCAAATCCAAACGTTCAACCTCGCCGTCGAACAAACCTGATCTGACCTCGCCGTCACATCAAAACGTTCAACCTCGCCGTCGAACATATTCAACATCTGACCTGGGGTTCACCCCTGGGTAAATGGAACAAAAGGTATACTTGCGAATTTGAAACTACTCCGCTGGGAATGAGAGACTTAACCGAGCACACTCTGATCTGGGGTTCACCCTCAGAACCATAACGAACATCGGAATACTGCTGCGCACTGCCCGCCGTAGAACTTCAACATTAAAGATATATGAAACCCTGGCCCCTGGCCACTTCAGATCCGCTAGAAAAAATCTTCAAGTATTTCTGAAGATAAATGGAACCCTGGCCCCTGGCCACTCCAGATCCGCTGGAGAATCTTCAAGTTCTTCTGAAGAAAGATGAAACCCTGCCCGTCGGCTATTCCAGCTTCAGCTAGAAAAAACATCCTTGGCCTTCAAGGATGTAAACTTTGCCCGTCGGCAACTCTGCAGGAGGCATCTTCGACTTCAGTCTAAAGAAATGGTCCTTGGCCTTCAAGGATACATGGATATGCCTTCAGGCAACTCCGCCTCTGCTATAGAGCATCCGAGACTTCAGTCAGGGATATACTTCGGCCTTCAGTCCGAAAAATGAATCCTAGGTCATTCATGACCTTGGGGATAACCTTGCCCTCAGGCACCTTCGCTTCAGCTTGGGAAATCTGTGACTTCAGTCAGAGAAATGGTATCCTGAGCCATTCCTGACTCTACGGGGATTCAAACACTTTGCCTTCAGGCAAACTCCGCTTCAGCTGGAGAAACATCTTCGTCTTCATTCAGAAGAAAAACTATCCACTTGATCGCAATCAATCATCTCCTCAGGACAGCTGACTTGGCCTTCAGACCAACACGAATCATCTTGAATACAAAATTTGGAACCTTGTCTTCAGCCACACGTTGATTCATCAACAAGGGCATCTGAGCTCACAGGAACCTTCTGATATCGCCCTCAGGCGTTTACGAAGTCAATCTTCGGATTAGACATCACTGTTGGAGCAGACACATCACGCTGCTAAAGACTTCAAGAATCATCTTGAATACACTCCGTCGGGCACCTTCAAGAATCATCCTGAACCGATAACCATTCTGGAGACTTTATTCTGCTAGGTCTTCCAGGAATCTTCCTGGGCAACCCTTGCTGGGGACGCTACTGGGGAACTCAAGCATCATCTTGGGCAAACAACTCGGGAGACCGCGCTGAGGAATTCAAGAATCATCTCGAACTGAAGACTTCGCTGGGGATCTCAAAAATCATCTTGAGCGAGCGACTGTGGGGATTACACCGGGGTCTTGGGAATCATCTCAAGAAAGCGACCTTGTTGGAGAGAATATCAGGAATCGTCCTGAGCAACTGGTCTCTTGGTGGAACGCCTGTAAAACAAGAATGATAATAACCTAGATCATGCTTATGATGCGTATGCTTCTGCGCCATGCCCCACATGGTGGGAATGATATGCGTTTATGCTAAATGCTGTGCAATCATGCACAATGCTATGCAATCATGCACAATGCTATGCGATCCCGTCAGCAAAATAAATGCCGAGGGGAAATTCTTTTGTCAAGGAGACAAGAACTACTCAGGTAGAGGAATCATCCTGCTGAGGAGAACACGGACACGCCAATATCAATCGGACTCTGTCTGGGGAATTGATCTTCCGGTTGACTGCTGCAGGGCAAACAACTTCAGTTGACTGCTGCAGGGGACGAAGCTCCACGAGAACCCGAACCTGCTGAAGGAAAGCGATGTCAATCGCGGGAGTGAACTGCATGGCCGCCATGGCTACTTTTCTGGGGATAACCACTCTGTGGGGAAACAACTTCAGCTGCTCCACACTCCACTGGGGGAAAATCAATCATGGTCTGATCAACTTCCAAGGACTCGGCTCTCTTGGGCATCTGCAAACTCGGCTGAGGAAGGAGAAGTCATTCTGCTTCGCTGGAGAGAGTGCGACTCTGGGGAAATACAGCATCAGCTGCCCCACGCTCTGCTAGGGAATATCCACTCAAGGTCTCAACTGCTTCCAAGGATTCTGCCTTTCTGCGGACTCAGCCGGGGAGAGAAATCATTCTACTTCACTGGAGAGTACGACCCTGGTGCGGAATTTCAATTTTGCTGGGGAAGAAAGAATCATCTGACTTCGGGGGAGAGTACAACTCTGCAGAGGAATACAACATCAGCTGTTCCAACACTCCACTGGGGAAGAGGGAATCATCCAACTTCAGGAGAGAGCATGACTCTGGTGGGGAATCTCAATTCCGCTGGAGACTTCAGTCTGGCACCATCAGTTACTGCATCTTTCGGCATACGAACAGCTTCCTACAAGACCTGCACTTGTGACCCGGTGCTAGGGGAGGATGACATCATTCTTCGGTGCTTGGCTCAGCTGATTTAGGATGCGTTTGCTTGGGGAAGAGAATCATCTCTACCTGGTGGACATATCAATGCTCACTATCTTGCGTTCAGATTCTGCGGAGGAGAGACTACTGAACTCTGCTGGAGAAGGAGGGCTCGCCCTGCTTCGGGGATGCGCACGGCACACTGCCTACACCTGCAACAACACAAACAAACAGACAAGATACCCTTCTCAAAGGGGCCTATCCAGGTTATTATCTCGTGACAATATTCAGTTAATTAATTGTTTTAACAATCAATGGGCCTAGGCCCGTAAGTTTATGTATGCGCATTTTATTAAAAACATCGGCGTTTTCGTTCGCAAACAAAACAGATAAATGCTAAACAGACAAGCAGGATTGCTGAAGAATGTGCATTTTATTGATGATGAACCCCTGAATGGGCAAAAATGTTTTACAACAGAGGCAAGCTCCTGAAATGAGGAAGCCGCGCAAAAAGAAAACATAAATATACATCAGTATATACAAATGTCGGCAACGAGGCGTAGACGAACACCATGAGTTGATCCCTCTAAGACCCACTCGACTTCGATACTTCTCCGACGCTTCAGCTTCGGAAGAGATTGATTCAGATAAACGGCCCTCAGGTCTTCCGAACCACTGAACAATGAAAGTCCACACGCGGAACGCAGTCATTTGCTTATTCAAATCCCTAACTTTTGCGTGAACCGCCCTTTACGGGTTTTCAGCTCACCGGGATACCCTTTTTTGCCGAAGCCGCCCAGTGTAGGTTTTCGACTTCGCGGGTGTACATTTTTTTCAATATATCCCTAATTTTTGCCTGAACCTTTTATTCTGTTTTTGGTTCGCCAGGATGCCCCTTTTTTGCCTGGACTCTTTCTTTTCTGTCCAGCGGGTCTCTTTCAAGCAAAGTATTTTTTAACTGCGTCCGCGTTCACCGGGGATGCAAAATCTTCACCATCCATCGTGGATAACAACAAAGCTCCTCCCGAGAAGACCTTGCTGACGACATACGACCCTTCGTAATTTGGAGTCCATTTGCCCCGGTGATCGGAGTGTGGCGGAATGATTTTCTTCAGGACGAGATCACCCGTCTGAAAGCTTCTAGGACGCACCTTCTTATCATAAGCTTTCTTCATTCGGCTTTGGTACAGACGACCAAATGCAATCGATGCTAACCTCTTCTCGTCCATCAGGCTGAGTTGGTTCAAACGATTCGTAATCCATTCTGCCTCGTCGAGTTTCACATCAACCAAAACTCGTAAAGAAGGAATCTCCACTTCTAACGGTAGGACAACTTCCATACCGTACACCAAGGAGAAAGGAGTTGCCCCGGTCGATGTACGCACCGTCGTACGATAACCGTGCAAGGCAAACGGCAACATCTCGTGCCAATCTTTGTACGTCACAACCATCTTCTGAACAATCTTCTTGATGTTCTTGTTGGCCGCTTCAACAGCGCCATTCATCTTCGGCCGGTAAGGAGATGAGTTGTGGTGTTCAATCTTGAAGCTCTGGCACAGCTCCTTCATCATCTTGTTATTCAAATTCGAACCATTATCAGTAATGATCCGTTCGGGAATTCCATAGCGACAGATGATGTCCCTCTTTATGAATTTAGCTACCACCTGCTTGGTCACATTAGCGTACGAGGCTGCCTCCACTCATTTGGTGAAGTAGTCGATAGCTACCAGAATGAAGCGATGACCATTGGATGCAGTGGGCTCGATCTTGCCTATCATGTCGATGCCCCACATGGAGAACGGCCAAGGGGAGGACATGACATTCAATGGGGGCGGCGACACATGAACTTTATCAGCATAAATCTGGCATTTATGACATTTCTTCGCGAATCTGAAGCAATCTGACTCCATAGTCAGCCAGTAATATCCTGCTCTCAGGATCTTTCTCGTCATGGCATGCCCGCCGGCGTGCGTACCAAATGTGCCCTCATGGACTTCTTCCATGAGCATACTTGCTTCTTTCTCATCTACACATCTGAGTAGCACGAGATCGTGGTTTCTCTTATACAGCACTCCATCAGGATTGAGATAAAAGTTTCCAAATAACCTCCTTAGAGTCTTCTTATCCTGGGTTGACGCACCCGCAGGATACTCCTTAGTCATAAGGAAGGTCTGGATGTCGTGGAACCATGGCTTGCCGTCAGTGGCATCCTCGATTGCAAAGACAAATGCTGGTCTGTCAAGACGCGAAAGTACAATTCTTGGAGCCTCGTTCCAATAATTGACTTTATACATTGAAGCCAACGTGGCTAAGGCATCAGCCATCTGATTTTCAGCCCTGGGTACATGATGAAGTTCCACTCGATCGAAGAACGGAAGCAGCCTCCTGGCATAATTCATGTACGGCACTAAATTCGCCTGACGAGTTTCCCACTCCCCTTTAATCTGATTGATTACAAGCGCTGAGTCACCATATATGTCTAGATTCTTGATTCTCAAATCAATTGCCTCTTCTAGACCCATAATACATGCTTCATACTCGGCTTCGTTGTTGGTAACTGGAAACGTCAGTCTCGCAGTAAACGGGATGTGGGATCCGTGAGGAGTCGTGATGATAGCCACGATACCACTTCCATAGGAATTAACCGCTCCGTCGAATATCAACTTCCACTGAGACTTACTATCTGGCCCCTCATCGGGCAATGGCTCATCGCAATCCTTCGCTTTGAGAAACATAATATCCTCGTCAGGGAATTCGAACTTCACTGGCTGGTAGTCTTCGATTGGCTGTTCGGCAAGGTAATCAGACAATACGCTTCCCTTAATGGCTTTCTGAGAGACGTACTGAATATCATATTCCGTTAACACCATTTGCCATCTGGCAATCCTGCCCGAAAGAGCCTGCTTCTCGAAGACGTACTTGATCGGATCCATCTTCGAAATTAGCATAGTGGTGTGGTTGAGCATATACTGTCGTAGACGTTTGGCGGCCCAGGCTAATGCACAACACGTCTTCTCCAGCATCGAGTATCGAGATTCACACTCAGTGAACTTCTTACTCAAATAATAAATGGCATGCTCTTTTCTGCCCGTCTCGTCGTGCTGACCGAGAACACACCCCATACTGTTCTCCAGAACCGTCAGGTACATGATTAATGGCCGTCCAGCCACTGGGGGTATCAAAATTGGAGGTTCTTGAAGATACTGCTTTATTTTGTCGAATGCCTTCTGGCAATCCTCATTCCAAGTAATCGCCTGATCTTTCTTTAACAGCTTGAACATCGGTTCACAAGTGGCCGTGAGCTGAGAGATAAACCTTGCAATGTAGTTTATTCGGCCCAGGAAACCACGAACTTCTTTTTCCGTTTTCGGCACTGGCATTTCTTGGATAGCTTTTATCTTTGCAGGATAAACTTCAATACCTCGTTCACTAACGATAAACCCCAATAACTTTCTGGACCGCACTCCGAAAGTGCACTTGTTAGGATTCAGCCTCAGCCTGAACTTCCTAAGCCTCTCAAACAGCTTCAACAAATTGACCAGATGCTCTTCCTCCGTTTGGGACTTTGCAATCATGTCATCAACATAGACCTCGATCTCATGATGAATCATATCATGAAACAAAGTTACCATTGCTCGCTGGTAAGTGGCCCCTGCGTTCTTCAGACCGAAGGGCATTACCTTATAGCAGAATGTTCCCCAGGGGGTGATGAACGTCGTTTTCTCCATGTCCTCCGGTGCCATCTTAATCTGATTGTAACCGGAGAAGCCATCCATGAACGAAAACACGGAAAACTGGGCTGTGTTGTCGACCAACACATCGATATGAGGCAACGGGAAATCATCCTTAGGGCTCGCCCTATTCAAATCCCGATAATCGACGCACATGCGTACCTTACCGTCCTTCTTCGGTACAGGCACTATGTTGGCGACCCACGGAGGGTAAGTGGTAACGGCTAGAAATCCTGCGTCCAACTGCTTCTGGACCTCTTCCTTGATTTTTACCGCCATGTCTGGTCTCGTCCTCCTGAGCTTCTGCTTGACTGGAGGGCAATCTTCTCGCAACGGCAAGCGATGAACCACGATATTAGTGTCAAGTCCGGGCATATCCTCATATGACCAAGCAAAGACGTCACTATACTCTCGAAGCATCTCGACCAGTCTATGCTTGACATCATTCTGCAGCGCAGCCCCTACTCTGACATTTCTGACGAGCTCCTCAGAACCCAGATTTACAATCTCAATATCCTCCTCGTGAGGCAGAATAACCTTCTCCTCTTGTCTCAACAAGCGGGCCAACTCTTCCGGAAGGTCTTCGTCTTCATCAATCTCATCCTCGGCTTGATAGATCGGGCAATCAAAGTCGTAGTGAGCCGTAGAGGGTCCAGAGTCGATGTCATCTGTTATGTGGATCCTGCAATAACAAGGGTTAAGTTTAAAGCAAGAATATGCAGGTTAGCACAAACCCCGTTGCCATTTTGCTGTTTTTCGAAATAAACATAAAACAGGCATAACAGAGAACACAATATTTGATTACGAAGAAAACGCCTTTTTATTTATTAACAAAATGCATACACATAATCCAACAAGGCCCTGACAGTAAAACCACTATGCCCCGGGCAGGACATACGGTTGTACAAAGATTGTAAAAAGCAAATCATTACTCTTCACTTGTCAGCTTGATAATCTCCTTGATGGTCCAATTGTGGAGGCGCTCGCCTGGTTTGCTCGGTTGAATCCAGGCGTCAAGATCGCAATCACTGTCCCCGCTGTCCTCCGACGCAGCGTTGATGCTCTCGAAAATTACTCCCCCCTTGGTGAATAGGATCGGCCCTTTCCCACGAGACGAGCTGCCAGAAGAAGATGAAGCTTCAGCTTCAGGAGAATACCCCAATCCAAACTTATCCTGCTTGATTGGTATATCCAAGACATGCCCCCAGCCTGGGGTGGAACCGGCTTCGACAACGGCCCGAGCTTCCTTAAACGAGGAGAGATTCAACTCTTGCTTCTCTGCGACGACAGGAGCTACCTCTTTCGCCTTGACGGTTTCAAATGCTTGGCAGAGCGTTTCATGGATCTCGCCATCCATTTCAACGTATTTAAAGGACGACAGGTGGCTCACCATGATGTCCTCTTCACCACAGACGGTCACTATGCTGCCCCTGACAGCGTATTTAAGCTTCTGATGCAGCGTGGACGTCACGGCACCAGCGGAATGGATCCATGGCCGACCTAAGAGGCAACTATAGGCGGGCATGATATCCATGATATAGAAAACCGTATTGAACGTCTCTGGACCAACTTGAATTGGCAGGGTCAATTCTCCGAAGACGTGGCGCTTGGTTCCGTCAAAGGCTTTCACGACCAGATCACTAGGCGTGCACAGCAATCCACGGGTATCCAATTTCATCAGTGCCTTCTTCGGAAGCACATTAAGCGAGGAACCCGTTTCCACCAGGACATGTGACATAATCGTGCCTCTGCACTCTATCGAGACGTGCAAGGCGCTATTGTGATCTCTTCCCTTAGGAGTCAGCTCCAGATCTGTAAATCCCAGCCCATTACCAGCATTAACATGGGCCACCACCTCCTCGAGTTGATTTACTGATATCTCCTGCGGCACGTATGCAGCATTCAACACCTTCAGTAATGCGTTGCGGTGCGCTTCAGAACACAACAACAAGTTAAGAATCGAGATCTTTGACGGAGTCTGATGAAGATGATCTACAATTTTGTAGTCACTCTTCTTGATTAGTCGCATGAACTCTTCAGCATCTTTAACCAGCAAGTCCTTTTCTGCCCCAGAGGGGACCTCTTCGACAGCTTTACCTTTACCCTTATCCACGACGTCAGCTCGGACCACTTTCTCTGCTGCAACCTCTACTGGCGCAAACACTCTACCGCTTCTGGTGATACCACTGACTTCGGTAGGATTCTGGACAGTTGATCCGAATGGATCTAGCTCTATCTTCTGACCATTACAATAAACTTCGGCGCCATAATGCCATGGAACGGCATTGGTGCTCTCGAATGGAATTGGTCCGGCCCTGGTGATAGTGATTGTAGGCGGATGGGGCGCAGAAATAATGATAGGGTGACGAGGAATGGTAATGGTAGCAACTTCGTCTGCCTGCTTTAGCACGACCTCCCCTGATGCACTTTCAACGCTCCGGATGAACTGTAAAATACCCTCAGACATCAGACTCTGGATACCTTCGATCAGCTGCTCACACCCATCAGGAAGTGTAGCACAAGCCATACATAATTCTCCGCATTCGGGAAAGAAGCCCTTCTTCAGCAACTTAGCCTTGACAAAACTCAACGGCGTCTTCAACTCTTTGACATCAGTCAGCAAGTCCGCACTCTCCTTAGTGATAACAGCATTCACTCCGCCCCCCTTATGATGAGGCATTGGGTTCTTGGTAACGTTGGGCACGTTGTCATAAAAATTGATAACCTTGGCGTCCACCAAGTCCTGGACTTTGTGCTTAAAAGCTTTACAATTCTCAATCGTATGGCCCGGTGCCCCAGTGTGGAATTCACAAGTAGCATTGGCATCGTACCCCGGTGGTGGTGCCCCTGTTAAGGGAGCCAACGTCCTCTTTTGAACTAATTGGAGCTGAAGCAATGTTTGCAGAAGCTGTGCATATGACATAGGTGGAGTATCAAAATGACGGCTTGCCATAGGAGCCCGATTCTGATATCTTTTATACCCCTGCTGATTCTGCTGCTGAGGTTGCTGCTGTTGCGGCTGCGGTGGAGCAGCTGGAATGTTTATACTAGCAATCTGAGGCTGAGGGCCCTTGCCCTTTCTCCTAGCATTAGTGACAGCACTGGCATCTCCCTCTCGACGCTTGCCAGTATAGGGTTTCTTGCTACCTCCTCCAACTGAGGATGATTCGCCCTGAATTTTTCCAATCTTTATACCGTTCTCAACATGCTCTCCCAGAGTGATGAGAGCCGAGAATGTTCCAGTCATGCCACTGACCGGCTTTTCATAATAGATTCCAGGAAGGGTAGCCACGAACATTTGCACTAGCTCACGCTCAACCATAGGCGGTTGAACCCGAGCAGCCAATTCACGCCACCGCTGGGCGTACTCTTTGAAGCTTTCATTGTTCCGCTGTGAGAGATTCTGAAGCTGGACTCGGTTGGGAGCCAGGTCGCTATTATATTGATAGTGGAGGACAAACGCTTCTGCCAGATCTTTCCAGGTGCGCACAGTAGCGGGCTCCAAACCCATATACCATTCGAGCGATGGACCAGAAAGACTATCCTGAAAGAAGTGCATCAGCAACTTCTCATCGTCAGAATAAGCGGACATCTTTCTATAATAAGATCGGAGGTGGACCCGGGGGCAAGTAGTACCCTTATACTTCTCGAAGGTAGGCACCTTGAATTTGTGAGGTACTTTAAAGTCAGCAATAACCCGAGCTTGGACATGTCGACGCCCAATGTGTTCTGGTTTTCTATGTCTCTCATCTTGTCTTCCAGCGCCTTGAACCTGAGTCGAGCCTCAGCATTCAACTCTGCTTCCACACCTCTCTGAGAGAATATGTCATCCTGATGGTCCTCCAGCCACGGTTGAGGCACCAACAGATTTCCTGCACCAGCATTGCCGTTGACCGGCCCTATGTTAACATTGGCTCCCAGACTACCATTGTCGACGCCTGCCGCGTTGAGTCCGAGATTAGTCATCAGATTGCCGTTAGCACTGCCGTTGCCCCCGGCAACAGGAACAACATTTTGTGGAGTATCCACTGGAGGAGGAGTAGGCACGGCCCCGCCGTGAAGTATTCCATTACTGTCAACCCTGGAGATGAGAGGTTGAACCAGAGTACGAAGCTGGTCTTGACCATTCGCGACCACCTGCATCAGCTCCATAAAACGATCCATCCGTTCACGGAGTTCTTGAACATCTGACTGCACCTGGTCCATTATCCTTGTCTGATTAGCGCGAGTTGAGTAGCGGTGGATGAGTCTTTGATCAATCCTGGAGACCGGAGACAGCTCGGAACCTGAAAAACCTGTTAACAATAAAGGTTAGGAAAAGCAACAAGATATACACCATGCAAATATGCTTCATGCAGATGCATGCGCGTGTCTGTGTGCGTGGGAGGTTTTCCCCGATCCTAGTGCCTTAGTGCCAGTGTTGGTAATAATAATAGGAGGAAGAAATCCGAGCCCGATCATGGAAACATCAATCTCATCATATAAATGGAAAGGCCTGTCAAGGCAGTACACAGTATCAGCGAGTACAAATCAACAGCATGACCTCAGCCAACAAGTCTGGTGATGGTCAGCATACATCAAAGATCAAAAACAACAGGGATATAACTAGTCAAGTACGGCCACGGGCGCGATACTCTGCTAATAACTCCTTTGTCTCTGAACGATCTGGCGAAGTGAGCAACCCCTCGACGAGTAGTTCCCTCTGCCTAATAGTATGCTGAAGCCCCTGAACTGAACTTTCCCAAGCGCCTTTGCCAAAGCAATCCTCCAGCTTCCGCTTCTTAGACTCAAACATCAGCTTATGCTCCCTCAGGCTAGCAATAGCTTTGTTGAGACGGGCTTCAGCGGAGTACCTGCGGGCGGTCTCTTCATCAAACCTCCGCTCACCGTCTTTTACCTCGGCTTCTAGCTTAGAAATCTGCAGCGTCAGCTTGTCTTCTCGCTCCTTCCTGGCGGCCATGGAAGTCTTCCAATGCTGGTCGAACTTAGATATTCTTCGATATGCTTCCTCCAAATGCTGCTTCTTCGTGGCTAGCACATCATAAGTAGCTCTGAAGTCTTGACCTAAGCGTTCCCGATCAGCAATCTGCTTTGCCAAGTCTGCACTCAGCTGGCTCACCGACTCTGTTTGCCTTTTGAGAGCATGCACGGCTTCGTTCCTCTCACTTCGAAGCTGAGCTAACTCTTTCTCTAATTCTGCATTTGCCCTCTTCAGTTCATCACGCTCAGCTAATACCTGGTTGTGTTGATGAATGGACACAGTGGTAGGTTCTTCGACTGGTGGAGGACTCTCTGGTCTGACATGAGGGAATGGCATCCCTATAGCGCTGGCTCTGGCTCTGATCCAATCTGAATAAGGAGGGTAGGCCTGGCTGTTGCTCTTCCCCAACAAAGGTTTTCCTCTCGTGCTGATATTGTTCCACGCATACTGAAGCTTGGGCAACAAATCCCCCTCTAGAATACCCGTGAGGTACAGAGATTCCCGTACCTCTTCTTCCTTCGGTGGAGTCCTTAAAGCATATGCAAACTGACGAACTAGCAATGATGGGTTGTAGTTGATGCAACCCTTCCTACCTATCAGAGGTACGTTAGGAAACCCACTACAGCTGAAAATCACCTCGGTGCCTAACCTGTCTCTGTCAACGAACCAATCAATGTCTTCTGCCGACAAACTCATCAGACGCTCAGGCCACTCAGCTGTGGCTGCAGACAAGACAGAAGAACCCTTCTTAGGCAAATGACTATCAAACCACTTGTACAACAACGGTACGCAGCATGAAATATTCTTCCCTCTCCGGTTCTCATTCTTGTAATGCACTGAATGGTAGACGTCTCCGATCAGAGTAGGGACTGGATTCCCTGAGGCAAAGATATGGAATGCATCAAAGTCTACGAAATCAGGCATGCTGGGAAATAGGATAATGCCATATATGCATAGAGCAAGGATGGCGCTGAAGGCGTCCCAACATTTGTCCTTAGCACACTGCTGAGCCTTAGCTATCAGAAACTGCAGAGAGAACCCTGGGACCTTGTTCCAACTCGTCACCACTAACTCAGAAGCGCTCAAATGGAGTGAGGAAGCCAAACCAACCAGATCAGGCTCAGCATCCATGTGGACGAAAGGCATCTGCCTTTTGATAGGCACACGCAGCATATCAGCATACTCTTCCAATGTCGGCGCGAGAACGAAGTCATGAAAAGTGAAACACCTCAGAGGAGGGTCATAGAACTGCAGAAGAGCATGTAACCCATTCAACTCGGACGTAGAAGGTTTGTAAACCAGGCTAAGCAACCTGCCATAAGACTTCCTGAACCTATCCTTCACAGAATCCCCTGCCAGGGCTATCAAACCAGTCAGCTTCGACACATCGGGGGTCGGGAACTTGTATGCAACAGTCTTTCTGAGAGAAGCCATAATAGCAGCAGAAGACGAGAAATCCGGGATCGGGGAAACAGTACCTGCAACACAGACACACGTTAATGGAATGCAGATGAATGCGCAAACTAATGCAAAATGCAGGTATGCAATAATATATCCAGGTGACTGCTGTGGAGGTTCGGTATCAACAGTCACTGATGAGAGGGAAACCCCGGTGTAAGACCACTAATCTGATCTGCTGAGAATAACCATCTGATGGGACCGAGATCAAAATTCTGTTCTGACAAGAGTAAGTGACTGATAATAAGGACCCCGGGTGCAAGATCAAGGAACATCTGTTGAAGTCTTCAGACCCCAAATCAAAATCCGCCCTATCAAGAACAAACACACAGCTGCTGATGAGATCTTCAGACCCCACTCAAAATCTGCCCTATCAAGAACAAATAACATCTGCCGATGAGGTCTTCAGACCTCACTCAAAATCTGCTCCATCCAGAACAAACCACCGATGATAACATACTGATCAAAGTCTTCTCTATCAAGAACAGACAAACACCCGGCGACAAGATCCTCTGATCAAAAACCTCTTGCTCTATCAAGAACATGTCTGCAACTGAGAACCCAACATAACTGATTCACTGTCAAGAAAACCAGGTAGTCTGAAGGTCTAAGTTTCCTGCAATAAACCCAGTCCCACTCACAGGTATGAACCTAGACTGACTCAAGGTACGGCATCCTATGTGTTCATCAGCGTCACAGACTTTCAAAACCGATGATACGATTCCCAGAAGGAGTGGCATCATCAAGTCCTGAAGAGGCTTCACTTAGCTGAATCACAAATGATCGGTCCCCAGAGTCGACAATCCACCAAACCAGCAACCGTCTCAACCCAAAGGGTTGAAAGTGAAGCCAACCGGATGAACCTCGTCTGAGCGTGGATTTCATGAGACACTAGTGCCTGCAAAGCAAGCACGCGCCCACTAATTTCCACTCTAAGTCTATGGTGCACTCAAGCCTGGGTCTGGCTTCTCACTCAATCAACAGAACCCCATCAACCCACAAGACAGCAGTAATAACAATATAAATGCTGAAAAATAGATGCAGGAAATATAAAGGAATAACTGCAAAGGAATAACTGTAAATCCATACAAAGTCCTCGAAGGGCAAACAAGCGTTAGGATTGACTCTCTTAAGGGACGTTGGATCCCTATGCATAAGAACCATCACAGTCCTTAGCAGCCGGGAACTGTTGGTTTCCCCAGCAGAGTCGCCAGCTGTCGCTTGCGCGAAAATAAGGTGCCGACATAACAGAAGAGTCGCCACCTTTCGTTATTTATCCCTCAGAGCGGGAAAGGAAACGATCGGAAAAACCTGACGAAAAAGGGTAAGACAAGGTCATCGCAACCATTGCCTGGGTTCGGGAGTCAGTTACGCAAGGGGAAGGTATTAGCACCCCTCACGTCCGTCGTACTCGACGGGATCCTCGCTTGTTTGTTTACTTGGACGGGTTGGTTATAATCTATCTACCTATCAAGGCTGGCTGAAAAAGAAAAGAAAAATGACTCGGCAAAGCGTCGCGCTTTATGCCTACGTATTCCCGTCTGGAACGAGAAATCAGAGTCAACGTAGTTCGGCTAACTACGGGTGAAGATGGGGGAAGGTTGCTCGCTAGGACGTCGCATCCTATGCCTACGTACTTTCATCTGGTATGAAAGATCAGAGCAAACGTAGTTCGGGAAACTACGGGTTATCTCCTAAAAGAAGTGTTTTTTATTGTGTTTGCGATTTCAACCGCACTAGAGACTATGACCTGAGAGTGAATGCGTCGCATGTCACCCAAAGGGTACCATACTAACATCCAGACTATGGAAAAGAAGCTCTCCCACAATCCTTTCTCAGATAGCTTAAGGCTCGTAACGTACGAAAGAAATCGTTCATGATTACTGTATCTTAAACTGCTTTGAGATGAGAAGAGAACAGGCCCAACTAGGAGGGGGACTATCAAGTCCTACTGTTATCATGCCATGGATTCATCCTATGGTTGAAGTTTGAACAGGGAACTCCTAGATGTTGTCATGCATAGGTTTCAACCTAAAAGTCTATCATCAAATCCTCATCAGAGGAAATGAGAATCCTAAGGGATCATGTCAATGATACACCAAACAGACAAAAGCATCAACTTTAACAGTAAAATGCATGCAATGCAAGTGAGGGAGGAAATGTGTGTGGGGCTTCAGCCTCCACAAGCTCGTCTCGACCTCAAGCCAGTCATGAAATAACAGTAATCATACTGATATAAACAACATGCTATCAAGCAAAAACAGTAAACTGTAATCATACAGACAGAAAATGAAATGCTATCAAGCAAAATAAACACATGGGCAAGGGAGCTGGGCTCTACCGAATACCCGCAAGCAAAGCCAAGCAATAACAATACAATCAGATGCACTCATGCTCTTAGACTGAACTTATTCTAAATGTGCTTAGTCTAATGCAGCAGACAAATCAGACAAAACACACAATACATCAAAGAAAACAGACGAAAGCCTCAGCTCCTCTAGCAGCAACCCAGTTTTCAGACTTCAGAGATCACTTGCTTTCCAGGTATCAACCCTACAACATGAGTATCAACTCATCTTCTCCCTTGAGCTTCAGCTCCTTTGATCAGCTCCACCTTCAGGCTTCACTATCTCCAGGGATCTTCAGGCATCTACTTGATCTTCACAGAGTCTTCAGACTTCAATAATCTTCAAGGAATCATCCTCTTCAAAGCTTCAGCTTCTATCTTCAAGGGCTCAAATGCTCCAGCTAACAAGATTCAGTCAACAAGATGAGGTGAGGATGTTATAGTACTCACTGACTTCCAAAGGATGCCATTGAGGACTTAACATCAAAAGAAAGGCTCTCTCAAAGTTCTACCTTATAGGGCAAGGTCACTAATCCCTCCAAGGGAGAGAGGTGAATACCCTTAAGGGACTCTATGTCACAGAGAAGAAAGGAGGTGAACAAGACACTCCTTGTTTATTGAACAAAGTATTCTATCTAGGGCTCTGCCTATGCACCTATAAACCTATAAACAAAACAACAAAAGCTATGCTAAACTCCTCTGCAAGTTCTTCAAAGCTTCCATGATGATCCACAACGTCTTCAACTCAATCTTCAAAGCTCACACACTCAAAAGAGAAGGAAAGAAAACACAACAATACAACCTATGCCTTTAAGCAACACACATACTATCCATACATTCAAAAATCAATGAAAAATACTATATAGTAATATAAATTCCTAATATAAATTCTAGGGGATCCTATTTAACTACCCTTAAGTCCCATATATTCCCCATAGGCTAACTTGTCCTAAAAAACCCCAAAATAAAGAGTTCAAGTTCATGTATACTACTTAAAAACCCTAATTAAACTATCCTAAGTTCAATTATCTAAACTAATCAAATTTTATTCTAAAAAATCTAGTAATAAATCCAGGGGGAAACTACATTCTATTATCTAGCTATGCCAAAAAGAATGGCTCTAATATCCTAAAGGAAGGTCCTAAAACAATTTATAGAAAATGAGATATCAACTAAAAGAAAATAAATGCACTATTTAAAAGAAAATATCACCAAAAATTCTACATCAAAAATAAAATCCTATTTTTATTTTTATAATTTTCTACACATTATTATCTAAACATAGCAAAAAGAATGAACAAAAAATCATTATTTATCAATTTTTTATGAATTATCAAAGTTTACTAAAAATATAAAAGAAAACAAAATATAAAATAATGAAAATGAGGGAGGGGGTGAAAATAGTACACGCGCGCAGTTCATTTTATTGATGGGCCAATATTGAGGGGTGCAGATAGTAATCTGGCTAAGCCTATTAGCGCTCAGAAATTGAAATAAAAAAGAAAAAAGAAAAAGAAAAGCGAGCGGTGCGACAAGTAAGATTTTCATGTGCGTTTTCCATATTGGGCCAAAAGGGGGGTGGGATTAACAAAGTTCAAACCAAGCCCAGAATTTCTTTTAAGTGAAACGGTGCGTTTCACGTTTTAAATTTCCCTCCGTTTTCGCAAGCAATCCTGGCCATACGATCAGCTTCTCAGTCAAGCCTTTGACCTCCATCCAACGGCCACGAACCCCTCTTCAACCTTGGACAAACCCTGATCCTGAAAACTCTTCTTCCATGCACGAACTTCCCCCTCTCTGTTCTCCCTCATCCCTCAACCAATCACCATGATCCAAAAAGCAAAATCATACCTCTCAATGCCCTCTACAAGACTGTGCCATTGGTTTTCCATAAATCTCATCCTACAATCAAACCCGGTAGCTGGAAGTATTGGGCACCATTGTTGTGCACTGACATGCATGTTTATAAAGCTTGATCAAACTTATACTAATGCGTTCTACTCCTTATGGTGATCATCCTAAACATAATATCTAGTATTGCAATGCCCTAATCCGTGAGTTATAGATCAAGAAAGTGAAACTGCCATGGATCGAACCTTCATGTAATGCTCTTAAACTCTCAAGATTTCATCCTCTAACTTAGCCTAACCATTCTAAACCTAAAACAAGTTCTATCTATGCATAATTATGGTGAAAAAGAGAAGAGAAAGGACCTGTCAAAGAGCTATGGTGTGTGATGTTTGAGCACGATTCCAAGCTTGCAAATCCTTCTCAATGATCCTCCAATGGTGATAGACTTTCTGTTTGCACAATTCTTGAAGAAGGAAGCTTGTAACAATGATTTTGATCTTGAAATGCAACTATGGAGCACCTTGAAACCCTAGCTCGAATCTCTCTATTCTCCACTCAATTCTTCAATATTCACCAACCTTTTTCCCTCCATGATTCACTCTTCTTATAATGATCCATGGAAACTCCTAGATCTTTCTAGAATGAGCTAGAAAGTGTTAGAATCTCATATGATGGTAAGTTGAAAATCTCATGCATCATGCCTTAACCCTTGAAAATTGGTGTCAAAATCTCCTTATGTGAGATATTGAGAAGGAATGTACAAAAACAAGCCTCTTCCTTGCCTTGTGCTATGATTTCCAAAGGTGCCTTAATATGCAAGTTTCAATTTTCCAAAGCATGTCCCATTTTAAAGCTTCAAATCAAAATTCTATTTAAACCAATGTTCTCAAAATGATGTTTCCAATCAAAATGATATGTTGGATGACCTATTTTGGATCCATAGATCTTCCAAACCAATTTCCAATTTCAACTTTTTAAACTTATAAGCCATTTTTAGTTCATTTTTGACCAATCATGCAAATCCATGCTATGAGCTTTTCCAACAATTCATGACCTTCTTTATAGACTTAAAATCACATTTTGAACAACTTTCATGTTTTGAGTTTTTCCATTTGAGGCTTGGAAATAGGAGATATGGCCTTTGCTTAAAAATGACCTATAACTGACAAATGACCAAAATACCCCTGTCTTGTTCAAACCATAAGTTGAGTTCCACAAATCCTATCAAGGACTTCTACCACTCAAATTAAAGCTAAGAAGATGCCCTCCAACATTCATGTTGACCAAGAGATCATAGGAATCATCCTACTAGGGCAAAAGTTGTCTGCAAGTTGGGTGACTTTTAAGGACCCAGATTCACACACCTCAGCTGACCTGTAATTTGTCAAAACCATAACTTGAGCTCTGCAACTCCTATCAAGGACTTCCACCACTCAAATTAAAGCTAAGAACAATCTCTACAACATTCATGTTGTGGGGAAGATGAGATATCAATCACATCTAGAGCTAAAACTTCCTGGAAGATAGGGGTCAAATTAGGGTTTTTTCACTGACAATCCTTGGAGACCCTAACTTGAAACTTCTCAAACTCCTCAATCATGATGAGTTGGTCTAGGAATCATCTTTATAACATCTCTATGCATCATTCCATGATCTCATGGCCCTTGGATTAGGTCTCAACCTTCTCCAAATCTTCAGCTGATCTAGGGTTGACCCAGTCAAAACCCTAATTCTACCATTCATGGTTGAATCTTCTGAGTTCTTGCATAATGACTTCTCTGGACCCCATGATGGCTTTCAAGACATCTCATAGGCTTTCTCCAATCATCAAGTTCATTCTCAAAGTCTCAGAATCATCTGAGGAGCACCCACAACTCTCAAGCTATGAAGCACACAATCCTGGTTTCAATCCACTCCTCTGAGGATCTCTTGAACTTTCTGATGAATGTATCAACTCTCCAACACTAGATGGATAAATAATTGTTGGTCAAATTTTGGGGTGCAACACATTCCCAAAATCTCCACAGCTATAAATGATCATTACTCCATCATAGTTACAATTGTACCAATCAATGTCAGAGTGAGTGAGAGCCATGATATTCTGTGACCACCACCCTTTCTTAAGATCTCAAAAAGAATTAGCCTTAGGCAAGTGTGAAATAAACCAGTTGTATAATAAAGGGGCACAGCAAGTGATCATTCCTCCACTATGAAAATTCCTCAGATGAACAGAATGATAGGCGTTCGCTAGCAAAGTTGGCACAGGGTTCTTTTTCAAGAAGACTTTGATGGTATTGAGGTCCACAAAATTTTCAAAGTTAGGGAACAAAAAGATACCATAAATGAGCAAGGCAAGGATAACCTCGAATACGTCCATACTCAGATGATCAACATAATATTGAGCTTTCTTGACCAAGAACTCTACAGCTAAGCCAAAAACTCCTCCTTTGGTGGTCATATTGTTCTGAATATCCACCAATCCCAAACGTGTGGCCTTAGCAATATCTTGTTCCTTAGGGTCTTTCTCCATGATTGGAAAAGGAGACTCATCAAGAATGGGTAATCCAATCAAATAAGAGTATTTCTCTAGTGTAGGTACTAGCTGATAATCGGGAAAAGTGAAACAATGATAGATTGGATCATAGAACTGGAGAAGTGTGGAGAGGAGTCCATTATCCATCTTTATCTTTAATAATGACAACAAATTCCCATATCTACTCTTGAATCCCTCTAGATCTGTCACCAAGGTGCTCAACCTCCTTAGGTCATCCAAGTTAAAAATCTTGTAAGTGTACTTCAAGGTTTTCTTCCTTTTACCGTCCATACCGACCCTGATGTTTACAAACAAAAGTCTGAGTTCCATGAAACTTTATGATATAATGCTCATGAATGCAAGAATGCACAAACACAGGCAAGCAAAGATTCACACATTCACATAGGTAAATAGATAAACAGACCAATGGCTTAGGTTTGGAGAACACGATCGTGGAGCCATGGTCTACCCATCCCCAAAGATGTGTACTAAAGGTTTTCAAATCTACAGAACAAGGTTCTAAGAGGTTCCCAGAGTCAACAACTCATCTTTTGGATATTATCAATTTCCCAAATCACTCGGTAGTCGATAATATTCTTAAGAGAGTCTCGTCCAAGTGCAATATCGCGTATCAACTACTTCGGGACTACTCCCTCATAGTCATTGCACTATGTCCTAACAAGGCCAAAGTGGGATAAAGATGTAATCTAACGGTCCACAGTGTCACGGGATCCTAGGTCAGAAGTAGTAATGTTTTCACGAATACTCGTTCAACAAAACTACTCCCAAGAGGGCCTCCACTGAGCGGCGGTTTCTTAAGTCAGCTTGGTCGGGAATCAACTCCATATAAGCCTTCTTGAATATACCACCATCCTATTGTAAATGCACTCAAGTCCGGGTATAGGACATCCTTACCACTCAAAGTAACAACCCTGCATACAGAAAAAACCCAAGCACAACAGGCATATATACAGATATTCACAAATATACAGATATACAAGCAAGAAAACATATAGCAAACACAAAATACAAACAAGGTGGGCTTAACCCTCTTAGGGGAAGATCCCCAGTGAAGTCTCCATTTTTGTTGCGGTGAGAATCGGATATCAAGCTATTAATTAGCTTGAGTCACAAAACATGAAGTTCACCATCGAGCTTTGAGTTATCCAAAGGAAAGGGTAAAGGTCGAAGAAAACCCTAAGTGCGCTACGTAACAACGAAGCTAGAGATCTAAGGTTCAGGGGTTGGTTATACCTAGGGAAGGTGTTAGCATCCTAATTATCTGTAGTACTCTACAGGAACCTCTTGTTAGTATTTGTGTTATGCTAAAGTTTTCTTGCTAAGGGAAAAACGTGCTAAGGTAAAGACTTAGGGTATATACACTAAGTATGCTCGCCAAGACGTCGCATCTCGTGCCTACGTATCCTGACTAGGATGGAATCAGAGCAACCGTATTTTACCTAACTAGGGATGAAGAACTCTTGATAAGATCAAGGTTCCAAGGGAAATAAGTATCCATGACCATGGTATTTACATGGAGTTAACAAACTCCCTAAGTCTAAGTTGAAAGCTAACTAAAGATTGACTTTAACGAAAGTCAAAAGGGGAAAGTGAGTACTCATAACAATGATGCTCACATAGAGTTTACAAACTCTAAACCTAGTTCTAAATTTCAAGACAAAATGGCTCTAACGAGGCCAAGGGAAAGATCCTAACAAGGTTAAGAGGAAGACGGGAAAGCTACAATCCTAAAAGTGACAAAGACAGTCAACAGAGAAATATCTTCCTTTGGAAAGGTGTGAGCAACTGAGAAATGATTCCACACTAATCATCAAGAATTAAATGAAGCAAGAACGAGGATAGTCAAGATTAAATTAAGAATAAAAACTAACTAATTCTAATAGAATCAAAACCTAACTAAAACTAAATTAAAAAAAAAATTCAAACTAAAAAAAACTTAAATAAATAGGATTACATAATCTATCAAATTCTAATAATAATGAAACTAAAATCTAGTCAAAATCTAAATAAAATGATTAGGACCTAACTAACACTAATTAACTAAACCTAAGCAAAACTAAATCTAAGTCTAAACAAAATATTAAAAGCCTAAACAAAAACTAAATAAAGGGAGGCACGCATGATGAAGTGTGGTGGCTTTTAGTCGTGTGGGCTCATAAGCCCAACAACTCAATATTAAACAACTAACCCATGAAACAACCCCTTTCCTACCCGTTCAATCTCCCACTATTCTTCTAAAACCTCTCAACACCAACTTGCCTAAAGTATTCAACACATGCAAGCCATGCAGCTCCAACTCATCCTCAATAACAAAACCGCGAGCTCCAAGCTACTCAGATAGACCCATACCAACCTGATTCAAGCAATACTATGAACCTAAAACATATGTTCCGAGAACGATAACGTATGTCAATGTCATGTGAATCCTTATGGACAAGATATGGCACACACGAATGGTCACTTGATTCATGTAAACACGACCAATAATAACAGCAAGGCAAACGACACTTAT